>CM042838.1:124812729-125380229 GCA_023653725.1 Bungarus multicinctus | reverse complement strand
TAAGATCATAATAGTAACCATACGTAAGTATTTATTATGAAACAATGCAGAATATGCAGCAAATATTTAAAATGTCACTAAGTTTCCTGTTTTTTTTTTTGAAGTGGCAGTCATATACTGTATACAGGAAGAGGATGAAATATGGGGCAACTTTTCATTCTTTAAACACCCATCAGTGCTCCACAACCCTATCAAAAAAATTTAAAAATGATTTTTTAAAAAATGGAGATAAAATGAAGAAGTGGGCAGAATCAGGACAAAATGTTCATTGATTTTATTTATTTATATTTACTTTATTATTTTAAATAGGAATATTACCTTATGTTCCATCACTTTCATGTTAAATGTTACAATTTTGTGATAGCTTTGGGACTGCCTCCAAAGCTTCAAAATTTCTATCATCTGCACAAACGTACCATGAATTTTGTTCAGAGAAAACTAAATCCAGTCCAATTTGCATGGTTCCTACTCATATATTCAGTAACCTCTCAACAACATTCAATAATCAAATATGTCTATTTGTGAAATAGTCATTTATTTTGGGAACTCTGTCATTCAATTACATTTGGCAGTAATGTTCTCTCTCTCTCTCTCTCTTTTTTTTTGCATTATTTGATTATCTTCTCTGTTTCTGCCTGTCATTTTGGCTGCTTATTCCCAAACTTTGTTGCTATTATGTGGGCTTCTGCCATCTTGGACATTATACTGCCTATGTTTAAACATATGTTCTGACCAAAAAAAAAACCAACATATTTTTTTAACAACACGAGTTCTAGGTTTTTGCACAGGTAGTTTCTTTGGAAGCATCACTACAAAATATAATTCTTTTTTTTTAAAGTTGATGCCAGAAATGTTAAAGCATTTTTCTATCTTCAGGTGGACCATCTGTCCTAGTTAATGCCAGAAATTGTGTCTGAAACAGATGACTGACAAGAGACAGATGCTCTAAGGAGAAGATTATAAGCAAAGTAAGGCAGCAGGTTGTTTGAAGGAATATGGATTCTCAGATCAGCAGTTAGTCAGAAAAAAAAGGTGTTTTTTCAAACTCTAGGACAGTGTATCACCTCCAATTTGTATAGTCCCACCTGCCACCATTAAAAGAGCAAGCAATATCCCTACTTGCAGTGCTTGATATTCATGTTCTTTTTGTCTGAATGTTGAAAAAATCCATTACTCAACATCACATTCATCAAATGCTTCTAAATCACACTATAGGGAGCTATGCAACCATGTTTCCTTAATAAATATGTATTGATATTGTTTTATCTAATTGCTTCCAATGGGATTCTAAATATATCCTATACACCAAAAACAATATTTAAGTCAGGAAAGCAAAAAAAGAAAGATGTATATGATTCTTCTAAGTCACAGAGAAAACTCCAGAGGCATCTTTCTTTTTGTCACTTTTTTACTCGTTTTAGTAAGATGGATTGGAGAAGATGGTTGAAGAAAAAAGCTAAAGCACATAAATCCCAAATGTTTTTTATATAATTGTGGAAGGTGGGGATACAATTTAAACTATATGATATGCTGATTTTTAGGAAACTTTTTTTCTGTTGATTTATTTAAAGGGAATTCAGAGAGTGATAAAATCATAGTTCAGTACTAGGTGAATATATTGTACACATTTTTATGTATTACTGCCAGAAACAGCTTCTCTTCTTCAGCAAATAGTTTTAGATAGGGATAATTCTGAATGATAACTATAGTATAGGTACTCTTCTTACCTATAAATTAGAATCTTGGTTACTAGATTATGATCAAACACAAAGAAATTAGATTCCTCCAGTGCAAACATCTATTTCACATTTTTTCTAGTTTAGCCTAGACTAGAGGATTCTCTGGGGACATCCTCTGATAAATACATAATTTGTATTTATGTATTGGTTGGTGCTGTTTCACATTATTTGCCAAGGTCCTATTTTCTGAATATTTTAAATCAGTTGTTTCCAATTCCAAGGTCTCCCATCCTTAGATAAAAAAATTATTTCCTAATTTATCTTAGTTTGATTATACTGATATACCAAGCAAAGCATACTGTATCTCGCTAATCAGTAAGAAAGATGCTCTCATTATGTTGTTTCAGCAGCTACAAGATAATTAATGTCTATTGATAGTAACATTCAAAATACCATTAATTATATTATTAATGATCTTAATTAACTTCAAATGCTTCATGTTTTCCAGTAAGATTATCTGTTTAAGAAAATTGTTTGCACAGCCTTCAATCATTCTGTGGTGTTTGTTTACAATAGATTTATCCATGAGAATGCTTTGGAAATTAACTTCAGATCTGTTTTATTTGTTTTTATTATATTTCCCAAGCAAATACTGTATTAAGAAAGAAATGATTCAACTTTGCTCGATTTTACTTATCTTTTAATTTATCTCTTAGAGTGGAGTTCTTTTTGAATGAATTGTTCTATTAATAAAAGGTAGAAGTAGATATTATTTGGTCAATATGTCTATACTCTGTTCTCCTAAACAAAATTTTTACATTTGGGTTTTTTAACTTATGTATTTACTGAATAATAAATATACAGTACCCATTACATTGTACCTACTACAATGCTTGCCTTTTGAAAACCATTGCTATAAATATGTATCTTTTTCCTATTAATGTGAATCTGAACTATAGAAAATTATCATTCCTCAAAGGCATATAATTCTTCTAAAAATTCTTCACAGAGTTTTTGTTGGAGGAGGAAGGAGTATTAAGTATATTCACTGTCTTGTATTATTTATAAAAATAATAAAGAAAGGGAAAGTATCAGAGGCTTTCATAAAAAAAATAAAAGGAGTATTGTACTGTTACAACTTCCACCCCAACACCCCATTTTATTGTTCATCTTTCCCCTTTTTGAATTTGAGAGAGTTTTGAAAAGTCTGGCTAAATCAGGAAGCAGCTTTATAATTCTCATCATAGTTGGTTTTCCTTTGAAATTGGAGGAATCCGTTGCTTCTAGGCATAATTACAGACATGAGAAATGTTCCAGAGAAAAATATGCTTGTGGATGGGTAGAAAAGAAAAGAAGCCAGCAGTTGGCAAATCTTAGAAATTTGGGGGTGATAGAGGCTTTGTGTTTATGTATAACTGAATTTCACATACTCCTTGCCATCTTTATGTCATCCTTACATTTGTATATAAAATATTTCTGTTACTTATATTACATTCAGCAAAATAACAATTTATACTATTATGTACTCAGGTGGTAAATGACCAATTAAACTGGGTGTTATTCTGCTATTGGGCTGAATACAAGTTGAATCACTTGTAACCTTGGCATAAACCATGATATATTTTAGTTGTAAAGGTCGAACTAATATTAGTTCTTTCCTTACATTTATTAGAAAACATTTCTAGTAACTTTGTATAATTATCACTCCAATGAAAAATCCCTATAATCTTTCCCATCAGAATTATTAACCACACTAAACATGTAGGGTGCCTTGAAACTCTTTCCACTTTACTGTAAATAATGTTTCATTGTTGTGTTTCTTCCATGTTAGGCAATGGAATGAATGAACTTTTATTTAACTAATGTCATTCATGTCAAATCATGTCACCAAAAAAAATTCATGGTTCATTCTGGAGAACATTCAGTTATTACTGAATCGCCATGCCCTCTGCAGAAGGTTTTTATTCACTGTTGCAGCTTGCTGGTAGAGCTATGAAAACAGGAAGGCTCTACTGATACCTCAATGGCCTTAACCATTTGAAGGACAGTTCAAAAGCTATAGTGACTAATGTTTTACACTGGGCACTCATCCTGCACTGTTCAGCAATCTCTTTTGAGAAAATTGTACAGCAATAGATATACAATAAGCAAGGACGATGCAACCAGATTGTTTATGAAGCATTAGTTGTAATGGGAAAGGGACAGTAATGGGACATTTGAGATATGTTAAGCGGCAAAATATTTTGAGTTGGTAATTAGGATAAATGGACATCCTATTGGTAGTCCTGGAACTAGTATAGTGTTACCCCCAGTCAAATAATTAATCTCTCTTCTGCAAAAATTGCAATAATCTTTCCATTGTTAGTATAACAAGAAAAACGATAACTCTATGAAAACCATGAAATAATTCCCATGAAACATTTAACAATGTAACTTTTGACCTTTTTTGACAGAAGCTGATCTGAAGCATCATAAACAATTTGTCATGAATCTCCTCCTCAAGCATCCCAGTTATCTTCATTTTTCCAACATAATCCATTTTGTCATCCATTCTGTAATTCCTTGTTAATCTCCTTGTGTCTATGCTAAACTGCTATTTCAATCAATTCTCCCCAAAACAAAACTTTAAGTTGTGAGTAGTGTTGTGAAGCAAAGAAAAGTCTTCTGGGAATTCAACTCTCCCTGGAATTTCTCTAACAGACATAATAATAATAATAATAATAATAATAATAATAATAATAATAATAATAATAATAATAATAATAATAATAATAATTTATATACCGCTCCTCTCCCGAAGGACTCGGAGCAGTGCACAGCCATACAATTAAAACATTAAATATATAAAAGTTAAAACTAAATTAAATTAAAGACCCTGGCTGAAAACAATTAAAACCCCTCCCTTAAACCCTAAAATTTGATATAAAAATTAAAATATCCAAATCTAAAATCAGCCCAAGCCGGCCTGGTCAAAGAGCCAGGTTCCCAGGTCCGTGGCTGTATGTAACTCCGGAGGCAATCCATTCCAGAGGGCAGATGCCCCCACAGAGAAGGTCCTATTCCTCGGGGTCACCAGCCGGCACATAGATGTCGACGGGACCCGCAAGAGACCCTCCCTGTGGGAGCGCACCGGACGGTGAGAGGAAAATGACAGAATGCGGTCTTGTAAATATCCTGGTCTGATGCCATGGAGCGCTTTAAAAGTTAACACTAAAATCTTAAAGTGCACCCGAGAGGCCACTGGCAACCAATGCAGCTCGTGCAGGAGGGGCGTCACATGAGAGAACCTTGACGCCCCCATAACCACCCGTGCAGCCGCATTCTGTACCAGTTGAAGCCTCCGGATGCTCCCATTCGGGAGCCCCATGTAGAGGGCATTACAGTAGTCCAGTCGGGAGGTGATCAGGGCATGAGTGACTGTGCGTAAGGCATCCCAATCCAGAAAGGGCCGCATCTGGCGGATCAGGCGAACCTGATGAAACGCCCCCCTGGAGACGGCCGTAATGTGATCTTCCAAGGACAGCCGTACATCCAGGAGGACACCCAGATTGAGAGCCCTCTCTGAAGGGGGCAAAATCTCACCCCGAATAGCCAGCGAAGGAACTACCTGGCTATATCGGGACGCTGGAAACCACAGCCACTCAGTCTTGGAAGGGTTGAGTCAGAGCCTGTTCCCACCCATCCAGTTCCGCATGGCCTCCAGACAACGGGATATGACCTCCATGGCATCGTTGGAGTGGCTTGGGGTGGAGATGTACAGCTGAGTATCATCAGCGTACAGATGACACTTCACCCTAAAGCTACGGATGATCTCCACCAGCGGCTTCACATAAATGTTGAACAAGAGAGGAGAGAGGACCGACCCCTGAGGCACCCCACAATCGAGGGGCCTAGAGGTGGACCTCTCCCCCCCGCCAACACAAATTGCAGACAGTCGGAGAGGAAGGAGGCGAACCACCACAACACGATGCCCCTAACCCCCAACCTCCCCAACCGTCGCAATAGGATACTATGGTCGATAGTATCAAAAGCCGCTGATAGGTCTAGTAGGACCAGAACAGAGGAATAACCCCTGTCACGGGCCCTCCAGAGATCATCAACCAACGCGACCAATGCCGTTTCAGTACTATGTCCGGGCCTGAAGCCCAATTGAAAGGGATCCAGGTACGTATCTTCATCCAGGTACTGGGGAAGCTGACCTGCCACCACACTCTCAACAACCTTCGCCACGAAGGGAAGGTTGGAGACAGGACGATAGTTGTTCAAAAGAGTTGAGTCCAGGGAGGGCTTCTTAAGGAGGGGTCGCACCACTGCCATTTTCAAGGCAGTGGGCAGCGAGCCCTCCATCAAAGAGGCGTTAACAAGTTCCTGGAGCCAACTCCACGTCACCTCTCTGGCAGTAGAAACCAGCCAGGAGGGGCAAGGGTCCAATAAACATGTGGTGGCATTCAGCTGCCCCAGCAACCTGTCTATACCCTCGGCGGTCACAACTCGTCCCAGATAACCGTCTCAAGACTCGCCGCGGTCACCTCCCCCGGGACTTCCCAACTAGAGTCCAACCCGGCCCGAATCTGAGTGATTTTATCGTGCAGAAATGTAG
Source organism: Bungarus multicinctus (assembly GCA_023653725.1). NCBI lineage: Eukaryota > Metazoa > Chordata > Lepidosauria > Squamata > Elapidae > Bungarus > Bungarus multicinctus. The sequence goes on along the minus strand of CM042838.1, from coordinate 125,373,950 downwards.
AAAACTCCTCCGCCCTTCCCTGCAAGACATCCTCCCGCGCTCCCGGCCCAAGCAAGGAGCGGGTTACTCTAAACAGGACGGCGGGTCGATTTTCTGCCGATGCAATAAGTGCGGAGAAGTGAGAATGCTTCGCCACCTCTATCGCCACTAGGTAGGTCTTAATATAGGACCTAACCTGTGTTCGGTCGGACTCGGCACAACTGGCCCTCCAAACGCCCTCCAGACATCTTTTCTGGCATTTCATCTCCCTCAGCTCGTCCGTAAACCACGGAGCTGAATGAGATCTCTGCTGGGTCAAAGGTCGCAAAGGCACAACTCGGTCCAGAGGCTTGGCAGCCAGCCTATCCCAGGCGGCTACCAAGTCTGTGGCCGAGTTATGAGCCAGAGTTTCAGGTAATGGCCCAAGCTCCATCTGGAACTGTTCAGGATCCATCAGGCGCCTGGGGCGGAACCATCTTCTCGGCTCCGCCTCCCTGCGGTGCAGATTGGCGGTACAGAAGTCTAGTCTAAGGAGAGAATGATCAGACCATGACAAAGGTTTAACAGCTATATCCCCTAGCCTATCATTCAACCAGAATGGTTGTACAGAGACGAAAATCAGGTCCAGCGTGTGTCCTCCCGTGTGAGTGGGTCCAGAAACTAATTGGGTCAGGTCCAAGGCTGACATGGAGGCCAAGAACTCTCGGACTACCCCATAGGATTCACTGAGTGAAGGCAGGTTGAAGTCACCCATAACTAACAGTTTGGGTGTCTCCACCGCCAGCTCGGTTATTACCCCGAGGAGCCCGGGCAGGGCCGATGATACGTAGCAGGGAGTTAGGTACGTTATCAAGAGACCCATCTGCCCACCCTAACCCCACTTCATAAAGAGGAACTCACAGCCAGCCATCTGACATACAATGGCCTCCCTAGGACAGAGATCTTCCCTAATAATTACCGGCACACCACCACCCCTACCCTGAGCCCTCGGCCGATGAAATGCCTGGAAACCTGGTTACCAGGGGGAGATCCCCCTCTGGGCCCAACCAGGTTTCGGTGACCCCTGCCAGGTCCACGCCCTCATCCGGAATCAGATCAAAAATCAGGGGGGCTTTATTTATAATGGGCCTGGCATTGCATAACATCAGCCGGGTGCTCAGGGCCTGAGACTCTGCACAACCAGGCCTGCAAGACGGGTCAAGAGGATTGGAGTATGTTACCGCTTGGAGATAGCGGGCACACGATCCTCTAACCTGATATGGCCCTCTACCCCCACCATATCTGCCCCTCCCACTTACGGTGCCAATAATAATACATACATGCATGTATGTTGGTAGTATGTAAGTTTGTTTATAAGTATGTTCAACCCTTTCCCTCTTTTATTAAAAGGCAATGTCATTACAAGTCAGTTCCATGCAAGTTCATGCAGTTCTCTTGACAAAAAGATGAAAAAGTCTTGTAATTGACTTCTTTTGAGAAGCCTTCCATTTATGAAGCTTCTCTGCCTTCTCTGAGCCCAGACATGACTGACAGTATGCTGCCACCTACTGAGGTTTCTTATAAAAAAACCCTATATGTTCTTGGCAAAGCAATCTTCTTTTTCCCCATTTAATGGTTATACAGTGAATTCAATATACTAGTAGCATAACAAAATTAAGGGGTTCATTTCAAGTAGAATTCCATGTCTTTTTCATTTAATAAACAAATCATACTTTTTGAACCTGAACAAAAACATATGGACTACTCTACTTGACCAGGGTAAAGCTATAAATTTACATAGACTTCTGCAAAGCCTTTGATTCAGTGGTACATGACAAACTACTGTTAAAACTAAACTCTTATGGCATTTCAGGATCCCTTCATAAGTGGATTACTGCAACAAACAGGCAACAAATAGTAAAAATAGAGAGCGCTATATCAAACCCTGCTCCAGTTAATAATGGTGTCCCCCAAGGCAGCGTTCTAGGACCCACCTTCTTTATACTCTATATAAATGATCTTTGCGATCACCTTATAAGCAACTGTGTCCTCATTGCGGATGATGTAAAACTATTCAATACCACTGATAATGCTACTATCCTTCAAAGCGACCTTGAGTATGTGTCTGAATGGTCAAGCATCTGGCAACTCCAAATCTCGACTAACAAATGCTCTGTCCTACACATTGTTAAAAAAATCAGTACACCAAATACAAACTAGATGGATACGACCTCGTTGTTGATCCTCACTCTGTCAAGGATCTTGGAGTTCTCATATCAAATGACCTAAGCACCAGAGCTCACTGTAACAGCATTGCCCAAAAGGCATTAAGAGTTGTAAATCTAATCTTACGAAGCTTCTCCTCCGGAAATATCGAATTGCTAACTAGAGCATACAAAACTTTTGCCAGACCAATACTCAAATACAGCTCATCAGTCTGGAATCCGCACTGTATATCGGACATTAATACAATTAAGCAAATCCAGACATATTTCATGAGAAGAGTACTGCACTCCTCTGTTCGCAACAGAATACCCTATATCACCAGGCTTGAAAATTTGGGCTTGGACAGCCTTGAACTACACTGCCTATGGTTAGACTTAAATGTAGCACACAAAATTATCTGCTACAATGTCCTACCAATTAATGACTACTTCAGTTTCAACAACAATACAAGAGCACACAACAGATACAAACTCAATGTAAACCACTTCAGACTCAATTGCAGAAAGTACGACTTCAGCAACAGTGGTCAATGCCTGGAATGCACTACCTGACTCTGTTGTTACATCCTCGAACCCCTGCTCCTTTAACCTCAATCTATCCACTATTGACCTCACACCATTCCTGAGAGGTCTATAAGGGGCGTGCATAAGTGCACTACCGTGCCTACCGTCCCTGTCCTATTGTCCCCATTTATTTGTACCTATTTCCTATACTCTTACTCATGTTTATACTTATACCTATTATCTTGTAAGCGATTGACAAATCAAATTAATTAATTAATTAAAAAACATGGAACTTTTATTCTGTCCATGGAAGAAGAGTTCCAACCAATAGGGTTGAAACCTAGTTAATAAAAAATTAATTGTGATCTGCAGTGATGGCTATTTAATAACTGAGATCTCACTGAGAACAATTTTTTTAGAGGAAAACGTTTGGGTTTCATGATGACATGTGTAGGGTTTGTTTCAGTGTAGCTGTAAACCACAAGTTGCTAAAGCCAGGAAGCCAATGTGAAAGATCTTCGGTTGTATTTGGCAGAATGAACCATGAAATATACTAATAAATTTAATGGGACACTACTTGGTTTTCTGTTTCATCCAGTAAACAAATATGAGAGGATGTTTACATGCAGATGATTCAGCTCCATGTCACAAACAGATGAACTAACCATCAAGTACTGAAACAAATTTCATGTGCTTTGAAAGTAAAAGTAGCAGCCAACCTAACAACAAGCCCTCTTCAATTATGTCCCTGTATGCAACCTTTATATTGACCCCATCCATGGAGTAGCAAAATTATAAGTGAAGAGGGAATTGCCCCAGCATAGTTCTATTGATGGAAATGATTCCACTGGTATAGGGGGTTAATTGGATATGACATAGTTGTGCAGATATCTGAAGAGGTGCTTTACAGCAAAAAGGATTTGAGTAGCTTAGTAAGTGCCATAATGTTCTTTTTTTAACCAACTGAATAAAACTACTTTCACTTTTTGCTAAAGCAAAGAAGCCAGTGAAGACAGATTATACTTTGCCCCAATGCTTTGCAGAGGTCAAACATCTCACTACCACAGAGAACTTCATTGAGATGGGTTGTCTGGGATCCTCCTTACAAGCCTATTAGTGCCTACCATTTTTTCAGTTTATGTTTCATATCTATTAAAACAAGAGTGTTGTAAGCTCAGCATTTGGTTCTGTGCATGTAAAAATCCAATACACCATAAGTTTTACATTTTTAAAATTTCTGGCATTGCCTTGAACAACTCAAAGCTCAGTCATGGTAACAGAATAACAGAGTTGGAAGGGACATCTGAGGTCTTCTAGTCCAACCCCTGCTCAAGCAGAAGACCTGTACCATTTCAGATAAAATAGAAGAAAGAAGTAATCCCAGCAAGATCATGGTCTCCTGAGATAGCATTTGGTGGCAGTGCCAGGCCAGATTCAGTCCCACATTATAGCCCGTTCTAGAGAGCCACCCTGCATGTCAGGGAACAGCTGGAGAGAGCTACATTATTTTTAAATATTTATTCATGTTTAATATCTCTATTGTAATTTTGTCAGTGCATACAGTAGTATCATTACATTCAGTTACTTGAGTTAGGTCCAAGCCACTGCAGACTAGATAACCCCAAAATTCAGAATCAGACACATTAAAAAACAAATAAAACTGTAGAGGTTTTGCCTCTTACTCCTAGAAGAAGAAAGAACTATTTAAGATTTGATAGGAACTTTGCGGTATCCTCAAACTCTTTCATTCATTTTTTGACCACTTAAATTACTGCAATGTTCTCCATAAAACAGCTTCCAAAGATGAAGCAGAAATATAATTAGTGCAAAACATGGCAACCCATATATTAGTGATTTAAAACCACTACAGTCATATGACACCATCTTCCTTAGATAATAGTTCTTCATTTCAGTAAGTTGGAATACTGTCCTTCTTGCCAACCTCATTTTTGGCTTTCTAGACATAGTATGTCTACTGGTGCAATTGTTCCAGCCAGCCTTGAATAATAATTTGTTATCATTGTACTTATTAATTCACATTTATGTCTTTATTGGTTTTGTAGAGTTTTTATGTTTTTTATACTGTAAACTGCCAGAAAATATTTTTATAGAATCCATGGTATATAAACATAACCAATCATATATAAACAATCAATTAAAGAGATAAATTGATGCAAATGAACTGGGCAGTGTGGATAAAAGATAGCCTATATGGAGTTTATATATGGGACAATGAGAGAAGAATGAGAAATACAACAGAATTGGGAAATGAATGTGAGTTATCTGGGAAAATATGTAGATAGTCCCATTCAGTGTTGCATATTTATTTATTTATTTATTTATTTATCAAATTTATATACCGCCCCCTCTCCCAAAGGGACTCGGGGTGGTGAACAGCCAGAGTAAAAATACATATATAAAACACATATACAATATCACAATATTAAAAATTAAAAGAATTAGATATGTTTGGCTCTACGAAAATTTAAAACAAAGGAATTAAGAAAAATAAAAACCAGATTAAAATTTAAAACCCCTAGGCCAGTCCCACTTGTCGAAATAAATAAGTTTTTAGCACATGACGGAAGGTCATGAGATCAGGGTCGGCCCTCATCTCCGGGGGTAATTCATTCCAGAGAGGGGGTGCTCCCAATGAGAAGGCCCGCATCCTCGGGGTCGCCAGCCATCCAGCCGGCGGCACCCCGAGGAGGCCGACTCTATGGGAGCGTATCGGTCGGCGGGAGACCGATAATGGCAGGAGGCGGTCTCGCAGATATCCCGGTCCCGAGCCATGGAGCGCTTTAAAGATAATACCAACACTTTGAAGCGCACCCGGAGGGCCACCGGGAGCCAATGCAGCTCGCGCAGAAGTGGCATATAGGACATTATCAACCATGACAGCATTATTAATTGCATAAGCTGTTAACAAATTACAAACAAGAACAAGTATCAAAGTGTGTTCTTTTTTTTTTTAGGGAAGTCTTTGGAAAAAAGCTGGAGTAATGGTTTATCCATAAAACTAATAATGGGTTTTCCATTATTGGGTTTTCTTATGTTTTTCAGTATGGAGAGCAAAATGATATCAATTACTTTCATGATGTAAAGCCACAGCAACATACCATGCCCTGAATTTCTCAATATCAGACATGCAAATGAATCAGGATTACATAGGAGGCGATTTGGTTACTCCTTGAATTGGTGTCTTACCTCATCATCATCCATTTAGAAGGAACTATATTCCTTCAGGGCACAAGAATGTTGAAAATTTGTAATATGTCAAGCAGAAGGCAATAACTCTTATTTTAATGTCATTATTTTTTTTCCCCAATAGAAATAGGGCTTGAGACTTGGAGGGGTTTATGTTTTTATTGGAAGAGCTATCATATAGTAAAAACTGATTTATGAGTAGGAAGTTGCTTCTTGTGATGGTGAAGAATGACTTCAAATCCAGGTGAGCTATTCTTACTATTGAATGCCCTGTCTTTGGAGATGTGAACATTTGTATACTATGTTCCAACTTCCAGGTTGGATAACAAAGTACTGATTAAAACATTAAAATTCAAACTGACACCCATCTGACTAAATCTGAACTCCATCTGTTGAAAATCTATCCTTTTTTTAAAGAGACGGGGAAAAACACCACCCTAACTTAAATGGCAAGTCATCTTACTTGTCAAAAGATAGGGAATGTGTGTTTAGAATAATGGCAGAAATGAGATGGGAAAAAATAACCAGTACTGAGCCAGTAAATTCCATTTTCAACAGAAAAGGATTTTGATTAAATGTTCTTAGAAAGTTCCCGACAGTTTCATCTGAGGAGAAGATGGGAAGTCAAAGAAGTCAATATGGCAGAAACTCAAAGACTCCTTTTTACTTATTGCATATGAAAGGGGGCAGGGTCGTGATCTGCATTTTATTTTTTTTACTTCCTGCTCCCCCACACAAATACACTGGCATCTCTGAGTGCTAACCATATACAAATTACTGAGTGGAACATACTATCAGCAGGTGACAAATTTTCTTTATTGGAAACTAGTTGGCTATTCGTCATGAATACCCCAGTAGACAATTTTTAACATTCCAGAAAATTATGGAAAGGAAAAGATTGGACTGGAGAACCTTAAAGTTCCTTCCAGGTGTGTGATTATCTATTGCACTGAGATAAAATAAGCAAAGAATTTGCTTCCTTTCTTTTTATTTTATCTGTGATTGATGCTACCTTTTCTCTAATCTGACAGGAGAATGAATATGTAAGCCTTTGCAGCCTGCAATGTTTGAAATTAATTCCTGCTGTTAGGAGCCCCAAAGGCTGGGCAACTTGCCAAGGGGCAACAAATTGGAATATGAATCTGTTCTTCAGGCTACTTCCAAAAGTTTCTCAGGTGGGAGTTTGATAGGTACAACCTGTTTTCCCCATCTTGTTTTCAAGCAAATTTCTTTCTCTTTGAGTCTGTCTTACTGTGATAGCATTTAGTTGTGATTATTTGTGCTCAAAATATGGTTGTTGTGAGAATAAGAAAATAGGAAAAAAGAAAAGCTAGAAGTAAACTGCAAAATATTGCAAAATATTATCACAGGACTGAAATATGTTTAAGTGTTTGTGGTGCTTTTGCTCCTTAAATTTAGGTCTATTTATAACATTTCATTTCATTTTTATGCTTTCATTTCTCTTCTCTATGATTCCAACTAGGGCTATGGCAAATGTGGAAGAATCCTATATTATTATTATTATTTATTTATTTTTATTTGTCAATTGCTTACAATTATTAACCTAGTTTTTTCAATTTTGGAAGAAAAAAAATATCAGACATTCAGAATTATCTCTATTTTTCTTGTAGCATGGTGGAAGGTTAAAAGAGAGAGAGAGAGAAAGAGAGAGAGTGATGATCAGTAAGTGTGACAGGACAAAAACCACAATTTCCTCCAACAATTTTTTCTCTTCCAGCTTAGCCTAGAGTATTATATCTGTGATTGCTCTGACCTTCAAAAATATAACATAGCACATGCTTATTCTATCCTGAAATATACAGTCAAACATTTTGTCAAAGCAGGTCAGCTAGATCATGAGCAGGTTTGACAAACATGTCAATCACTAAAATTGCAAAGATGACTGTTTTTAGTTCTTGCTTCCAATGGCTGACAGTAGAAAAGAAGAAAGTATAAGTGAAGGCTTCATTATTGGACTGATCAAAAAAGACTGAAACTTTTGAGATGGACCATTATTGCCCTGGTTGTTCAAAAATGATAAGAGGAGTATGAAAAAAGTTTGGGGCCAAAAGGCACCACAAGCTAGCCGTCCATAATATATCTGTATTGTGTGGTGATGTGAGAGGGATGTATGTTCCTGCCAATGATTGAGGCCTTTCCATATTTACAGCAGTGTGGGTTGCTGGCTTTCTTCACCTGATGTGAGAAGTTGTGAGCTGATTGGAGAAAGACTGAAGGAATGAGTGAATTGATTAACAAGTTACCTCATATAGTAAATAGCAGCCCAGCCCAGCTAGGGAGGGATCTGGAAAAGTATTGAAATGAACCCTGTCTTCATTTATGTATTTATTAGTTGCTTTTAAAATAATAACAAAAAGGGGGGAAAACAAAACATAGAAATAATGACAAAAATACATGCATTGTAAAAGAAAAGAAAATGAAATGAAATTATAACAAAAAAGTATAATATTTTAAGAGTACAGTAAGGTTAAAATACTTTATAGTTATATAAATGTATTAGAAACATATATGCACTTGAATAATATTTGCATTAGGTAAAAGTATGTATAAAATTATAAGTATTTACTGTTAAAAGAAACTTTTGTCTTAATTTATGCGCTATAAATGAGGCTTCAAAATTTCTTTGAGAGTTTCCAAGAATCTTCCTTTACTCCAGACTAGCATTAATGATACTGTGCTGAAATCTGTGTAGCTATTGTTTTCTTTGTCTTGCCAGCTATGTGAGGCTTGATGCAAGATCCAGAAGCCTTTAAAAATATCATCCCCAATTATGCGGAGAAAGAGTTTTTCTCATTTCCTTGTATACTTAAATCTTTTTGTGCTTTCTAATTAATGAGATGTTGGCTATTCCCTATCTCTAAGTATTAATGCAACATCTGAAAAAAGTCTTAAAATTTCATTTTAATTATTTCTGAAAGAAAACCATTTAAGCACTGCCCAACCCAGAAAAGTTGATGCACACAGAAGAACATGAGGCCAATGAAAAAGGAAGCAGTAGACAAGCAGAGTACTTCTCTGTTTTTGGCAGACTTAATATATTTGCTGTTTGTCCTTGTGTAGATTTTATGATCTTTGTGATACAGCATACAGCATGAATGACATACAATTTCTGCATACAGCATGAATGACATACAATTTCTTAGGGCATTGCAATAACCATCATTGTGGATTTGTTCCATTACTCCTTCTCACCATGAAACCTCTTTCTGTGGAGGTGCATCATGTCTCTTCAATATTGCACTTTTGACAATTATTCAGGTTGCTTCTCTTCATCCAGATACTAGCTTTCTAGATGGCTTCTCAGTTTTCTTTTGTATTGACTATGAATCCATGATTTTCACATAAGTATGCATAATTTACTGGTCTTTCCTAATTTTGCCTTGATTATATTTATGCATAGAGGAGAACCAATTTGATCCAGTAAATAAGGCACCAGGCTAGAAACTTGGAGACTCTGAGTTCTTGTCCCACCTTAGACTTGAAAGTGTCTGGTTAACTTTGGGCCAGTCAGTCTCTCTCAGCCCATGACATCAGGCTATGGGAACAATTCCTGTCACAATCAACACAATTCCTAATCCAAACAACAACAACAACAAAAGAGCAGATCCTGCACTTGTATAAAAATAGTATAAGTAAAAAAAAATGTACATAGAACTTGTTCTTGGATAACTAAAAACATTCTTTCCGTTTCCATTTTTTAATGTTCCATTCTCAAGCCACTGCCACATCCTGGTGTTATTTGATTTTCCTTCAGTATCTTTTCCACAAAATTTCCATATAGCATTTTGTTTTCCATTAATTTATAGTCATGACTAGATTCCTCCTTGCAAATAGCCCTTCTTTTCTGAGACAGACTATTCAATGAAATTTCTTCACCTGTCTTGATATAATCATACATCCTTGTTTTTGTTTTTCTTGCTGTACAATATGATTTGTCTGCAAAAAATGCTTGCCCCTCCTCAGTCTTTCTTGGAAGATACAATCTATCAGCATCACACAAATTTAATCTAGCTAAATCACTAGATAAATGTAGCACATTTATCCTGACCCTCAGTTTTATGGCTTTCCAGTCAAGATTATCAAGGTCTATTGAGTTCAATTGACTATTCCTGAAGTATATTGCTCACAAGTTGACTCTAGCTTCCCCCATTTAGACTAGACTTCATAATGTTCTTTAATTGCTTGCATTACTGTGAGCTTATTCTTCTTCTTTATTTCATTGTGCAAAATGTTTCCAAACACATGTGATGTTAGCAGTTTTCCATTTTAGTATAATGATCACTTATTGCAATACAATATCATTAATGAATATCTCACCACTATTTATTAAGATCCATCCCTGGGGTAAAAACAGCAACAAGATGGCCTGGTTTATCTCAGTATACACTGAAATTGATCATATTGGAAACTAAATCTTTATTCATTCTTAGCAGTCTGAGAGTTGTTATTAGAAGTCTTTTTTTCTACTCCACAAGCCAGTTCAACACAAATTCCAACTAAAAAGCCTCATACATAAATGTAGATGTATGCACTGTCAGTTCCACTACTGAAGAAATTGTTAGTTTTGAGCAATGAAGAAGGATTAATTTGTTTGACTCCTCAGAAAGACTTGCTCATCTTCAACTGAGTTAGTTGCAGTTCTCATTTTAGGTGTTTAAATTTTAATTCATGCTTTCTGGTTGATAATAAATAACAATAATTAGGCTCTGTGTTCTGTCAGAATCTATTCCCGGGACACTAAATTGTATGTTACTTTGGCGGTACCTACAGCTATTTTTAACTCCTATGCAGTTCTGGTCCCCAGATATATATGCACACATTGCTATGAAAAATTCCACACAATGAAAAACACAGGCTATGTAGATCTTCAATACCATTTTGTTATGGTATGTGAGAAAAAATTGTTTTCAGAAAAAATTATCTCAACTGAATATTTTTATCCTTTTAGTGTTTTTGCAGGGTGTGGTAATGCAACTGTTAAACATTATATCTTGCCAGCTGATCTGTAAATATTGCCACCTTTCTGAGATCTCTCAGCTTTTGAGACTGAGGGACCTCATCAGGCAAATGCAGACTGATACACAGCTGCAGAAATTGTTTTGCACTTTTCATTCTTCACTTGAGCTACATGGTGTCTGAAGTCACAAGAAAAGGATTAGAGAAAAGCTGGCAATGCTTTGTCTGCACCAAACACCCTGCTTGACACATTTCCACTAGACATGCTTCTATAGCTCACAGAAGGTCTTTTGGTTTTTTTTTCTCTTCTTCCCCATCAGTTTGTTATTTTTTCCCCTCCCTGTTTAATTTATTTTCCTTTCTAAAGAGCTGCTTTAACAGCTGCATCTCCAGCTGTCATGTGAATAATTCAGGGGCAATTTCTCACTATTACGTGATTGGTCTACAAAACACATTAAACAGTCTTCAAGGGGGAAAAATAAGCTTCATATGACAGCTGTGTACACTTAAAAGAGGGGGAAATACTTTTATTAGAGAACAATGGAGCCTCGCACAATGAGCATTCAGATTTTACTATTCTTTCTGCATAAAATATATCATAAAGATATTAACTGAGCTGACAAGGTCCCTGCTGCACACTTTGTGATTTTTCAAAGTTTTTCTTTAACTGAGGCCTAGGAATCTTCTTACAATTGAGGTAGAAATAGGACTTCAGAGTGACCCAGAAAATACTTGGATTGAATGTGCTGGAGCAATCTTGTTAAATGCACCTACTGTAAGTCTCTGGAAGAGAAGCCACCTGAGAACTCTCAATATACTTTCTTATATCTCATAACAAAATAAAATGGAGTATGGATTTTTAAAAAAGGACAGTTGAAACTTTGACAAGATATAACCTAGGCAATTTCATTATTGACTTGCTATTAAGGAAATATTTCTTCCAATATAATATTTGTTCATTGGAGAGATGACTTTTTAAATGCAACCAATGGATAATTGGTTGCATTTAAAAAGTAAGACCAAGGCATGATGCAATTCATAGCAAGTTAGGTACAATAGGTGTCAAAAAGTCACAAGTATTTTATCACTGATACTATTCAACTTTGGATTTCAAACCTCTAAAGAAACAAGGTATAAAATTGTATGGTTCAGTATAATTTCATTTCATACTTGTGCATAACAACCACATAATCATTCTCTGTCCAGAAATCTCTTCATTCCCATTTCATCCTTTACCCATCATATATACATTCCTGATAAATTCTGTTAGTTGAGTTCAGGAAAGTGAATTCTGGCTGTGCTATTTTTTGTTGTTGTTATTGTTGTTGAGATAAAGAATTAGTTTGTCTTTTATTATTCAAACAATTTCCATTAAGTTGAAGTAATACCTCATTTTGAATATTCTGATATTATCACCTTCCCAGTGTCACTGAATAGTTAGGTCTATAGTCCCCCAAACTATCTAAAATCTTATAGTTATGGCCAACTTGTAATCATAGAAAGTTATGAATATTTCTATTTTATGAGTTTCTATTTTGTTATTTTGATCAAATTATCATTTCTTTTTTCCCTAGACAGACTTTTATTTTTTAACACAGCCTCTAAAACCAGCAAAATACCTCGTTATATTAATAAAACTACAATTTCCATTTTGCACATTCTTGCGGAAAAATAACATTTATCCAAACATTTAAAAAATTACCTTTTCTAAGTTATGGAATTCATATTTATGGCTTTTATATATAATAGCAAAGATGTAGCCTGGGTTTTGCTGTGGAATAGGTCAAAATCTGCTATTGTGCCATTTCCAAGTCAAAAACTGAAGAACAAATCAAACAATTTTCCACAATGTGATTTTCAGCGTATGCCTACCATTTCCAAAGAGAACATCAGGAATTACTTTGAAATCCTGAGTCTCAGTTTTAGAAAACTATAAGAACTGCAAAACAAAATTAGAGCAGTTGTTGATGAGGGATATGAAATAATACTGTCAAAGACAAAGAATAGATAAAACCAAACTAGATATCAGAACAGATGGTAGAACTTGCCAAGAATGGAAGAGAAGCCAAAGCCAAGAAAAGAGTCCAGAAAGGAATGTAACAAGTAATTTCTGAGAGCTATTATTAGAGACTAGGAGCCATGTTATAATGACATCTGTAACAACAATGAAGATGGAAACTCATAGAAAAGCAAAAAGTGCTTCAAAAAAAATATATTAAAGCTCAAAAAAGAGGTTCCAATTTCCAACTTAAGGAAATTAATGGACAAATAGCATCTGATTTAAAAGAGAAAAAAACATGAAGAGTATGCTGTAGCCTAATTTATGTAATCTAATGCAACCTAAACCTAAACCTAACCCATAATTCATTATATGAAACAGCAAGGTGCAAATGAGATAGTTAGTAGATATATTTCCCACTCATGCTATAAGATTTATTTGGAAAATTTTATCTGTACTTACTAATATTTTCTGATGTGTCTCCTTATTAATGAATTGGGAATATGTATTCTTACCCTGCCCTATTGAATTTGAGAAAATATGCCATGGTTGTTGTTGTTGTTGTTGTTTTGCTCTTCCTTGTGATATTTTCCTCATTTCCTTATCCTTCCATATTGTGTCTGAAATTCTTTTGTTGATTTAGTTTAATTTATAAATCAAGGGCGTGCAAACTGGGAAAAAATGATAACTGATCAGTATCTTTTTCCCTGTACCTTGCCTCCTCAAGCTAGAGGCAAGAGAAATCATTGTTTTGTTGATTCTGGTCATTATTCATGTACAAAAATAAATAAATGAACCCAGATAAATATGCTTTCTAAACCTCATAAACTAATTATATCTATTAAATCACACGGATCCTGGAATTTGTCCTTCAGGGAATAAGAATCCCTGCAGTCACTACTTCTCTTGTTTTCTTTGATCTTTTCAACAATTGCTTCACCTTAATATTTCATTAACTTTTTCTAGAAAATTAATTAAAGCATCTGACCTACTGTTCAGATTAATTAAGGAGCTCAGGAAAAAGAGTTTGTTTGGTAAACATGGAGGATGGAAATAAAATTATTGCTGGAAACCAACGGCATTCCCCCAATCAATACTCCATGCTATCACACTCCATTTTAGGATGATTTAAATGATGAAAAAAATCAGGCAGACATTTTAAATAAGTAATATTTTTGTTTTAGGATTTTAACAGCTGCAGCAAAACTGTCTGAGGTGGCAGGGCTGCATTTTTGCTGCTTTTTTAGTGATTTAATAGTATTGTTTGGTGCAGACGTGGTATTCAGCAGGTTCTGACCAGTTCTGGAGAACCGGTAGTGGAAATTTGGAGCAGTTCGGAGAACCGGCAAATACCACCTCTGACTGGAGATTTTACAGTATCCTTCCCCTGCCATGCCTGCCACACCATGCCCACAGAACTGGTAGTAAAAAATTTTGAATGCCACCACTGGTTTGGTGGCAAATTATTACTTTAATAAAGGCTCAAGAGGTCTATTCACCTCACATTTTCTTCTAAAGCATTTTACTACAATATTTCCTAAACTCTTTCCTTCATTACCTAAAACTACTTATCCGAAATTGTGATTGGGGAATGGGAATGCCATTACCCAAAGAAAAGCCACTTTGACCCAATTTGGGGTAATTTATCCAGGCTTGGAAACCACTGTTTTATTGTCATCAGTTGTGTTGGTCATAAATTGTCAATTTCTCACCCAGTGAGTGATGAATTGACTGTATTATGATATCCTTTTAGCTCTACAGTTGTGTTAAGTTGCAAGTATGTCCATTTGTGTGCAACAGGAAGTATTTAGAAGGAATTTTAAAAAGGTTCCAACCAGTGATTATTGTAATCATTGTTATTATTATATTTGTTATCTTCATCATCATCACCAGCGGCAGCCACAGCCAGTTATGTGACTTAGGGATAGTTTGTTTCATCCCAACCTCAATCTCACAGCATTGTTATTGTAAGAAAAACAAAAGAAAGGAGTGTTAGGTATGTCTATCACCTTGAGTGCATAGGAAGATTAAAAATATCATCATCATTATCATTATTATCACCATCACAGCAGCAATCTTGATTGTATAAGAGGGCTGTCAAACTCCTGGCCCATGGGCCAGATGCATCAAACGCTGGCCATGCCCACAGAGAAAGGGGGCCAAGGGGGGAAAAGTCCCGATATGTCACATGATAACTCTGTGATGCCGTGAGTTTGACATCCCTGTTCTATAATATCCTTTTTACTGGTTCCAATACTAGCTATGACAACATTGATGATGACCATCAATAAAAATAGTGCACCAGTTGGTACAGCAAAGGAGGAAGCCACTATTACATTCTTTTTAACTGATTGGTAAAAGTTGTCTCTGAGCAGAAAATATGTTTCTTAATATACCAGATTTTTAAAAATTATTCTTACATTCAGTTGAATGTAGTTATTCTTTGGCTAATTATTTAGTTCTAAGAGCAAATGTAAATGATCCTTTGGAGAGAGAAAAAAGACATCAAGCAAAACTGAGACTCCTGATCTATTATTTGTAGCGTGACCCAGAAACAGTTTCCTGCATTATGTCTTTTTGGTCATTTCTCTCCTACTTTGACTGTTAGTGTCCACCCTGGAAGGTTCAGTGCCAAGCATTATGAATGGAAGTCATTTAGCTTTAATTTTCTAAATGGAAAAAAAGAGATAACTTCTACCTGCCATTCAGGAAACTGTAATGCTAATACTCAACTTTTAAAGTGTTACCATTTTAATGTTAAGCATATTGTACCAAAAGGCTAAATAGAAATGCAAAATGAGTTAGTATTATTAAATTGTACAATTCCACCTCAAATTGCTGATGCCATTTTTTTTAGTTTGCTGTTTCAGGCAATGCAGGCAATTCTTACTTTCCAGTGAAATGCAAAACTAACATAACGCAGGAGAGCAAATGGGCCTGAAACTGTTGATCTGGATTCTGAATGGAAACGTCATTTGTAAAATGCATACACAGTTGTTACCAGACCGCAGCAACTAACCACTTCCAATCACTTTCAGAAGTCAATGGTCTATGAAAAGCTGAAAGTACAATAAAAAATATATTTTCCCTTCATGTAATGAGTCAACTCCTGGGCAAGATAGTGAAGAAATGTGATTCAGTTATGATATGCTAGGGCCAAGCTACTTCAAGGACATTTTCCAATTGTCTTTCTGCATCCAACTTACTGATTTGTAGTTGTTGAAAAGATCTTTCTCCCATATCCTTCTACTCTGGAATGGCCTTCCTCACAATGCATACTTTTAGCTTTTTAGAAAACCACTTCAGATACTTCTCTGTAGCCAGATCTATCAAAACCGCAGTTTTATAATTTGCATTTTCATTGTTGTTGTTGTTATTGCTTTTTACATGTTCAATTTTATTGTAGTTTTACTTCCAGGTTGCTCTGAATATTCAGTCTGAACAGATAAGCAGGCTACCAATTTAGTTCACAAATGGGTGGCACCTGGAGGGCAGAGCTGGCAATGCAGCAGTATGATGCGCGATCTTGATGTTCCAAGATTGCCGTCGATATTTCCGCTGTTGGATGGTCCCACCAGACCTAAACTGTCCTGTAGAGATGGTGACTGATAAGGGCATGTCCTGCTGATCTCAGGGACATCGCAAAGTCCCTGATAGATCCAGGAGAAGCCCTTTTTGCCAGTGGCAGAGAGGCAGCCATTCAAGCTGCTGAAGCTGGGACAGTTCCGGAATGAAAGAGATCAGAAGAAAGTGTGTCAGTTTGAATTTTTACTAGCTATTTTTTGGAGAGAACACCCTAAAAGACTTAAAGTGAACTCAAAAGTGAAGAGAAAATAGGTCAAGTGGAGAGATTAAGCTAGTTAAAGGATTTAACCCCCCCCCCCCTTTTTATTGAACTTGGAGTTTGGTAAAGCTCTTCAATTTTAAACTGGACTGGTCTTTTTTAATTTTTTATTTTCTTTAACAATTTTCTTGAAAGTCTGTTTTGATTAAGACTCTTCTTTCTGATTTGAGATTCATTTCTTTCCCTTTTTTAAAAAAATACTTTTTTTTAATCTGTTCCTGGCTTTGGATATTTGAGGGGAAGTGAAAGTAAAGGAAAATAAGTAGCGCTGCCATCTAAAGGCTTGGATATATTGTTTTCTTTTCTCTTTTACTTGTTTGTGTATTGGTGTTATATTCAAGGACTCTGAGCTTTTTACTGAAAAAGATAGTTGGATGAGCATGGCAGATTGTTTATACAGGTGTTCATCTATGAAACTATAGATAGCCGGAATCTGGAGTTGAAGTTGAAAGAAAGAAGATTGAAGTGATCTTGAAAATACTGAAACTGGAAAGTCTGGTTTGATTTATTAAAGAGTCTTGGATAATTAGTGGCAGTGAGTTATTTTTTTGTTAGAATTGCTTGCTATTCTTTTTTTACTTCCCCTCTAGCTGGATTTTTATGTTTGGATTTTAGCCTTTTAACCCAGGAATTAGACCATATTTTTCCTTTTGCTTCTAGATTATTAACATAGATTATTATCTAATAAACATAGATTATTATTTTTAATCAAAAAATTTCTTTTTTCCCTTTATCCTTTTTTTTAAAAAAAATATTTTCTACTTTTCTACCTGTTTCCTTTTTTTACATTTTCCCGCTTTTAACCAATTGGATTAAGATATACAAATGCCTGAAGATTTTTCTCCTCCTTTTTTATATTTTGGGATAGCAACTGCTTGCTTTTGTTTTCTTTTTTTCTTTCTTTTTTCTTTTTTTATTGCTAACTATTGCAAGATGAGTAGAAAGACAACAGCCCCGGCTTCTTCAATACCAATAGCTTCCTCTTCACCATCTGGAGGACAATGATCAATACGGATGATGTTACAAGAGGAGAAAGAGAAGGAAATGACATTGCAGATGATTATGCAAGGAATCCAAAAGATTGAAAAGAGAATGGAGAATATTAAGCAAAGAACTGAAAAAACAGATGAGAATGTAGAGAATATCCAACAGATGATGATGAAATATGAGGACAGATTTAAGAAAATTGAAGAACAACATATACAAAGAAATAAGAAAATTGGAGATATTGATACTCGATTGGGTGATGTTGAAAAGGGCAGAAGTGGACCATTAGGATGGGAAATCAATAGTTCAGAATACTACCTGAGATTCCAAAATGTAGAAGAAGAAAAAGATGAAAACCTTGCTGAAATAATGATAGAAATACTGGCAGAAGCATTAGAGATAACCAAAGAAAAGATGATGGATGGATGAAGTGTTCCATGTCTATACAAGATATGCAATGAGAAATAAGTTACCAAGAGAAGTTCATATCAGATTTACTAAGAAAACTATTAAAACACAGATACTGCAGGCGCCAAGAGAGAAAACATTAAAGTACAAAGATAAAGAAATTGTGGTGCTGAAACAGGCACCAAGAAGAGTAAGAGAGGTGAGAAGATAATATTTATTTTTGACTAAAGAGTTACTTAAAAGAGGAGTAAATTACAGATGGTCTCTTGTTCACCTGGCAGGAACAAAGACACAGAATTGACACAGTTGAAAGAGTGGAGCTATTTTATTTAGAATATCTTAAAGGAAAGGAGGAAGACACAAGAAAAGAAGAGTCGTGAATTGAATTTCAAGAGGACTATATAGCAGTAATTGAAAAAGAAAAAGAAGAAGGTGCAGTAGGTACTGTACCCAGAGAGCAATGGGAATTCAGATATGCTAAAGTAATAAAACCCTCCTACAAAGCCTAATATGGATGGAAGAAAATTGATAACGATTAACATAAATGGACTTAATTTAGTTACTAAAAGAAGAAAAATATCTCATAAATTAGAGAAATTAAAGTTTGATATAATCTGCCTGCAAGAAGTACATATTAAAAAACAACATGAATATATACTGAAACAAAAAAATTAGGGAAATTATTCAGGTCGCTGAAACAATGTAAAAAAAAAGGGTGTGGTCTTATATATTAGAGATACAATTCTGGCAGAACCAATCTACACAGATGATGATGGAAGGATTTTGATGGTGGAAATAATGGATAATAATGTAAAAACACTTTTAATAGCAATTTATGCTCCAAATGATAACCAAGAAGAATTCTACAGTAAATTACATATGAAAATAATCGAACTGGTCTATGTTAATATTTGTATGATGGGAGATTTCAATGGAATAATTAATGATCAATTGGATTATAAAACACAGAAATCAACAAAGAAAATTAGAAAGATCCTTCTTTCGAATGATAGAGGAAACAAATTTAAAAGATGCATGGAGAGAGAAATGTGGAAAATAAGCAATATACTTTTTATTCAAATAGACATGATCATGGTCTAGAATAGATATGATATGGATGTCAGCAGAGCTACTTTCTAATATACGAGAAATTGAAATAGAAACAAGTATTTGGGCAGACCATAATCCAATGACAGTTACTTGGAAAGGACAAAAGAGGAGATCTAGATGGACCTTAAATAATATGATATTGAAGGAAAAAGACTTTAAACAGAAAATGAGAAAGAATTTTGCTTTTCTTTTTTTAAAGAAAATAAAAAAGAGGACACATCTTTACAGAACCTCTGGGACACTATGAAGGCCCACACAAGAGGCTTGATAATAGATTATACAAGGAAAAGAAATATAAAACAGAAAAAGACTTTCAAAAAACTGGAAGATGACTATAAGAGACTGGAAAAAGAATTACAGTTGTTTCTGCAAAAAAAGACATTAAAATTAAAATGGACATAACTAAACATAAAATGGGACTAATGGAAAAAGAGGAATTAGCAGAAAAAATTAAAAATGCTAAATAGAATTACTTTGAAGATGCAAACAAACCAGGCAGACGGTTAGCCTATAAATCAAGAAAGGAAAGAGAATCAAGAAGGATTAGTCAACTAATAGATGAAGAAGGACATGTTTGCTATGGAAACAAGGAAAAAAAAATATACAAGATTATTATGGGAAACTGTACTATCAAGAGACTATACAAGAAGGAAAAATTAAGCAATATTTGTAGAAAGCGAAGTTACCCCAGATACCCAAAGACATTGAAACAATGTTAGAACGGAACATAAAGATGATGGAATTAACAGAGGCCTTGAAAAAACAGAATGCTGGAAAAGCACCAGGTCCAGATGGATTTCCAGCAGAATTTTACAAGACTTTCCAGGAAATACTAAATCTTCAACTATTAGAAGTCATGAATGAAGTTATGTCAAAGAAGAGAATACCCAAAACATGGTCAGAAGCATATATTACATTTATACCGAAGGAAGACACAGACCCACAGCAAGTTAAAAGTTATAGACCTATATCCCTATTAAATTCAGACTATAAAATTTTTGCTTCAATCTTGGCAGAAAGACTGAAAAGATACTTAAATAATTTTATCCATGTTGACCAAAATGGATTTCTGCCAAAGAGACAAATTAAAGACAATATGAGAATAATTCTGGATACTTTTGAATACTATGAGGCACATCCTGAAAAGCAAATGGTCTTGATGTTTTTAAATGCACAAAAAGCCTTTGATAATGTGAGTTGGTGATTTATGTTATTGCAACTGATATAAATGGGTTTTGGTAAAAAAATTATTCAAGCCATTGAAATGATATATCATAAACAAACTTCAAAGGTTATGATAAATGGAGAATTAACAAAGTCTATAGATGTAAGAAAAGGGACTAGACAAGGTTGCCCACTGTTGCCTCTGCTGTTTGTGTTAACATTGGAAGTGTTGAATAGGAACATTAGAGAAGAAAAAGAAATAAAAGGAATGAAAATTAAAAAGGAGGAGTATAAATTGCAAGCTTTTGCAGATGACCTGGTATTTATATTAGAGGATCCATTGGAAACAGCACCTAAATTAATAGAAAAGATAGAAGAGTATGGAAAAATAGCAGGTTTGAAAATAAATAAACAAAAATATAAAACAACGATATTAACAAAGAATATGTTAGCAAGACGAAAGAAAAAGTTGGAGGAAGCCTTAGAAATACAGGTCACAAATAAGGTCAAGTATTTAGGGGTATATATTACACCAAGATGTTGAAGGAGGATAACTATTTTAAACTCAAACAACAAATTGCAACAGACTTGACAAAATGGGAAAAATTACAATTATCATTGATTGGGAGAATATCTACAATTAAGATGAATGCATTGCCTAGAATTTTATATCTATTCCAGACAATACCAATTCAATTAGAGAAAGAGTTTTTCAAAGACTTGAATAAAAATGTGTTGAAATACATCTGGCAGGGTAAGAAAGCAAGAATAAAACTTAAACTGTTACAAGATGCAAGAATAAGAGGAGGCTTTGCTTTGCCCAACTGAGAATTATATTATCAAGTGACAAACCTGATGTGGGTAAAGAAATGGATAACATTAAGGAATAGTAGATTATTTACTTTAGAAGGACATGACTTGCTGTTGGGATGGCATGCTTTCCTCTGGTATAAGGGAATTAAAACACATTGGTATTTTAGAAGACATATTTGAGAGGCATTGTTTTTAAATTGGGAGAAGATAAAAAGACAATATTACTTAAAAATTCCATTATGGATATCTACCATTGAAGCTTCTTCTTATTCAATAATATATAAAAAGGAACAAACAGTTAGATATCGTGAGATATTGAATGAAAAGGGTGAACATAAATCTACGCAAGCATTGGAAGAACAAAATATAAAAATGAATTGGTTTTCATATTTGCAAATACAATCTAGGTTTATAGATAAAGATTTTAAAACAGAAGGTGTCTATGATAAGTTAACTGATTTAGATAAAATTTTGATGGGTACTGATGAAAAGGTAATTTAAAAACTCTATGGATATTTATTAGAATTTAAATTAGAGGAAGAACAAGTTAAAGAAACGCTGATTGCTTGGGGAAAAATTTTTGGATATGGGATTGATTTAGAGAAATGGCAAAAATTGTGGTCTCAAAATTATAAAATGACAATGTCAACTGCTTATAAAGAAAATTTGTATAAGATGTTTTACAGGTGGCATCTACCCCCAATGAGAATTGCGAGAATGTTTAAGAATAAATTGGATAAATGTTGGAAATGTCATCAGATACCTGGTTCATATTACCATATGTGGTGGACATGTTTGGACGCAAAAAGATATTGGACTAAAATCCACACATGGTTGGAAAAAATAATAAAGTAATACATAGATGTTAAACTAGAGATATTTTTATTGGGAATTATACTGGAAATATACAATAAAGAACTGAAATATTTGATTGTAAATGTTTTAACAGCGACTAGAATTGTATTTGCTAAGAATTGGAAAAATGAAAAAAATACCTATGCAGGAGGAAGTTATGAAGAAAATTATGGACTCTGCTGAATTGAGTATATTGACATTTGAAATTAGAGAACAAGAAGATAAACAATTCTATATGATATGGGATTTGTTTTATCAATAGTTGGATAAAAAACATGGTAATGTAATAGACTAGGAGAGTTTGTAATAGAAGCTTAACAGATAGATATAAAATATAATACAGATATATATAACCATTGGATGAAAGTATAATATAAATTTCATAATAAAATCTAGAATATCTCGTATAAAATGATGGTATAAATAGTTTAGTCATGAATGATTAATCACTGATAAATATATAAGCATATGTTAGTTTGACAATGTGAGAATTTATATAAACTGTGAGTAATGACTATAAAAGGATATGACTACAAAAGACTGGTAACCAACTGACACACTGTATGTATATAAAATGGAAGATGGCTTTATGTTTTTATGTTTTGTTTGTACATGTTTGTTTTAAATATATATGTATATATATATATATATATATATATATATATATATATATATATATATATATATATATATATATATATATATATACACACATACATACATACATACATATATATATATAAACAAATGGGTGGCACTTTTGTATGGAAAATCTCTCCTAGAATAAGAGCCTCTTTACAAAACATAAGATTGAAAATTTCAAAATTAACTTTTTTTTTTCTAGAAAAATAATAGAATTAGAATTTCTGTATTGTAGTTGACATGCACACCACAACTATTGAAAGCATGGCATTAGCAATTCATTTTGTGGTCCCTTAGCATGCATAAAAAAAGAAATTTCACACTTCCTCTCTTGTGTCATGCAGAAGAAATAAGACTGTGACTTGTATGTTCTTTTGGTTTATTTATTATTTTAAGCATAAAGCTCCATTTGGTTTGTGAAATTTCCCATAAGCAATAAATGGAATTGCAGAGATTAAGGTATATATATTATATATGTATGTGTAAGGTTTTTAAGCTGATAATTTTTTAAATAATAAATAAGGGAGACTAGTATAGATCTATTTCGAGCTAGTTAGCTCTCTTCAGCTAGCCATACCCTTACTGGGATTCGAACCAGGGAAGTATTACATGTGAGGCAGTTGTAATTGCCTCTACACCACTGGCTCTCTCCTTATCAGCTCAGGCAGGGGAATAAGTATATACTTTGTATTACAACACCCTGTTAAGCCCCAATTAATACAAAGTATATACTTATTCCCCTGCCTGAGCTGATAAGGAGAGAGCCAGTGGTGTAGAGGCAATTACAACTGCCTCACATGTAATACTTCCCTGGTTCGAATCCCAGTAAGGGTATGGCTAGCTGAAGAGAGCTAACTAGCTCGAAATAGATCTATACTAGTCTCCCTTATTTATTATTTAAAAAATTATCAGCTTAAAAACCTTACACACATGTAAACAAAAGGCAACGAAACAAATAGCTTTCTGTCGGTATGGTCTCTGGTGATGAGCCGAAAGACAGAAAAGAAAGCAGTATGCTTTCTCCCTTAATTGGGGCTTAACAGGGTGTTGTAATACAAAGTATATATTATATATGTATATGTATACATATATGTATACATATGTATAAGTATATGTAAATATATGAAGGAGCATAATCACACATTCAGTTTTTAAGAAGCTGAAGTTGTTGCATGAGATAACCAAAGGAGGATACCTACTAAAAGAAGCCTGGCTTTCCAACAGCAATTCAATCAATAGGTATATGAAACTACCACTGGCCTACCAGGCATTGAGACACCAGGAAAGACCCTGCAGGAGGAGCAGAGACCACATCCAATCAAGGAGCAGAGACCGATGGCACCGCCCCCCCCCCCCTTCCCGGCATGTGGATTCATCCTATGAAGGCACAGCCAGGCCTGACCAAATACAAAGGAACCCAGCAGAGCTGCTTCAAACTGTAGACAAGAATAATGAAGAACGAGCCAGGCCAATCACAAGGTCACAGGCAAAGCAACACATTGCAATAGCTGGAAGATTAACTTCACTTCATAGAGATAAGTAATCCAAGCTGGAACCAACATCAAAAACAACAGAGTTAATTACAGGTGGGAGGCAGTTGAAAGGGCCAATTATGATTAATGATAAAGGCACAGATCTCTTTATATGCAATTATGCAATATCTGCAATTATACACACACACACACACACACACACACACACACACACACACACACACACACACACATATATATATATATATATATATATATATATATATATATGTATGGATCTTTGGTCCTTCGGGTTTTCTCCCGCGTAGAATTGGAAATATCTAGGCGACCTTTCGATGAAGTCTCATTCATCATCTTCAGGCTTGTGTCTTCAGCCTTGTACTTCTCAGAGTAATGTGAGCTTGCAGCTGCTTCTTCCTTTTAACTACTAGTGGGGGTGTGACTTGATTGGGTGGGGGCTTGGCTGTGTTCTGATTGGGTGGGGAGGTGTTCTTATTGGTTGGGGGTTTGGCTATGTTCTGATTGGTTGGGGAGTTGGCTGTTTTCTGATTGGCTGGGGGTGTGTTCTGTTCTGGTGGGGGTTTGGTTTAGTCTCTGTTGCTGGGGGATTTGAGCTGGTAAGCTGTGATCCTGTTGTTTGGCTTCACATTCGTGGTCGTGCCACATCTTCATGGTGGGCATCAGTTCCCTTCATGTATAGGTTGGTGGTGTTTGAAGCAGGTGGTGATGCATCTGTGGTACGGCTTCTGGTCCGCGGTCATGTTTCATCTTCTGTGTAGGTGTGAGTCTGCTTTCTGCGTGGAAGTGTGGTGGTAGTTTCTTGTGTGGCCCTCGTGGGTGTGGGTCTGGTGTCCTTCTTTATGTTCGGTACTCGTTTGTTAATGAGGGCGGGTTTCCAAATGGCTGGTAGGCGGGAGGTGTCATCTCGTTTATTCATGCTGTGTGGGTGTTTTTCTATCTCTATGGCTTCTCTGATTATTCTGTTGTTGAAGTGTTCGGTTTTGGTGATAGTTCTGGTATTTTTAAAGTCAATCTTATGTCCTGTGGCTTTGAGGTGTTGGACCAGGGAAGAGGTCGGTTCTTCTTTTTTGATTGAGTTCTTGTGTTCTTCAATGCATGCACTTATTCTTCTGTTAGTTTGTCCAATGTATGTGGTGGGGTAGGAGGTGCACGGGATTTTGTATACTCCTTGGTTTTCTAACTTAATTTTGTCTTTAGGGTTTCTTAGGATGGTGGATATTTTTCCGTTTGTGCAGAAACCGGAAGAACCAAAGATCCACATACAAATACCCATGAAAACATCCGAAAACATATATATATATGTGTGTGTGTGTGTGTGTGTGTGTGTGTGTGTGTGTGTGTGTGTGTGTAAGGTTTTTAAGCTGATAATTAAATAATAAATAAGGGAGACTAGGATAGATCTATTTCGAGCTAGTTAGCTCTCTTCAGCTAGCCATACCCTTAATGGGATTCGAACCAGGGAAGTATTACATGTGAGGCAGTTGTAATTGCCACTATACCACCTGGCTCTATCCTTATCAGCAGAGGCAGGGGAATAAGTATATACTTTGTGTTACAACACCCTGTTAAGCTGTTAATAGATCTATCCTAGTCTCCCTTATTTATTATTTAAATAATATCGAATCCCAGTAAGGGTATGGCTAGCTGAAGAGAGCTAACTAGCTCGAAATAGATCTATCCTAGTCTCCCTTATTCATTATTTAATTATCAGCTTAAAAACCTTACACACATGTAAAACAAAAAGACAACGAAACAAATAGCTTTCTGTCAGTATGGTCTCTGGTGATGAGCTGAAAGACAGAAAAGAAAGCAGTATGCTTTCTCCCTTAATTGGGGATTAACAGGGTGTTGTAACACAAAGTATATATATATATATGTGTGTGTGTGTGTGTAAGGTTTTTAAGCTGATAATTTTAAATAATAAATAAGGGAGACTAGTATAGATCTATTTCGAGCTAGTTAGCTCTCTTCAGCTAGCCATACCCTTACTGGGATTCGAACCAGGGAAGTATTACATGTGAGGCAGTTGTAATTGCCACTACACCACTGGCTCTATCCTTATCAGCAGAGGCAGGGTAATAAGTATATACTTTGTATTACAACACCCTGTTAAGCCCCAATTAAGGGAGAAAGCATACTGCTTTCTTTTCTGTCTTTCGGCTCATCACCAGAGACCATACCGACAGAAAGCTATTTGTTTCGTTGTCTTTTCTTTACATGTGTGTAAGGTATTTAATTATCAGCTTAAAAACCTTACACAATATATATATATATATATATATATATATATATATATATATATATATATATATATATATATATATATATATATATATATATATATATATATATATATATATATATATACTTTGTATTACAACACCCTGTTAAGCCCCAATTAAGGGAGAAAGCATACTGCTTTCTTTTCTGTCTTTCGGCTCATCACCAGAGACCATACCGACAGAAAGCTATTTGTTTCGTTGCCTTTTGTTTACATGTGTGTAAGGTTTTTAAGCTGATAATTTTTAAATAATAAATAAGGGAGACTAGTATAGATCTATTTCGAGCTAGTTAGCTCTCTTCAGCTAGCCATACCCTTACTGGGATTCGAACCAGGGAAGTATTACATGTGAGGCAGTTGTAATTGCCTCTACACCACTGGCTCTCTCCTTATCAGCTCAGGCAGGGGAATAAGTATATACTTTGTATTACAACACCCTGTTAAGCCCCAATTAAGGGAGAAAGCATACTGCTTTCTTTTTAAAAATTATCAGCTTAAAAACCTTACACACATGTAAACAAAAGGCAACGAAACAAATAGCTTTCTGTCGGTATGGTCTCTGGTGATGAGCCGAAAGACAGAAAAGAAAGCAGTATGCTTTCTCCCTTAATTGGGGCTTAACAGGGTGTTGTAATACAAAGTATATACTTATTCCCCTGCCTGAGCTGATAAGGAGAGAGCCAGTGGTGTAGAGGCAATTACAACTGCCTCACATGTAATACTTCCCTGGTTCGAATCCCAGTAAGGGTATGGCTAGCTGAAGAGAGCTAACTAGCTCGAAATAGATCTATACTAGTCTCCCTTATTTATTATTTAAAAATTATCAGCTTAAAAACCTTACACACATGTAAACAAAAGGCAACGAAACAAATAGCTTTCTGTCGGTATGGTCTCTGGTGATGAGCCGAAAGACAGAAAAGAAAGCAGTATGCTTTCTCCCTTAATTGGGGATTAACAGGGTGTTGTAATACAAAGTATATACTTATTCCCCTGCCTGAGCTGATAAGGAGAGAGCCAGTGGTGTAGAGGCAATTACAACTGCCTCACATGTAATACTTCCCTGGTTCGAATCCCAGTAAGGGTATGGCTAGCTGAAGAGAGCTAACTAGCTCGAAATAGATCTATACTAGTCTCCCTTATTTATTATTTAAAAATTATCAGCTTAAAAACCTTACACATATATATATATATATATATATTCCGGTACAACCAAACCCCCACCTGAACAGAACACACCCCCAGGCAATCAGAACACAGCCAACCCCCCAACCAATCAGAACACAGCCAAACCCCCAACCAATGAGAACACACCCCCACCCAAACAGAACACAGCCAAGCCCCCACCCAATCAAGTCACACCCCCACTAGCAGTTAAAAGGAAGAAGCAGCTGCAAGCTCACATTATTCTGAGAAGCACAGGAAGACACAAGCCTGAAGATGATGAATGCGACTTCAATGAAACGTCTCCTAGATACTTCCAATTCTACACAGGAGAAAACCCGAAGAACCAAAGATCCACATAAATATATATATATATATATATATATATATATATATATATATATATATATATATATATATATATATATATATATATATATATATATATATATATATATACTTTGTATTACAACACCCTGTTAAGCCCCAATTAAGGGAGAAAGCATACTGCTAACTGAAGAGAGCTAACTAGCTCGAAATAGATCTATACTAGTCTCCCTTATTTATTATTTAAAAATTATCAGCTTAAAAACCTTACACACATGTAAACAAAAGGCAACGAAACAAATAGCTTTCTGTCGGTATGGTCTCTGGTGATGAGCCAAAAGACAGAAAAGAAAGCAGTATGCTTTCTCCCTTAATTGGGGCTTAACAGGGTGTTGTAATACAAAGTATATACTTATTCCCCTGCCTGAGCTGATAAGGAGAGAGCCAGTGGTGTAGAGGCAATTACAACTGCCTCACATGTAATACTTCCCTGGTTCGAATCCCAGTAAGGGTATGGCTAACTGAAGAGAGCTAACTAGCTCGAAATAGATCTATACTAGTCTCCCTTATTTATTATTTAAAAATTATCAGCTTAAAAACCTTACACACATGTAAACAAAAGGCAACGAAACAAATAGCTTTCTGTCGGTATGGTCTCTGGTGATGAGCCAAAAGACAGAAAAGAAAGCAGTATGCTTTCTCCCTTAATTGGGGCTTAACAGGGTGTTGTAATACAAAGTATATACTTATTCCCCTGCCTGAGCTGATAAGGAGAGAGCCAGTGGTGTAGAGGCAATTACAACTGCCTCACATGTAATACTTCCCTGGTTCGAATCCCAGTAAGGGTATGGCTAACTGAAGAGAGCTAACTAGCTCGAAATAGATCTATACTAGTCTCCCTTATTTATTATTTAAAAATTATCAGCTTAAAAACCTTACACACATGTAAACAAAAGGCAACGAAACAAATAGCTTTCTGTCGGTATGGTCTCTGGTGATGAGCCAAAAGACAGAAAAGAAAGCAGTATGCTTTCTCCCTTAATTGGGGCTTAACAGGGTGTTGTAATACAAAGTATATACTTATTCCCCTGCCTGAGCTGATAAGGAGAGAGCCAGTGGTGTAGAGGCAATTACAACTGCCTCACATGTAATACTTCCCTGGTTCGAATCCCAGTAAGGGTATGGCTAACTGAAGAGAGCTAACTAGCTCGAAATAGATCTATACTAGTCTCCCTTATTTATTATTTAAAAATTATCAGCTTAAAAACCTTACACATATATATATATATATATATATATATATATGCAATTCCACTTGTTGCTTATATATATAGTGCTAGTATGCTGAAAGAAATAAGAAGCCCCATTTGTTTAATTATGTTTTCAGTTATTCAATTCAAGAATCTAATATCTCTGACTGTCAGTAAGATATATTAAATATTCAAAAATTGGTTGGGTTTTGTTTCACAAAAATAAGAATTCTGAGAAAAAGATTATTTGTAGAGGTTTAATTCATTTCAAGTTTTATTCTTCCCATTTTTTCATGTCAGCCATGATTCAAGATTGATCAATGCTGTGTATAGAGGCAATTGTTTGGAAGTAATTTTGTTAGTATAAATAAAAAATATGAACAAAACTTCCCCACATCTGTCTCAAAGCAGAAGGGACAGATCCCATCCATAGATGTTAATTTTTTAGAACCACTTCTAATCATTATTGAAAACATAGTTGGCTGCCAGTTCAAGCAGGAAACAGTAATAAAAACTCTAAATCAGTTTAAAAGAAACAAAAAAATCCAAAATTTCTTTGCCTAGAAACTGCCTATCATGCCCATTTATGAAATGACTGCATAATTCAATACAGCTACCAATATAGCAGGCACCCCTTCAACAAAAAATGTTTGACTTTTCTCTATTAGACTTAGACAAATAGTAAGAATTACTTGCACCAACTCCTGTGCACTAAGCAGTTCAAAAACATACAAATGTGAGTAGATAAATAGGTACTACTCCATCCAGAAGGTAACAGCATTCTGAGCCTTGGTGTATAGTCATCCTGGTCACATGACCATGGAAATGTCTTTGGATAATGCTGGCTCCTTTAAGCAAAGAAACAGAGATGAGCACTGCCCCCTAGCATCAGCTACTTTTAGAGCATAGAAAATATGTTATATGAGAAAGATATTCTACATAGGACAATTGTAGTTTCTATGAGAATATGCACTTTGTAGAATCTGCTTCTGCTGTTGCTGCTGTATCTTCAAATAGCATTCAATTTCTTATGTTATCTAGGAAATAGTAAATTACTTCCATGGGCCAATTTAGAATGTTGAATTGGTTCACCCAAATCCTAGCCCTTCTAGTTTTAATATGCATATTTTTAGCCAGAAGCATTTTTATTTGGAAATAAATCCTGGTTATAAAATTATAAGGAAATCTGGAGTAAAGCTATAATGCAATTTGTTTATATGAAATTGTGTGCCAAGTGCTGGAACAGTTATCCATCTTGTTTCAGATTATATTTTGCCCTTCTTTCCTAGGAATCTGATTACTGAATACTTGATAAAATGTACCCCATTTCTTTCATGCTTATAGAAAAAAGAAACATTGACACAAATAAGTCATAGGAGAAACCTGTTGTTGCTTTCACTTCATTACACTTTAATGAATAAACCAATCCTACCTTATATTATATAGTTACTTGATGGTATTATGCTTTGTATTTTGATAACTTTCCTTTATATTAAATTTCTTGCTTATAAAACATGGTTTCTTGAAAAATTGCAGTGCTTTGCTTCTGTGAAGAATGAATGAAAAAGCAATAGTATGGGAAAATGAGTTCATTATTGCTTCAGTCTCAAGCAAGAAGCTTAAAGTCATTTGGCTACTTTAGATCAAGAGATTGCTTGCTTGAAATGCAAGTCAAAGGAGGGTTATTAAAATTGGTCTGCAGAACCATGAAGACCACTAGATGTAAGAAAAAGATGCAGAAACTCTGACTCTTGACTGTTACCACCTGATCATTTAGATCAGGGGTGTCAAACTAGTGGCAGGCCAAATACAGGCCACACCCACCCCAACTCCATGAATGGGAAAAATGTCATGACATGTCACATGACAGCAACATAACGCAGTGAGTTTGATACCCATGATCTATATTATTGTAGACCAGAACTGGTAGCCTTTCTCTTATTTATAAAAAGAGAGCAGGGCAGAAATACTTTCAGTCGTGCAACATTGATGTTAATCCTTTGAGGTAGTCCAGATAAGAAACCAACATAGGAGAATTAACTTTAGACTGTCTACTATTGAGCTCACCCCTTTCCTAAGAGGTCTGTAGGGGGCGTGCATAAGCGCACCAACGTGCCTATCGTCCCTGTCCTATTGTTTCTTTTATATTTTATTTTTCTTATATGTATCCATGTATTCATAACTATGTTTTACTTATACCTATTATCTTGTAAGCAATTGACAAATAAATAATAATAATAATAATAATAAAGAATTAGTACTGTGTTTATTATAAGGTTACTTTAAACAGAATCTTGTAAGACTGAAAGTATTTCTCTCCTCTGCTTTTTTTAACCTCTGGGAAATTAAGGAAGGGAGAGTCTCTTCTGAAACAATTTTCCGTGCTTTCCCTCACTTGCTGGCTGACTTGCCTCTTATCAGGCCATTAGCTAGGCTGTGGTCTTCTTATCTCCCAAGGTTATTCTCACATACCATTGCAAAGACTAAAAAAATTATTGAGATTTTCATTAACTAAATCTGTCGTTCTCAAAATATTCATTTCTGAAGATACTACAATATTGCAGAAAGGCTTTCAGGTAAAATGATTTTAAAGTAATCAAGTTTTACCATATTAATCAAACTCAACAAAGTATGGATCCTGTGACATAAGTGACTTCAGTTCTAATCTTTTCAAGATACCCCAAACAGATAGAAGTCATGGGTTTTTTAAAGAAAAATTATCACTATTTGAAAAGGCCCAGATTTCACAAAATTGCAAAATCTCACAAGAGTTGGATGTCCTTGTCTGAAAGCTCATATGTTATTAATGTAAAAAATATGTTAGGGTTTTGTTAATAAAAAGAAGTATAGAATTTTATAAACAATCATAAATAAATAAATAAATAAATAAATAAAATGATGTAATTTTCAAACCTTTTACCCATGATGAACAGATCATAAGTTGGAACACTATGGACTTAAGTTTGGTTCACTGCTTGAATAAATTATAACCCCCACTTAGAAAATATATTATGAGAATGAAGGAATTGTTCTCATTGATTCATAAATATGTATCTATCAGGCTATTTCAAGTAAGTAACAATATGAACAGTACAGGAAAATAAGATGTAGTTAGCCAAAAAAAAGCTAGAAATAAAAGAAAAAGAAAGAACTCAAGCTAAATATAATAATGTTCTACATATAAAATTCCCTATTTTAAAATCAATATCACATTTTAATATATATATTTTTAGAATTCATTGAACCAGAATGAACAGATGTTACTAATTGGTCTGTATTGTATATTAACACTAACATATTTTCAGTATTAGTTCAGGAAAAAAAATATTCGACTCTCACTCCCACTGGTAAAAATTAATCTTCAAAAATAAAATGGAATATATTATCTGATTCTCCTTCCTCTCCACCCCAATTTTAAGTGTCATGATTTGATCCAATTGATTTCATGTCTAATGAAAGCTGAATTCTATTTGGACTCATCTGAATTCTCAGCTGTTCTTTGTTATTTCTATTTTTTGTCTGAACATGCTTTGCTTCCTTGGTAATAATCTTCTTGGCCCCACTTCAGATGCAAGGGGAGTTTTGCATCATTTACAAAGACACAATTACCTATCCACCACTATAATATCATGCAGAATTGATCATTCTCACAATGGTGTGATATCAGTAAAGCATTTAAACTATTTTTTTAATAAATTTTATTAACATTTATTTGACATACATTTAAAACAAACAAATCAATATATATATATATATATCAATATATATATATATATATATATAAAATCTCCGAAAACAAATATATATATATATATATATATATATGTGTGTAAGGTTTTTTAAGCTGATAATTTTAAATAATAAATAAGGGAGACTAGTATAGATCTATTTCGAGCTAGTTAGCTCTCTTCAGCTAGCTATACCCTTACTGGGATTCGAACCAGGGAAGTATTACATGTAAGGCAGTTGTAATTGCCTCTACACCACTGGCTCTCTCCTTATCAGCTCAGGCAGGGGAATAAGTATATACTTTGTATTACAACACCCTGTTAAGCCCCAATTAAGGGAGAAAGCATACTGCTTTCTTTTCTGTCTTTCGGCTCATCACCAGAGACCATACTGACAGAAAGCTATTTGTTTCGTTGCCTTTAGTTTACATGTGTGTAAGGTTTTTTAAGCTGATAATTTTAAATAATAAATAAGGGAGACTAGTATAGATCTATTTCGAGCTAGTTAGCTCTCTTCAGCTAGCCATACCCTTACTGGGATTCGAACCAGGGAAGTATTACATGTAAGGCAGTTGTAATTGCCTCTACACCACTGGCTCTCTCCTTATCAGCTCAGGCAGGGGAATAAGTATATACTTTGTATTACAACACCCTGTTAAGTCCCAATTAAGGGAGAAAGCATACTGCTTTCTTTTCTGTCTTTCGGCTCATCACCAGAGACCATACTGACAGAAAGCTATTTGTTTCGTTGCCTTTAGTTTACATGTGTGTAAGGTTTTTTAAGCTGATAATTTTAAATAATAAATAAGGGAGACTAGTATAGATCTATTTCGAGCTAGTTAGCTCTCTTCAGCTAGCCATACCCTTACTGGGATTCGAACCAGGGAAGTATTACATGTAAGGCAGTTGTAATTGCCTCTACACCACTGGCTCTCTCCTTATCAGCTCAGGCAGGGGAATAAGTATATACTTTGTATTACAACACCCTGTTAAGCCCCAATTAAGGGAGAAAGCATACTGCTTTCTTTTCTGTCTTTCGGCTCATCACCAGAGACCATACTGACAGAAAGCTATTTGTTTCGTTGCCTTTAGTTTACATGTGTGTAAGGTTTTTTAAGCTGATAATTTTAAATAATAAATAAGGGAGACTAGTATAGATCTATTTCGAGCTAGTTAGCTCTCTTCAGCTAGCCATACCCTTACTGGGATTCGAACCAGGGAAGTATTACATGTAAGGCAGTTGTAATTGCCTCTACACCACTGGCTCTCTCCTTATCAGCTCAGGCAGGGGAATAAGTATATACTTTGTATTACAACACCCTGTTAAGCCCCAATTAAGGGAGAAAGCATACTGCTTTCTTTT
Source organism: Bungarus multicinctus (assembly GCA_023653725.1). Classification (NCBI taxonomy): domain Eukaryota; kingdom Metazoa; phylum Chordata; class Lepidosauria; order Squamata; family Elapidae; genus Bungarus; species Bungarus multicinctus. Next base: position 125,339,633 of record CM042838.1, on the reverse strand, counting down.
CTGTCTTTCGGCTCATCACCAGAGACCATACTGACAGAAAGCTATTTGTTTCGTTGCCTTTAGTTTACATGTGTGTAAGGTTTTTTAAGCTGATAATTTTAAATAATAAATAAGGGAGACTAGTATAGATCTATTTCGAGCTAGTTAGCTCTCTTCAGCTAGCCATACCCTTACTGGGATTCGAACCAGGGAAGTATTACATGTAAGGCAGTTGTAATTGCCTCTACACCACTGGCTCTCTCCTTATCAGCTCAGGCAGGGGAATAAGTATATACTTTGTATTACAACACCCTGTTAAGCCCCAATTAAGGGAGAAAGCATACTGCTTTCTTTTCTGTCTTTCGGCTCATCACCAGAGACCATACTGACAGAAAGCTATTTGTTTCGTTGCCTTTAGTTTACATGTGTGTAAGGTTTTTTAAGCTGATAATTTTAAATAATAAATAAGGGAGACTAGTATAGATCTATTTCGAGCTAGTTAGCTCTCTTCAGCTAGCCATACCCTTACTGGGATTCGAACCAGGGAAGTATTACATGTAAGGCAGTTGTAATTGCCTCTACACCACTGGCTCTCTCCTTATCAGCTCAGGCAGGGGAATAAGTATATACTTTGTATTACAACACCCTGTTAAGCCCCAATTAAGGGAGAAAGCATACTGCTTTCTTTTCTGTCTTTCGGCTCATCACCAGAGACCATACTGACAGAAAGCTATTTGTTTCGTTGCCTTTAGTTTACATGTGTGTAAGGTTTTTTAAGCTGATAATTTTAAATAATAAATAAGGGAGACTAGTATAGATCTATTTCGAGCTAGTTAGCTCTCTTCAGCTAGCCATACCCTTACTGGGATTCGAACCAGGGAAGTATTACATGTAAGGCAGTTGTAATTGCCTCTACACCACTGGCTCTCTCCTTATCAGCTCAGGCAGGGGAATAAGTATATACTTTGTATTACAACACCCTGTTAAGCCCCAATTAAGGGAGAAAGCATACTGCTTTCTTTTCTGTCTTTCGGCTCATCACCAGAGACCATACTGACAGAAAGCTATTTGTTTCGTTGCCTTTAGTTTACATGTGTGTAAGGTTTTTTAAGCTGATAATTTTAAATAATAAATAAGGGAGACTAGTATAGATCTATTTCGAGCTAGTTAGCTCTCTTCAGCTAGCCATACCCTTACTGGGATTCGAACCAGGGAAGTATTACATGTAAGGCAGTTGTAATTGCCTCTACACCACTGGCTCTCTCCTTATCAGCTCAGGCAGGGGAATAAGTATATACTTTGTATTACAACACCCTGTTAAGCCCCAATTAAGGGAGAAAGCATACTGCTTTCTTTTCTGTCTTTCGGCTCATCACCAGAGACCATACTGACAGAAAGCTATTTGTTTCGTTGCCTTTAGTTTACATGTGTGTAAGGTTTTTTAAGCTGATAATTTTAAATAATAAATAAGGGAGACTAGTATAGATCTATTTCGAGCTAGTTAGCTCTCTTCAGCTAGCCATACCCTTACTGGGATTCGAACCAGGGAAGTATTACATGTAAGGCAGTTGTAATTGCCTCTACACCACTGGCTCTCTCCTTATCAGCTCAGGCAGGGGAATAAGTATATACTTTGTATTACAACACCCTGTTAAGCCCCAATTAAGGGAGAAAGCATACTGCTTTCTTTTCTGTCTTTCGGCTCATCACCAGAGACCATACTGACAGAAAGCTATTTGTTTCGTTGCCTTTAGTTTACATGTGTGTAAGGTTTTTTAAGCTGATAATTTTAAATAATAAATAAGGGAGACTAGTATAGATCTATTTCGAGCTAGTTAGCTCTCTTCAGCTAGCCATACCCTTACTGGGATTCGAACCAGGGAAGTATTACATGTAAGGCAGTTGTAATTGCCTCTACACCACTGGCTCTCTCCTTATCAGCTCAGGCAGGGGAATAAGTATATACTTTGTATTACAACACCCTGTTAAGCCCCAATTAAGGGAGAAAGCATACTGCTTTCTTTTCTGTCTTTCGGCTCATCACCAGAGACCATACTGACAGAAAGCTATTTGTTTCGTTGCCTTTAGTTTACATGTGTGTAAGGTTTTTTAAGCTGATAATTTTAAATAATAAATAAGGGAGACTAGTATAGATCTATTTCGAGCTAGTTAGCTCTCTTCAGCTAGCCATACCCTTACTGGGATTCGAACCAGGGAAGTATTACATGTAAGGCAGTTGTAATTGCCTCTACACCACTGGCTCTCTCCTTATCAGCTCAGGCAGGGGAATAAGTATATACTTTGTATTACAACACCCTGTTAAGCCCCAATTAAGGGAGAAAGCATACTGCTTTCTTTTCTGTCTTTCGGCTCATCACCAGAGACCATACTGACAGAAAGCTATTTGTTTCGTTGCCTTTAGTTTACATGTGTGTAAGGTTTTTTAAGCTGATAATTTTAAATAATAAATAAGGGAGACTAGTATAGATCTATTTCGAGCTAGTTAGCTCTCTTCAGCTAGCCATACCCTTACTGGGATTCGAACCAGGGAAGTATTACATGTAAGGCAGTTGTAATTGCCTCTACACCACTGGCTCTCTCCTTATCAGCTCAGGCAGGGGAATAAGTATATACTTTGTATTACAACACCCTGTTAAGCCCCAATTAAGGGAGAAAGCATACTGCTTTCTTTTCTGTCTTTCGGCTCATCACCAGAGACCATACTGACAGAAAGCTATTTGTTTCGTTGCCTTTAGTTTACATGTGTGTAAGGTTTTTTAAGCTGATAATTTTAAATAATAAATAAGGGAGACTAGTATAGATCTATTTCGAGCTAGTTAGCTCTCTTCAGCTAGCCATACCCTTACTGGGATTCGAACCAGGGAAGTATTACATGTAAGGCAGTTGTAATTGCCTCTACACCACTGGCTCTCTCCTTATCAGCTCAGGCAGGGGAATAAGTATATACTTTGTATTACAACACCCTGTTAAGCCCCAATTAAGGGAGAAAGCATACTGCTTTCTTTTCTGTCTTTCGGCTCATCACCAGAGACCATACTGACAGAAAGCTATTTGTTTCGTTGCCTTTAGTTTACATGTGTGTAAGGTTTTTTAAGCTGATAATTTTAAATAATAAATAAGGGAGACTAGTATAGATCTATTTCGAGCTAGTTAGCTCTCTTCAGCTAGCCATACCCTTACTGGGATTCGAACCAGGGAAGTATTACATGTAAGGCAGTTGTAATTGCCTCTACACCACTGGCTCTCTCCTTATCAGCTCAGGCAGGGGAATAAGTATATACTTTGTATTACAACACCCTGTTAAGCCCCAATTAAGGGAGAAAGCATACTGCTTTCTTTTCTGTCTTTCGGCTCATCACCAGAGACCATACTGACAGAAAGCTATTTGTTTCGTTGCCTTTAGTTTACATGTGTGTAAGGTTTTTTAAGCTGATAATTTTAAATAATAAATAAGGGAGACTAGTATAGATCTATTTCGAGCTAGTTAGCTCTCTTCAGCTAGCCATACCCTTACTGGGATTCGAACCAGGGAAGTATTACATGTAAGGCAGTTGTAATTGCCTCTACACCACTGGCTCTCTCCTTATCAGCTCAGGCAGGGGAATAAGTATATACTTTGTATTACAACACCCTGTTAAGCCCCAATTAAGGGAGAAAGCATACTGCTTTCTTTTCTGTCTTTCGGCTCATCACCAGAGACCATACTGACAGAAAGCTATTTGTTTCGTTGTAATACAAATACTATTTGTTTCGTTATAATTCGGTGTTGTAATACAAAGTATATACTTATTCCCCTGCCTGAGCTGATAAGGAGAGAGCCAGTGGTGTAGAGGCAATTACAACTGCCTTACATGTAATACTTCCCTGGTTCGAATCCCAGTAAGGGTATGGCTAGCTGAAGAGAGCTAACTAGCTCGAAATAGATCTATACTAGTCTCCCTTATTTATTATTTAAAATTATCAGCTTAAAAAACCTTACACACATGTAAACTAAAGGCAACGAAACAAATAGCTTTCTGTCAGTATGGTCTCTGGTGATGAGCCGAAAGACAGAAAAGAAAGCAGTATGCTTTCTCCCTTAATTGGGGCTTAACAGGGTGTTGTAATACAAAGTATATACTTATTCCCCTGCCTGAGCTGATAAGGAGAGAGCCAGTGGTGTAGAGGCAATTACAACTGCCTTACATGTAATACTTCCCTGGTTCGAATCCCAGTAAGGGTATGGCTAGCTGAAGAGAGCTAACTAGCTCGAAATAGATCTATACTAGTCTCCCTTATTTATTATTTAAAATTATCAGCTTAAAAAACCTTACACACATGTAAACTAAAGGCAACGAAACAAATAGCTTTCTGTCAGTATGGTCTCTGGTGATGAGCCGAAAGACAGAAAAGAAAGCAGTATGCTTTCTCCCTTAATTGGGGCTTAACAGGGTGTTGTAATACAAAGTATATATATATATATATATATATATTGATATATATATATATATATATTGATATATATATATATGGTTCTTCGGGTTTTCTCCCATGTAGAATTGGAAATATCTATGCGATGTTTCGATGAAGTCTCATTCATCATCTTCAGGCTTGTGTCTTCGGCCTTGTGAAAAGAACTGGAGAAAAAAAAAAGGGAACTCTGTTTATTATATATGTTGACAGCAGCAACACTATTTTTGTTTCCACTTGCAGACCGCTTCTGAACTTCATGCTTGAAGTGGAAAAGAATGAAATTTTGATTTTGGGTTTTACCAAATAGATTGATAGATGTTTACAGAAATGGCTTGTTCATATTATCATGAAAAAACAAAAAGTTATGATTTGATGTTAATGCCTTATTTTACTGCAACAGAGAGAGTCAGAAGTCAAGGTTTCTTTTTCTTTTTTTCTTTTCTTATCCTTCCTCACTTCTCTTCCTCTTTTTCTCCCCACTGCTTTTCTATTTACTTTTCTATTTTGTATTTTATAATATTTTATAACTCAATAAAAATGTTAAACTCAAAAATGCTAGGGAATTCCTGGACATTTGGCATTCAATAAGAAATCAGTTATCAACAGACACATAGAAATAAACCATATTTACACACCATTCAAAGGAGTCAATCAAAAAAAGTTAAGAAGTAACAAAAGACCAGAACACCTCCTTTCCAGCAGCCAATACCCAGAGAAGCAGAATCTTAATATCAAGCATAGAATCAAATCTATGTTCACTAGAATTCTAAAAAACTAAAAAACAATGCTGACCTGATCTCAGGTGGCATGCTGATCCAGAGATAGATCACAATTAAGAATGTCATTTTCTGCATTCAATTCCTCTTGACGTCTCACAAGCTGAGTACCTAAAGCACCCTCTATTAGAATGTGTAGGATTTTGATGGCTTCAAAGGTACCAAGATGAGTTAGTTTACAGTTCCCAGAATCATCAGCTTGATTGATTGATTGTTTTTTCTATAGCTGCCCATCTCAGCAAATGACTCTTAGGTGGCTATGGGTGACTCTGGTTAGCTTTACAGAAGGCTATCAGGATTGGAGCCAGAAGTAGTATTCAGCAGGTTCTGACCAGTTCTGAAGAACTGGTAATGGAAATTTTGAGTAGTTTGGAGAATCAGCAAATACCACCTGTCATTGGTCCCACCCACATCTATTCTCTGCCAACCAAGTTCCAGCTGATTGGTTGGGTCTTCTTTTGTTGCCCTGCAAGGGAGAATGGAGCTGGAAAGCAGGTTAGTGAGGTGGGGAGGGAATGGGATTTTGCCGTAACCTTCCCCTGGAGTGGAGTGGGAATGGAGATTTTACAGTATCCTTCCCCTTACATGCCCACCAAGCCACATTCACCAAGCCATGCCACGCCCACCAAGCCATGCCCACAGAACTGGTAGTAAAAATGTTTTGAATCTCACCACTGATTTGGCCAATTCTAATCTCCGAAAGGAGAATGTTCCACAGAGCAGGACCTGCTTTAGGAAAAGCTTATCTTCTAGTCTCTATCATTCTTTGGCTGATGGGATTTGCAGCATGCCATCCTATTTGATTTAATTGAATAGGTAGAAATTCTTTGAAAAAAAATGATCTCTCAGATTCCATTGTCCCAAGCCATGTAGAGCTTTTGAATTGCACCCAGAGATACACTGGTAACCAGTGCAGTTCAAGCAGGAATGGTTTATATGGGGCATATATTTGGCACTAGTTATTACCTGTAAAGCTGCATTCTGCACCAATTGAACTTCCCAAATGATCTTCAATGGCAGCCTTGTGTAGAGAGTGTTATCTGTTTAGGAAAGTTGGTAGTTGTCCCAACACATAAACGTAAGGCAAGTTCACACATGTTGCTGGTTGTGGAAGCCACAATTCAGATTTCAGAGAAAGAATGAACAATTGAAACCAGAAGAAATATGAATTGCAATGCTTTATTGATTGATTCTTTATGCCTAAAATAATTATCTAATTATGTAAGGGAGATTAGAGCAAAAAACTCACTATTTCCCAACTTGTGCTTAACAAAGAGGCAGGAACTATTGTGACCAAGTAAGGTATTGTGTGGTGGTCAAAAGTGTAATACATTTACAACTAAATTGGTTTATAATTAATCTAAACTTTTCAAATTTGCACTCTTAATCCATTGTCCCAACTCTTTTTTTAAAAAACTGCTGCCATCATAAACACCAACTAGTGATTTGTAGCAAGTCTGAAAAGGAATCGTGTATATCAGGAAGCAGTGTCTCTCAAGAATTATTGCATTATCTCAAATGATGGTGTGGAGTTTCCTTTTATTTATTTTTTTAAAGAAATCATCTGGAAACTCATGTTGTCTTGGTACTCTCAGGGAAGAAATTTCAAACAAAACTACTGAATGATGTGATCATGAAATGTGGCTTATCTTATGACATTTCATTCAATTTAAACTTTGAATTAGAGATTGTAAATGCTGTCTATAGGCAACCACAATTATAACATTTCTGATAATAAATATAAAACATATTTGTCTCATTAGCTTAATAGAACTTATGATAATTTTATATTTTGTGTGCCTTTGAACCTGGTTTGCCTGTGTACATTGCTTTCATTGACATCAAGTGAGATTCTGGCTTTGAAGTGTGAAATGGAAACAATATTTTTTGCTATTTTGTTACAGCAACACCAAATATTTCTTGAAGAACTTCTTGCAGTTGAACTGCAATGTTTATTAAGGAAGTAGACAAAATATTTGAAGGATTATGGCTTCAATAAAAAGAACAATTCTCATTCTTGGCAGAGAGAAATGTTGAAGAAATTGATGGGTAAAAGGAAAATATATTTTCATATCAGAAGTTGAACCTCATCAATTGAATATAGGCTATTTCATTTTTCATTATCAAGTGGTGAAAATTGCCAATCTCTTCCACTTCTGTTTCTTCATATAGTCCTACTTTATATCAATCATTGCTTTTTTGCTAAAAAATATTTAAATCTTGTGCTTTTCTATTTATTTTCTGACCTTGCATTTCTATTATATGAAGTATTTTAAAGAGCAACATTTTCATTTTAAAAGGTTTGGAAGGTGGGTTAAACAAACCCCAGGAAAAATGTAAACTACTGTAGTAAGACACTGAGATTTAACAACCAAATTTGTTTTAGCAGCTCCACTTTTTTAGAAGTCCAACAAGAATGGAAGGCACATTGTTAAATAGTACTTTGGGAAAGAAAAGTAAGCCTGTAGTTGGACAAATTGAGAGAAATATTCAGTGTAGGTTACATTTTTCAGTGTATAGTTCAAAAAAATTGTCAGGATTATGATTGGGAAGTTTTAAGTGACTGGGCCTCAGATATTTCAAGGATGTGAACATAAGATCAATAAAACTTCTAGAAGGAATTATGAAAAAGCAAAAATTCACAAGAGTTTTTTCATAATTTATTTTAAATCTAAGAAATGATTAAATATATGCTTAAAACTTGGCAAGTAATTTTCCAATGGAAATCAAAGGTTTTACCTACATAAATATCTCCCAGTTTTATTGAGCAAGGTGAAAAAGTTGCAAGGCAGCAATATAAGAAGGCTACGTGCTTCAATTGAAGCAAGCATATCAATATTTCAAATGAAGCTACTAGTGAAATTTATATGAGTTTAAATAGAAGCATTGTCATATATTAGCAATGGCAGTTTTGCCTAAGTGTGCTAGAATTTGGGGTCAATAAAAAGAGTCTGCCAAACAGACTAATACCATATTTAATTTCTCGGCCAACTTGTTCCCTTCACTTTTGCTTTTTATCCAAACAGCTTACTTATCCCCAGTGAAATGCCTCTCTCAACACATACATTCAGTTATCTTATTTGGAATGTTAAAATTAAAAATGTACATCTTTGAAACATCTTGTGATATGATCTCCGATTAAGCAAAATGAAATACACTTTTAATCTACAAGATAAACAAAAAATCCATCAGCAGAATCAGATATGTATATTTCCAAATACTATCTTTCAGCCAAACGATCAATTACAAGCCTTTCTTTATTTTACCTGAACCTTATTAAAATGCAATATGATTGTAAACTTTGTTTTATAGTTGCAATTAATAACTTTAAACATTATAGTATCATAGTGTAAAATTCTTGACATGTATTACTTTAACCAAGAAATACATGCAACCTATATTATACTGTATTAAAATAGACCAAAAGAACCCATTATGACTTCCAGTGGCTACATAGATGCCAATGTGAAGCCTACAAGCAGCATCTGAGAACCAACGGGTGTCCCAGAAAATGTAGTGAGGAATCTATTGGCTTTGTTATTAGTCCTCCATCCACAAGTCCTCATGTGCTGTTTCATTGTAACAATGGTTTTCTGGTAGGGATAAACATAGAATGTTGGAAATGTATGCCAAGAATATATATATTTCCAGTAACATCACCCAAGGCACAAAAGTCATCCCAGATTCCAAGGAAAAGGAAGCAGGAGCAATATTAGGCAGCAGTGATATAGAAAGATTCCGGAGACAGGTGATCATTTCAGTGACAATGACAAAGGCATTATTTCACACTGTTTCAAAAAGAATGTTGATATTCTGCTGTCAGGGACGTCAGGGCTGTACAAAGAATATAGCATTCATCTTCCTCCTTTAAACCATCTGCCTTGTTTTTTAGATATTATGTTGTGTGGGGATATTGCATATATTTCTTTTTTTAAGTATCCAAAGCAATTAAAAGTGACTGTTGATTGTCTTCACAACAGAGGTGATATTCAGCAGTTTCAGACCAGTTCTAGAGAACTGGTAGTGGAAATTTTGAGTAGTTCGGAGAACCGGCAATACCACCTCTGACTGGAGATTTTACAGTATCCTTCCCATGCCACATCCACCAAGCCATGCCACATAACCGGTAGTAAAAAAAATTGAATCCCACCACTGCTTCACAATCCCATATATGTGATTTTAGACAGACAGTTCACAACCAATTTAGGAAATCACAGAACCCAAGGACATGTTAAGCCACTGTTTGTGTTGTCTTATAAAGATAAACTAATTAAATTAATGCAGCCATGTAAACAAAATGCTGGGAAAATAATCTGTTCATCACACTTTCAGATTAGGGTGAGTTTATTGAAGTTGGATATTGTAAATGGAAAGATTTGACTGACTATGCATAATATAATAAAGAAGATAGAAGTAGTAAGTACTGAAATAGTAGGTACTAAAACAATTGTAACTTTCTCCTCCTATAAAATACTATTTCTTCAAAAGAGCTGTCCAATTAGCACATCTGGAAACAAGGCAGGACAATCCAAATTATCATACAAAGATAGGAATAACATAACCTTTTGATCAAATGACTAAATAGCAGTGACATCTTCTGACTTGGTATAATTTGGGGCACCTGAGACTTTCTGAGGCAAAGAAGGTGTCAGCGTATATATTTATGTAATGCCATCAGTGTGCACAAAACAGTACAAGATGAAATGTTCATGTCCAGATAACTTGGAAACTAAAATTAAATACATGAGGGATATCTAAGGGTAAGCAATATATAATTTTAGGTACATGTGCTTATTTGGCTTGGTTTCAAGCTACAATGCTGGAAGGTAGTGATAGGAGTCTACAGTCTTCAAACTGTACGCAACCTATTGGTACCACTGTACCAATGCACAAAATCTTTTCTACCAACTTTACCAACTCTAATAATAAATCTTCCTTCTCTTCTTTTATGACATTGGCAACACTTTGTCCTTGCCATCATCATGATCTCTCCAATTTTCATAGCAATAGTAGTGACCGCCATAAAGGAAAATGAAAATCTGAAGGAGGATTGGCAGAACGATGATTAGAACAGAACACCATATGCTAAGATTGGGCATCTAAGTTTATGCTTACTTGCACAATGGAGTATTAGATGTGCAGGAAGTGAGACAGGTGAGAAAATTGATAAACAGAGAGAAGAAAACTGTGCTATTTATTTCATCCCATCCTGCCAGAAAATATCACTTGTAAGAATTTTGTAACTGCACTCTTATTTTGATTGAATTAGCATCTCTTGCCACTAACATACATATTTAGCATATGCGACAATACTGTGAATCACTGAATAAAAAAAATTCATTTTGAAGCATCTTAACAACTCTTTTAAAGACTTGGGAAACAGCTACTTTAATCAAAAGTTACATCTATTTAGTTTGGAAGGAAATTGGAAGCTATGGAATTAGATGTATTAATTTTAGTTTACTACTGATGGTGCACTTTGTGGCTTCAAACAATTTTATTTTGCTAATTCAAAATATACACTAAAGACATTAGTTAATATACTTACATAGATTATAGTTTTATAAATTTAATTATAAAATAGTAATTTTAAAAAATAGAAAAAAATATATGTTGGATTTGAATCTCTTTTATCTCTCTCCATGAAGTCAAAATAGGAATAGTACTTAGACTTAAATACCCCTTTAAAGTGCTTTAGAGTCCTCTAGAAATTGTTTACAGAGTCAGCATATTGCCCCTAGCAATCTGGTTCATTATTTTACTGACTTCAGAAGGATGGAAGGTTGAGTCAATCTTGCTTAATTGGTGAGACTGGTGAGACTCAAACTGCCAACTATTGGCAGTCGGCAGTCAGCAGAATTAGCCTACAATATTGCATTCTAACCACTGCACCACCAATGGAATTGATAGGGATCTCTATTTTACTGCATCACAACAACAATCCTATACAGTAGTTGGTTGCCTCCATTACCAATGTATAAGCAGGAGTCCAATAAAGAAATGCATTGTATTTAATTTTGATGTGAATTTGGTTTCAATAATTTGTATACTGTCATCATTGCTTTTAACCTAATTGAAGATTTTATTTCTCTGCACTGATGGATTAAATGTATAATTTCAAAATGCATTGTTGTTTGAGGAAATGATCTGTCAGTGAAAAATTGCCTGGCAGTTCATACAGTGCATGAAAAGAAAAAAGTGACTTATAGTTAGAACGGCTCAAAGTCTCAGTGGATTATTATGCCAGATGTCAAATGAACAGACTCAAATGCTGAATGGTGTTTATGAAGAAATCAGAAGTGTTGGCATTGTGTTGAGAGGCACTTTGCAGATAATGTACTCTAATATTATATGAAAAATAACCTCCAAGGCCTTTTTATGTGCACAATTTTGTTGTTGTTGTTGTTGTTGCTCAAATCACTGAAAGACCTATTGATCTTTTCCACATTTTGTCCCCAAACATTTTAAGTTGGAATAGTTTTATCTTCCCTCTGCCACTTTTGGTGCTCTCCAAGTATATTCAGATATCAAAGAAAAGAAAATGAAATACCCTGTTACAGAATGAAATGTATATGTGGAGAAGTGTTTTACACTTTCTAATCTTGTTTAAATATTCACTGTGACTCAAAATATATAATCCAATACATGTTTATTTCAAACAAACTCCCTTGGTATTCTGTTCCTCTAGAAAAAGAGTTTAGAAATTATGAAAAAAAACTTTGTTAGTGTCATATAAAAGCTTCTTTACCTAGAATTAAACTTCATTGATTTTAGTCAAATTTTTATAAGGAAAAAAAAATATTTTCATACACAAACAAGACTTTTGCATAGCATAACATTTCTGACCCTCTGTTTTATTCTAATAATCTAAAGTGCAGTTGGAAATATAACAATCCATTGGTAGACAGGGATGGAAGTTTCTAAACTGTCTACATCCAAAGCAACTTGTAATACTCTGAATCACCTTTCCCTATTTCAAAATACAAAAGACCATTGTCAAATTGTTAATAAAGCTTTTTTAAAAAAATAAAATAAAATGCAGGAAGATATGAAGAATACAGGAACCAATTGCATATCTAGATCTGTGATACTTTGACATGAACTATATTCAAATTCAAGCAAAAATAAATGTTTATTACATCTTTTTGGAATAATTGACAACAATATTGGATGTTGATACATTTTAGTAAATAAAATTAATAATTAAAACTTAATCTTTCAATCCTTACACACTAAGAATGAAATCTAAGAAGGATCTTTATCTGGCTACATTTAACAACCTTTCTATGATAAGGAAAGCTGATAGATAAACAAACAGAAACAAACATTTGCTCGGTAGTAGTGGAGTTAGGGTTTTCTACATTCTTCTTCTTCAAGCAAGTGGTAGATATCTGCAGATCAGATGTAGGATGCCTTCAGCTGTTGCTGTTCTGAATCTTCATAGTTCCATGGACATGATTTTGCCAGAACTGTCTTGTTATAAACAGCTCTGTTGAACATTTGTATCAACAGTGATAATATCGAGATACCAAATGGTATATAAATTAGGATTAAAAGATATATGGAGAGAAAGAAACCCAGACAAAAAACAATATACCTGCTATTTAATACCACGTACATCATGGTCAAGATTGGATATGTTGTGGACAAATGTGGAAATTGAACATAATATAAAAGAAATAGAAATTGAAACAAATGTACACGTGGACCACAATCCTATTAAAATAATTTGGAAAGGATTGAAAAAGAGAAAAAGATGGATGTTAAATCAGGAGATCTTAAAAGAAAAAGAATGTGTTAAGATGATGGAAAAAGAACTAGAGTATTTTTTGAAAAACAAACAAACAAACATCAACCCAAAACCTATGGGATTCTACAAAAGCATATATTAGGGGCTTAGCAATCTCATACACTACCCATAGGCATAAAGAAAAGGAGGAAAAACAAACAAAATTACAGGAAACGTTCAAAGAACTAGAAAGAACATTACAAAAAACACCACGAAACAAAATAGCAAGTAAAGAAAGGATAATGATTAGGCACAAACTGAATATGCTGATGCAGAATGAATGGACACATGATATGAGGAAAATAAAATAGAACTACTTTGAAGATGTGAATAAGCCGGGAAGGTGGCTAGCCTATAGACTTAAGAAAGAAAAGGAAAAAAGATCAATTCAACAATTGAAGAATGTTGATGGGACTGTACAACATCAAATGGAAAAGGAAAAACTTATTACTAAAACCATTTTTGAAGAACTATATAGAAGGGAGGATGTACCAGAGAAAAATATTCAACAATATCTAAAGAAGAAAGGACTAGCTACAATCCCAGAAGAAAATAAAGAAGTGATGAATAGAGAAATAACAAAAAAAGTACTGCAAGAGGCGATCCATAAGCAGAAAAACATATATAGAGACATATATAACATTGATCCCAAAAGAAGATTTGGAAATTATAGGCCCATATTCCTATTTAATGTTGATTATAAGATATTCATGTCCATAATGGCAGAAAGACTGAAAAAATATTGACTCAGATTATACATAATGATTAAAATGGATTCCTACCAAATAGACAGATTAAAAATAACACCAATATGGTAATGAACATAATAGAAAACTATGAAGCAAACCCTGGGAAGCAAATGGCACTAATCTTCCTCAATGTGCAAAAAGCATTTGACAATGTTAATTAGCAGTTCATTACACAGCAACTAAAAAGCATGGCATTTGGCAATAAATTTATCATGTGATTTCGGCAATTTATTCAATTCAGACATCTAGTGTAATATTAAATTACACGACAGAACAGAAACATTTAAGATCAACAAGGGAGTAAGGCAGGATGCCCACTATCACCACTACTCTATATCCTTACCTTAGAAAACTTATTAGAAAACATTAGGAAAAATAAAAAAATTAAAGGGGTTTCAATTAGAAAGGAGCATTACAAAGTACACGCCTTCACTGACAATATAGTATTTTTCCTGGAAGATCCAGAGGATACTGGAATAGAATTAATAAAAGAAATAAAAGAATTCTGCAGTGTCATGGGACTTAAGATAAATAAAAATAAAACAAAGATATTGATCAAAAACTTAAAGGATAAGCAAAAAAAGTATTAGAAAGAAAATTGGGAATGCAAATTGTCAAAAAGGTAAAATATTTAGACATCTGGTTAACACCAAGGTGCTCATCAATTCACAAAAAGACAATTATGATAAATTAATAATATAAATAAAAAAAGAATTGGAAATGTGGGGGAAATTACAGTTATCATTATTGGGAAAAATTGTGGCAGTTAAAATGTCCACACTACCAAAAATAGTATATCTATTTCAAACTGTATCAGTAAAATTGGATAAAATTTTTTTGGAGAATTAGATAAAATAGTAACCAAATTTGTTTGGGCATGGAAAAAAGCTAGGATAAAAATGAAATTATTACAGGATAAAAGAGGAAGGGGTGGTTTTGGACTCCCTGACTGGGAAATGTATTATCAGGCAGCAGCTATGGTATGGATTAAGGATTGGATTAATTTGGAAAATAAAATAATATTGTTGATAGAAGGCGCGACTTGCAGAAAAGGTGGCACAGTTTTTTATGGGATGGGAAAATTAAGCAGCATTCATACTTTCAGAGACATATGATCAGAGATTCAGTAATTCGGATACAGAATAAAATTTAAAAAAATCATTACACTAAAATGCCACACTGGCTGTCAACTATGGAAACAGAAATCTACCCAAATGCAATGGATCTGGAGAAAAAGAGGAATTATAAAGACTTATTAGATGCACAAGGAAGGCTGAAAGCAATTCAAGAACTACAACAACAAAACATAAATATAGAGTGGTGGCCATATATACAACTTCATGCGAGATATAAAAAAGACAAAGAACAATATGGATTTCATATGGGAAAACATCAATTAGACAGGATCCTACAAGGAATCGGGGAAAATGATTTCAAGAATATATAACTTTCTATTAGATTTTAACATGGAGAGGACATGGTTAAAGAAATGATGGTGGTATGGGCAAAAAATATTGGCCACAATATAGATCTGGAACATTGGGAAAAATGTGGGGATTAAATTATAAATTAACTATATCTATAGTGTACAGGGAAAACCTGTACAAAATGTTCTATAGGTGGCACCTACTCCCCGCTAGGCTAGCAAAAATGTTTAATATAAGTCCAAACTGATGGAAATGTAAGAAAGAAAAAGACACATATTTTCATATGTGGTGGACCTGCCCAGAAGTGAAGAAATACTGGAACATAATTCGACAGTGGCTAGAAGAAATTATAAAACAGAAAATTGAATCTAAACCAGAACTATTTCTATTAGGCATAATAACACAAAAATGTAATAAAAAGATAGATATATTATGTTACTAACTTAATAACTGCGAGGATCTCCTACACACAATTTTGGAAACAGAAAAGAGTACCACCAGAGGATGTTGCTATAAAGAAAATATTAGACTGTATAGAGATGGACAGGCTAACGTTGAAATTAAAAGATAAGGAAGATTCAACATATTACATAGTCTGGGACACCTGGTATGAATGTGAATTTATTCTTTTTAAGAATAAAAAGAAATTAAAATGGAAATGGAAAAGAATGAAAAATCATATAAATATGTATATGTATTATGGAGAAATGAAATATATGATGAAATTGATTTGTAGCAAGAGTAAGGAAAGAATTATGCAATGGCAATGGAATAAGAAATTATATATAGAAAAATGTAAGGAAGTGGAAAAGATGTCTTGATGTTGATATAACAATGTATAAAGTTTTATTTTATGTTTTTAATCTTTGAAAATTGAATAAAATTTATTTTTAAAAAAAATAATATCGAGATACTTCATCTTTTCCAGCTCTTTTTCCATTTTATTTTTCCAGACATCAGTTTTTTTCCCAATGTCTACCTTCATATTATTTATTCAAAATATTTAAGCTATGGCATCTTTATTGGTGCTTCCAGAGAGCAGTCTGGTTTTAATGTATCTAGTGATAAATTATTTGTTTTTCTTATAATATAAGATGTTCTCAATTGTTTTTTTCCCAATATCATAATTAAAAGCATCCATTTTATTTTATTTAGTTTTTTGATGTTTTCAAATCATATGCTACAACTGAGAAAAACACAGTCTTGTGTGAGATGAGTGGTGCAATGTATTTGTTTGATTGTTTGTCTTCCATGAAGATGCTGCATGTAGGCATCTGGATCTTTCCTTCTTGTCTTGGTTCTTGAATGAAAATGTCCTCTTTGTCTGTTTTCACTTCCTTTCTTCCAGGAAAGCTACCCATAAATCTTTCTTTTGCCTTCCTAACCAGGAATTAAAAGTATATGTACACACATATAACCTTGCTCTCCAATTTTTACCTCCAGCCTCTCTGTTTCATACAGGCTTTCTCTCCTTCTCACTCTCTCTCAAATTTTGGGTCAGACTTGCAGCATGTGCTCCAGCAACTGAGAGTTCTGCCAAGGCTCTAGTCCCCAACACTAATATTTAGGCTGGACCGGTGGGATTTCTCTCTCTACATCCCCCAAAATCAGAATTTTAACACCATGTTGGATCCAAAATCAGATAAAATAGAATTTCACATTTAGAGAGAAATTCAGATTAAGACTTTTCCTATTAAGCATTAGTGTTATTCATTATTATGAATATTTAATTTATTTAAATTAGGTAACATTTTTTGTTACCCAATTTGTTTCCTTATTCCCTAAATTTCATTCCCACTTTGGCTCATGACTTCATTCTCGCCAAAGCATAAATAAAATGTCATTTAAAAGGTTCCAAGGCTGAACTTTCCAAGGTTGTTTGAACATCTCAGCTTCTTCATTTCAATAGTTGATTGTTGAATTTTAACAAGACAATTACATATTTAGCAGAAGGATATTTGCATTAAGTATGTCTGGCAAGTCATTTTGACATTTAAATCAATAAGCAAATATCCACATTTTCTAACTATCCTTTGTTCATGCCTAGAGGAAAAACTATTAACCATAGCAGATACTGAATTCTATTACATCTATTTGTGCATCTTTCCATAATATGACCTTTCTTAATTTATGCCTTTCACCATAAAACTTTCAAGTTTTCTACTGGAACCTCATTATTTCATAAATATACCTTTTCTTATTCTTTTGAATTTATACTCCAGATGCCTTTACAAAATTTCTTTCCTTCCTTCCTTCCTTCCTTCCTTCCTTCCTTCCTTCCTTCCTTCCTTCCTTCCTTCCTTCCTTTCTTTCTTCCTTCCTTCCTTCCTTCCTTCCTTCCTTCCTTCCTTCCTTCCTTCCTTCCTTCCTTCCTTCCTTCCTTCCCTTTCCTTCCTTCCATTTTCTTTACAGCAGGAGAAACAGATAGTAGAATAATGAATCATTTTTCAACCTATTAGAAAAAGCTTCTGATCCTTCTTGGTGAAATATACTTTTTGGCTACAGCCTAGTTTTTATGTGGTAGAGACTGAAAATATTTGTCCATAAAAAAGTTTTGACTTCTGAATCAAATATAGGAAGTAAAGAGAACTGCCAGAAAGTGCCTTCTCCACCTCTACCCCATGAGAGACTTCATTTTTATCCCCAAACCACCTCAAGGGCTGCTGTTATGGGTAAAATAGGAGGAAGAAGGACAATTAGGTGATGGTGGTGGTGGTGATGAATTATGATGATGATGATGATGAAAATAAATAAGTAAAAACTAATGAAAGCAGATCATAATTTAAACCTGCTGTGATTGAGCAAGTTATGAATGTTGCACAAAAAGGTGAGTCTGAGGTGGGATATCTCAGGTTTCCTGAACTAAACATAGATTAATTTGGAATGTTTAGCACCTCTTTTCCTTGTCTATACAAGTTGTATGCTAAAATAGTTCTATTATTAACTCCAATGTAACAAGTGAATTTACTGAGAACAGATTGCAAAGACGTCTGGGATGTTATTTTCTTAGGTAATGAATTTATATCATACACTTGAAGGACATTAATGAATGCAGAAGATGCAGATGGTCAAGCAACCATTTTTAAAAAATCTTTTTTTTTCTATCCTAGGTGGTGTACAATTAAGCACAAGCAATCATTTTGCAGTTGCCAATACTGGGAAGAAAGAATTGGTCTGGACAAGACCAATTCTTAATAAATCAGCATGTCATGAGGAGCTTTGTCATGAAAATCACTGTGTGAATAGGCAAATGATTAATAAATAGAACTCCAAGGTGACAAGTGTTAATTACTGTCCTAGCATGTGATAATGGGATTCTAATATCATGCAGTGCTGTAAGACCCCACAGCCATCAGACAAAGATCCAGCAAAAGCAACAGATGAAGTAACCAGGAGGACACTGACAAAAAAAGGAGTCAACCACTGTCATTGCTGTAAAAATGGCAAAAGACACTCTCCTTATGATAACAGACAGAAGTGTCACCAGCAGAATGGAGGCAAGCAAAATCAGCTAACTGAAAAAATCCATTCCTTCTTGATGTGTACATCTGACATCAGATCAGTTGTTCCCTCTTTATGCTTTCAATTTCTAAAACTTAGTCACTGCTTTAGAAAAGTCAGCCTAGATAGCTTCTAGGTTCTAGATAGAAATTGAAGGTTATTAGATCTGCTGGGGCCATCAGCAATACTTGAAGGGAGGTTTCAAAACATCCTCTGCAACAGTATTTTTCAACCTTGAAAAGATCACCATGTTAGCTAGGTAATTCTGGGAGATGAAGTCCACACATCTTAAAGTTGCCAAGATTGAGAAACACTGTCTAATAACACTGCCTTATGCCTGCAAACATAATCTGGAACAAACATAATCAAGGACTGCACTCGACATTTGTTTCACTGCTTTATTTTTGCAGAGCACTGGAAAAATACTCAACTTGTCTTGGAGAATAAAATTCACCAAATTGTTCATTACAAAATCACATTTCTGTTGTCATCAACCAAAGGAAGAACAGTAAAACCTTCATCAGTTTTGCCTAGTCTGCAGCTAATTTGTCTGCAGCATGGAAATTTCTCCATGCTGGCAGCAGTAAAAAAATAAATATTGTGCATCATCTCAATTGTTTTATTAACTTAGTACACTTAGTGTTAGTTATTGTCTTATTCATTTACCTTACTTACCTGCAATTTTTTACAATTTAAATGCTACACAAATGAACTTGTGTCAGAGAAAATGTTTAAACGTACTGCATGAATACTGTACACATGACTTCTGCTACAATAAATGCTGCTTTTACCTAAGGGAAAATTTAAAACAGTTACTGAAAAAAGTTAATTATGAAACCAGACAATGAAAACTGCCAAATATTTAGTAAATGCATCATCCATTTCAAATTGGAAATGAATTTAAACTTTAATCCAGTCTGCTATATTTATTTTAGTACCCCGCATTTCAGGATAACCATCCTCACAAACTATTTTGTAAGCAATCTAAACAATTTAAATAAAAATACAATTAGAAGGATGGAAATTAGGCAATTGGATGTTGTAACCCTGTAGTAGGGGAGGGAAAGTCCACCTGAGCAAGTTTTTGGCCCTGCAAAGAGTCTGGTGAGTTGGGATCGGCTATACCTTTTCTCAGATTATGAAGCAATGGCAAGAGAAAAAGAATATCCATCAGAAGGAGGCAATAACTCACAATGAAGTAAATTTTATCACATTGTGGCTTCCTTGCAGAATAAGGCTCATGAATAGTCTTAGTAACAGAAATAGGAAGGGTTTGGACTTTGCAAGGATTTAGTATTCCCTGTATAGATTCAGAGTTAGCCAATTTTAAAGTTAGCAATTCTGTTTCTGAAAGATATTTCATTGTAGATTAATATTATTAGATAAACAGAAGAGTATGTGCATTAGTAAATAAGTAAATACATTTATTGTTACAACCATAGGTCTTAACTTTATTACAGAGTGTAAAATGCAGCAATGCAAAATAACAATAAAATAAAGGATTATAAAAAGAGTGCTGGAAAACCAGACAAAAATAAAACTAGGGTTACAGTTGAGAACTTAAACATAGAACAGTCTCAATAACAGCAAAGCAAATGTAGCAATATGACTACTTAGTTGGCATGTACTGTGTACAGAAGGTCCAAGAATCAGTCTCCAGCTAAAAAGAGAGTGAAATGCTGCAATGCCAAGGCCAATTGGAGAGAAAATACTGCACTAGGTGGATGCATAGTCTGATGTGGTTCAGCAAATCCTTTCCATTTTCACCTTTTCTCTAATTATCACAGCCTGAAGCCACAAAATCCAAGATAACATAGGATATTTGCTCTTTATAAAAAATCTAGTGAAGATTTTCTCTTGATTCAGAATATTATTTCAATGAGTTGGGGGAATTTGGAAATCTAGAGACACGACCTGTTGAAAACACTAGTAGGTCTTTGATCAATATTATTTTTTAAACATTTATAAGACAAAATGGGATATGAAGGCCTTTAACCCCTCAATTATTGATTATGAGAATGATCTCACATTTCTCTTTACATATTATTAAATATTGTTCAAGGGAGAAATGAACATGTCTTTTCACTCTCCATTTTTATTCCTTGCATTCTGTTGTTGGAAGAAATAGCCTTCTGGGTTCAGTTCCAAGTGGGAAAAAGACACTGGATTCATGGAAGTTGCTGGGAAAGAAGGTTTATTAATGAACAGGATCACGTGTCTTGGAAATCTTGGGTGAAAGGGGAAGAGATGCGGAGAGTTCCTGGGTTTTATGCCCTCTGTTGTGATTTGAATTTGAGCTTGTATTCTGATTGGTTGTCAGACTCCCATAGGGCCATGCAGTGGCAACTCTGTAGGCTGTCCTGAGTCCCAAGCTTGGTTGACTGTTGCTGAGTGATGATGTAATGAAAGGGCTTTGGGATTCCTATTATGGGTCTGCCTGAAGGAGGTAGATTTTGTTATGTAAAATAGACTGGCCCAGGCCTTAATGGCCCATAGAGAGGCTGTTTCTGCCTCTCTGAGTTTCTACTTCTCTTTTATGGGAAATATTCTGCCTTTTTAATATATCCTAAAATATTTCATTTCTCTAGGTGAAGGGTGGGTTTTAACTTCCAACACTGTCTTATTAGCCCCTTGAGTTTGTTGTTTTGTATTAATCTAATAGTGTAAACTAGCAATAGAGTTCCATTTAACATTTAGTGAAAAAATTTTCAGACTTCTCAGACTTTTCAAAATATTTACTTGCTTTCCTTTCTTTCAACCAGAGAATGCATTCTCTTCCTCCCATTTTCATAATATAATAGTTTGCATATGGGTATTTCATTTCATGTTACTAAGTCAGACATGTCTTCTCCAAATTTATTTAACCATACTAAAAATTAGCTAAAAATTAGCTGTCACCAATCTTGTAGGAGTGACTACTATGTGATGAAAAAATGTTTTCTTTTGCTTAACTTGAATATTTTTCAATCAACTTCATTTAATACTTCTAGTATTCTGCCAGGAGAGAAAATGTAGCGCTCTTCACAATGCAATATCATTTATCCAATTTCCTATAAAACCCACATAAAAACTGACAGAAATATTTGAGAAGCTATATCTAGAATATGGTTAAAATATTCTGATAAATATCCCATATTTCTGTTTATTTCACTAACTTTTGTCTATGATGTTGCTTTTAAATGTCAAAGTTTGAATTCAGTAACTTGAAAAATAGAATTTCTGTAAGAGAAAGAATAATAAATAATAAATGACTCTCTCATGTAAGAACAGCTAAGTAGTTGAAAAATGTTCAGAAGTCATTGTCAGAAAGAAGGAACGGGAATGAAGAGTTGGGTATCTAGGTAGCTGAAGAAAATAGGTAATTTATGACATTTTTCACTGTCTTTACATTTTGCCTTAAGTGGTCCAGAATATAAGAATGTTCTGCTCTAGAAAAGAAAGCAATGTTTGCCTGGAAAAAAAAGTCTGGAAGCAAAAAAAAAATGTATTTTATGCATTGTTGAAAGAAATATCCTTCTGGGTTCAGTTCCAAGTGGGGAAAAAAGACACTGGAAACATGGAGGCTGCTTGGAAGGTTTAATGGTTACAGGGCCACATGGCCTAGAGCTCCAGAGAAGAATGATCACATGCTTCAAGATGAGAAGAGAAGGGAAAAAGGGAAAAGGGGAAAAAGAAAAAAGGAAGAAGGAAAGAGAGTGTTGAGGTGCTGAGAGTACCTGGGTTTTATACTCTCTGTTGAGATTTGAATTGGAGCTTGTATTCTAATTGGTTGTCAGACTCCCAGGGGCGGGGGTCTTAACTCTGTAGGCTTGGTCTGGACCACATGGCTTTACCTGAATGCTGGCTAATGCAATCTTCCCAGGCCATGTGGTGAGATGGGTAATCCTATCATTTCCTGAGGGCCATCCTTAATCCCATCACCTTGGAGTTCCTTCTTATGTAAAGTATTCTGGCCCAGGCCTTAATGGCCCACCCATTAACAAAGGTGGGGGTGAGATTCTGCTTCTTGAGTGAGTTTCTGCTTCTTGAGTTTCTACTCTTTTTAGAAGAAATATTCTGCCTTTTAATATTTCCTGGGCTATTTCAATTTTTCTAGGAGAGGGGTGGATGCTAACTTCCCACAATCCCTCATTTTTTTTTTTTTTTTGAAAACACGTGAGAGTTCTGACAAAAAATTAAAAGGTGATCAGATCAGGGAAACTTGATGGGTGCTTTTAAAAAAAAATTTTTTTTCTCTGATGCAAAGGAAAGGCATTGAAAAAGAGGCAACAGAAAAGGATTCCTTCAGTGGCTCCCAAAAGCTTTCAACCATAAAGGTCTGGGAAAACTTCTGGTTTTTTTTTTTTTTTAGCTGCTATCCAATTATTCATGCCAAATAATTTTTAGATGTTTGATATACTTTTTTTGTGAGCTTACAGTCAGGTTGTAAGCACAAGCCTCTATACAGTCCACAACCTTTAAATTACAGGCTGCTCATATCCAAGGTTATGGTTACTACCTGCCTAGCTCTTAGCTTCCAGGGTTTGTGAGGCCAAATTGACATTAGCCAGTGTGCAACCAGGCTATTTAGTATTTTTAAAGTTACACACAATGAGCCCTGGGACTTCTACTCATGAGACCGCCAGTGCAACATATCCTGCTTTACTGGGCAACTGGGCAGCATCATTTGTGAGTCACAGTCAGGACTTGGGGTTTGGAGATCTCTTTTCTGCTATCTCTTCAGGAATTGCCTGAGGGAGATGCCCTCTCCCTCATGGAATTAGCAGGGCAATATGACTGCTTGGGCCTTAGTGCCTCAGAGCAGCAAACAAAAACAAAACAAATAAAAAAAACACATTAAAACGAAGCTAGGAGCAGCTTTTTTGTGGAGGTAGGTAAAAAGGGATTAGCTGCTATCTAATTCTGAATGGTGTGTCTCTGTATGTGCCTGTGTATGCAGCTAGTTTTACAATAGATAATACAAACATGTGGACAATTTTCCCTCCCACCAGACAGAAGTACAAGGTGTTCAGAACTTGCTGGGCCAGCCACTCTCAAATACAATCCTTACATGAGTACATCAAACTGGTTACAACATAAATAATGCAAGAAAGAAAACATAACAATGGATTTCACATTACAATGAATTTTCAGTTACAATGAATTTCCATCCTCCCCCCATAATCTTTCTGTCTTCTGGGGATTGAAAAAAGTCTTTTAGTCTTTTACTGGTCCATCTCAGGGTCCTTTCCTTCACGTCTCTGGGTGGCATAGGCTTGGCCTGGTGGTATGGGTGGTCAGTCAGGCTTGGGAAGGTCTGCCCACTCTGGTTTGCTGTAATGACTTTCAGTGGAGGCTGGATCCAAACCCAATTCCTGGTTCCAATGGATGGAATGGCTTTAGTGGGCAGCATCTGCTTCCACATGTGGCAGGCCTGGAACACACAGAACAAGGGTCCCCTCCCCCTTCGCTGGTAATTCTACCAGGAAAGGCATTGTAAAAGGATTAGATTTTGGGGGAGCGGGGGGGGGGGGGTAGATAGCTTGCAGGCATGGTTTGAGGATGAAGAATAACACATTAGTATTGCAGTTACTAAAAAGATAAATCAATTTCAACAAAATGGAGACACAACAGATGAGAAAGGAAAAAAAAACTGGATTCACAAGCTTCAGGAAAAAGGATGAACAGGTAAAATCATTTAAACACACAGTATGAAACTTTTCTTCTAAATTAACTTAGAACATTCACTAATAACCTTGGGTTTTTCTTAAAAGCACAGAGAGGAAAGAAAATTTTCTCTGTTCCTCATCCAGTTTGGTTGGCCAGACCAGACCGGGAGAAGACAATTTCTCTCAGTGTTTTTAAATCTTAACAATTTAAAATTAATATCTGAAGAGGTCAGACACTTTTAACAGTTGCAACAGTTACCTCGAGGACACACAAAGACTTAGACACACACACGTGCGCACACACACACACAGAGAAACAAGGACAAAGAAAACAAAACTCTGAGATTTACACACACACTGATCATTCCCACAATAAATATCTTAGTTAAACTGGGGAAGGCATAAATCTTAAGGAACAAACCACGTGGTTGCATAGAAGACAAAGAAAGAAAGATAGAAAGAATTAAGAAAATTCCATGTGATCCTGTTTATACATTGCCCTTTTAAGTACCTTTATTTACCACATTGGTCTTCCTGTATCCCTCAGCAAAGCCAAATCCCTACCTATACATTTTACCTTTTTCTTGCTTATTCCGGCTAGGGTCAGCATCTGCTGCTCATCCCAAACCTCCAATAGCTCTCCCTGGGGGGTTCCATCTAGGACCCTCGAACTACCGCTTCCCATGTTCCCCTTACATGTGGAGTTTCACACTTTGGCTTAGTCGGGTCAGTCAGCTAGGCGAACCAGTTTCAGACACAAGCAATATCCAAGCAAGAAGAAGAAAAAAAGAAGGGTGTCTGGGGGAGACTTTGGTCGTTGCTCCTGGCGCAACGGAATCAAACACTTTTCTTAAACCTCAGAACAAAAATATAAAAGAGACTGGTCGTTGCTCCTGGCACAACGGAATCAAACACTTAACCTCAGAACAAAAATATAAAAAAACTAGGTGTTTCCCAAAGTATGCGCGCTCCCCTTTTTAGTAAAAAAATTCCCGAGAGACTTTTCTCTCTCTCTCTCTCTCTCTCTCTCTCTCTCTCACTTCACCACGGTTTTCGGACTGGGGGTGTTGCTGTCAATGCAGCCTACTTTCCTTTCCCCAAAAAAAACAGCCCGTGAGACTCTCTGCCCCCCTCAGACAAGTACGAGTACTCCACTTTTCTCTATTCTATTCTTTTCTTCCTAGCCCACGTTTACAGATCTGGAAGAGCTCAGATCCGAGGAAAACTTGCTGCTCTTATGCAGGCAAGTACTGGCGCTCCTAATTTAGTATCCAAATTACACTAAAACTACCTAAGTTTACCTAAAATCCTGGGGTTTGCTTTTGGGATATACTGGACAAAAAAAAATGACAAATTTTCCTTCCCTCCCTTCAATCATAACCCGCTTGGCTTTTCCTCTTATATACAGAAGGTCCCACACTCTGATGGCCCCCCCTTGCTTTTCCTGTCCTGATGGTCATGGCTCTGTAGAGCTAACAACAGGTAAGAGGGCGGCTAGAGGCCAAACAAAGAAATGAAATCCAGCTGCTGTCCAAGGATGAAGCCACTCATAAACATGCTCTTCCTTTTTCCCTAACAAAAGGTCCTGTGCTCTGGCAAAACCCCCATGCTCTCCAGACTCTTGGTCTTTCTGCGGTTAGGAAATGCACAGAGGAAGCAAGATCCAGTTGTGTTTGGGAGAAGGATCCTCTCACACACATGCAAGCATACACATATTTCCCATACTTTTCCATGCTTTAAAATTAAAATTTAGAGGTACTCACCTTCTTTCCAAGCAGCCTTTGAGCTCAACACTCAAAACCCCTTTAAAACCTTTTTTCCAAATGGCCAAGGTCCAAGAAAAACTCACCCACAGACTCAATGGGTCTGTTTGCTAGCAAGGGAATCTTACCTGGGCCTGGTCCATTGGTTAGGTTAGCTTGGAGTCCCATCTGCTTGGGTGCCAATTGTTGAAAGAAATATCCTTCTGGGTTCAGTTCCAAGTGGGGAAAAAAGACACTGGAAACATGGAGGCTGCTTGGAAGGTTTAATGGTTACAGGGCCACATGGCCTAGAGCTCCAGAGAAGAATGATCACATGCTTCAAGATGAGAAGAGAAGGGAAAAAGGGAAAAGGGGAAAAAGAAAAAAGGAAGAAGGAAAGAGAGTGTTGAGGTGCTGAGAGTACCTGGGTTTTATACTCTCTGTTGAGATTTGAATTGGAGCTTGTATTCTAATTGGTTGTCAGACTCCCAGGGGCGGGGGTCTTAACTCTGTAGGCTTGGTCTGGACCACATGGCTTTACCTGAATGCTGGCTAATGCAATCTTCCCAGGCCATGTGGTGAGATGGGTAATCCTATCATTTCCTGAGGGCCATCCTTAATCCCATCACCTTGGAGTTCCTTCTTATGTAAAGTATTCTGGCCCAGGCCTTAATGGCCCACCCATTAACAAAGGTGGGGGTGAGATTCTGCTTCTTGAGTGAGTTTCTGCTTCTTGAGTTTCTACTCTTTTTAGAAGAAATATTCTGCCTTTTAATATTTCCTGGGCTATTTCAATTTTTCTAGGAGAGGGGTGGATGCTAACTTCCCACAGCATCAAGACAGTATTGTCAAAAGTGTTGCCTACTCTGATTGTGGTATTAGTTCCTTGGGTTTAAAGAAGAAAAGGGCCTTTTGTGTTTTCTACTAGTTGGTATTTCAAATGCCAGAAACTGCATATGAAATCTTACTTGAAGTCCTATTACAGTATGCTATGATCCTGTAGGAAGTTAGCACCCATCCCACTCCTAGAAAATTGAAATAGCCTAGGAAATATTAAAAAGGCAGAATATTTCCTCTAAAAAGAGTAGAAACTCAGAAGCAGAAACTCACCTCAGAAGTAGAAGCTCACTCCCACCTTTGTTAATAGGTGGGCCATTAAGGCCTGGGCCAGAATACTTTACATAACAAGGAACTCTAGGTAAAGCTATAGCAATTGCCAAAAGCCCTTTTAAGGGCATGGTCATCCAGAAAGGCTCAGCCAAGCCTGCAACTCAGGACAACCTACAGAGTTGCCCCTGCATGGCCCCATGGGAGTCTGACAACCAGTCAGAATACAAGCTCAAATTCAAATCCCAACAGAGGGTATAAAACCCAGGCACTCTCAGCACCTCAGCCCTTTTTTCTTGATCTCTTCCTTTTCACTCTGGAGCTTCAGACCATGTGGTCCTGATATTAAACCTTCCAAACAGCCTCTATGTCTCCAGTGTCTTTTTCCCCACTTGGAATTGAACCCAGAAGGATATTTCTTCCAACAATCCCATCTCATGATACTAAGGATTTAGCATTCGGGTTGCCTGTTCCTCCATTGCCAAAATTGGCCAGCAATCAATTTTTGGAGATGAGAAAGAATAACATATTGGATATTTACCTTCTAATTGCTGTAAAAGCAATCTCCAGATGCATTTTTTCTGTTGTATTCTTACATTTTACATGAATATAACATTATTTCCTCTTATGTAGCCTTGAGTGTTCCTGTCCTTTTTGGCTCAATAATTTTATTGCCTTTATTTATTCATTGACTGTTTCATAAACACTGAATGACTCAACTAGTTGCACTGATCTGAAATATCTTTTAGACCTTCATTTTAACAGTAATGCTGAAATATCATAGTGGTTACTGCCTTTGTCTAGCAAAAAGAGGTTCCATTTTGAAACCTGGCAGAATTTTTATTGCTATTTTTTCCTCTGAGTTCACTAGAATTTCCCAGTCCCTTTAAAAACAAGATCCAGATGTGTGCTGCTTCATCACTTTTCCAAACACTTTATCTTAAGTGAATTTGGAAATACTTAAATGATACTTCATAGACATATCATAGATAGTTAAACATGTTGAAAGAAAAACTAGCTAAGAAAGAAAGTGATTTGAAGTTGATTTTCTTGAAAATGTGAAGGCAGAGAAGCAGAAAATCTTTCATCCCTGATTGAATATGTTGAAATCTACTATCAGTGTGTCTTAATCTGGACACAATTTTCTTCAGCTCACTTAGAGTCAAGCTACCATGATTACAGGACAAGAGAAATTTAAGGCTTAATACAGAGTGGAAAAGCGCATTCTCTTTCCCTA
The DNA here is from genome assembly GCA_023653725.1 of Bungarus multicinctus. Classification (NCBI taxonomy): domain Eukaryota; kingdom Metazoa; phylum Chordata; class Lepidosauria; order Squamata; family Elapidae; genus Bungarus; species Bungarus multicinctus. Next base: position 125,311,205 of record CM042838.1, on the reverse strand, counting down.
CAAGATAGAATATAATTATCAGATAAGCTTTTCATTTGAACTAGGTTCACATTCTAACTATTATATGTTAGCATTATATACAGAAACTCGAAAAATTAGAATATTATGCAAAAGTTAATTTATTTCAGTAATGCAACTTAAAAGGTGAAACTAATATATGAGATAGACTCATTACATGTAAAGCAAGATAGTTCAAGCCATGATTTGTCATAATTGTGGTGATTATGGCTTACAGCTCATGAAAACCCCAAATCCACAATCTCAGAAAATTAGAATATTACATGCAATCAATAAAACAAGGATTGTACATAGAACAATATCAGATCTCTGAAAAGTATAAGCATGCATATGTACTCAGTACTTGGTTTGGGCCCTTTTTGCAGCAATTACTGCCTCAGTGCAGTGTGGCATGGAAGCTATTAGCCTGTGGCACTGCTGAGGTATTATGGAAGACCAGGATGCTTCAATAGCGGCCTTCAGCTCTTCTGCATTGTTCAGTCTCATGTCTCTCATCTTTCTCTTGGCGTTGCCCCATAGATTCTCTATGGGTTTCAGGTCAGGCGAGTTTGCTGGCCAATCAAGCACAGTAATCCCATGGTCATTGAACCAGGTTTTGGTGCTTTTGGAAGTGTGGGCAGATGCCAAGTCCTGCTGGAAAATGAAGTCAGCATCGCCATAAAGCTCATCTGCGGAAGGAAGCCTGAAGTGTTCCAAAATCTCCTGGTATACGGATACGTTGACCTTGGACTTAATAAAGCACAGTGGACCAATACCAGCAGATGACATGGCTCCCCAAAGACTGTGGAAACTTCACATTGGACTTCAAGCATCTTGCAGTGTGTTTCTTTCCATTCTTCCTCCAAACTTTGGGTCCTTGGTTTCCAAATGAGATGCAAAAGTTGCTCTCATCAGAAAAGAGGACTTTGGACCACTGAGCAACAGACCAGGTCTGTTTTTCTTTAGCCCAGGTAAGATGCTTCTGATGTTGTTTGTTGTTCAGGAGCGGCTTGACAAGAGGAATACAACATTTGAAGCTCATGTTCAGATCCGTCTGTGTGTGGTGGCTCTTGATGCACTGACTTCAGCCTCAGCACACTCCTTGTGAAAGTCCCCAGCACTTTTGAATGGCCTTTTCCTGACAACCCTTTCCAGGTTGTAGTCATCCCTGCTGCTTGTGCACCTTTTTCTCCCACACTTTTCCCTTCCACATAACTTTCTATTAATGTGCTTTGATACAGCACTTTGGGAACATCCAACTTCTTTTACAATTACCTTATGGAGGGTGTCAATGATGGTTTTCTGCACAACTGTCAGGTCAGCAGTCTTTTCCATGATTATGATTCCTACTGAACCAGACTGAGAGACCAGTTAGAGACTCAGGAACACTTTGCAGATATTATGGCTTAATTAGCTGATTAGAGTGGGACACTTTGAGCCTATATTCTAATTTTCTGAGATTGTGGATTTGGGGTTTTCATGAGCTGTAAGTCATGTCGACCACAGTATCCTATTGCGGCGGTTGGAGGGGTTAGGAGTGGGGGGCACCGTGTTACGGTGGTTCACCTCCTTCCTCTCCGACCGTTCGCAATGTGTGTTGACAGGGGGGCAGAGGTCGGCCCCGAGGCCCCTACTATGTGGGGTTCCTCAGGGGTCGGTGCTCTCGCCCCTGCTGTTCAACATTTATGTGAAGCCGCTGGGTGAGATCATCCGTGGCTTCGGGGTGGAGTTCCATCAGTACGCTGATGATACTCAGCTGTACATCTCCACCCCGGGCCACCCCAACGAAGCTGTCGAAGTGATGTCCCGGTGCCTGGAGGCCGTGCGGAGTTGGATGGGTCGTAACAGGCTCCAGCTCAACCCGACTAAAACCGAGTGGCTGTGGTTTCCTGCGCCCAGATACAGCCAGCTGGTTCCTTCGCTGGCCGTGGGGGGAGAGGTTTTGACCCCCGTGGAAAGGGCGCGCAATCTGGGTGTCCTCCTGGATGTGCGGCTGTCTTTAGAAGAGCATATTGCAGCCGTCGCCAGGGGGGCTTTTTATCAGATACGTCTGATTTACCAGTTGCGGCCCTTTCTGGATCTGGGCGCACTTCGCACAGTCACGTCCGCCCTCGTCATTTCCCGTCTGGATTATTGCAATGCTCTCTACATGGGGCTCCCCTTGAAGAGTCTCCGGAGGTTACAGCTGGTCCAGAATGCAGCCGCGCGAGTGCTTGTGGGTGCCCCTCGGAGCTCCCACGTTACTCCGCTGCTTCGCAGGCTGCACTGGCTTCCTGTGGCCTACCGGATTCGATTCAAGGTGGTACTGATGGTATTTAAAGTGCTCCATGGCTCGGGACCTGGGTACTTACGGGACCGCCTGCTGCCATCGTCAACCTCCCGCCGCCCAGTACGCTCCCACAGGGTTGCCCTGCTTGGGGTACCGCCGCCTGGCCGTTGTCGGCTGACGGCCCCGAGAGTTCGGGCTTTCTCTGTGGGGGCTCCCTCCCTATGGAATGATCTTCCCCCGGAGATACGGTCTATGACGGATATCCTGACCTTCCGGCGCGCGGTGAAAACTTTATTTTTTAATCAGGCCGGCCTGGCCCAGTAACTGTGTTTTAGGTTTTTAATTAAATTTTAATTGGGGTTTTTAGTTTTTAACTTTTAAATTGAATCTGAATTAGACAGCCGGATTAAATTATTTAATTTATTTTTAACTGTATTTATTGTATATCTTGTATGTTTTAGTAGGCTGTACACCGCCCCGAGTCCCTTTTTTGGGAGAGGGGGCGGTATAGAAGTTTAAACAAATAAATAAATAAATAAATAAATAATCATCTCAATTATGACAAATCACAGCTTGAACTATCTTGCTTTGCATTTAATCTCATATATTAGTTTCACCTTTTAAGTTGCATTACTGAAATAAATGAACTTTTGCACGATATTCTAATTTTTCGAGTTTCACTGTAGGTCTTCATAGTCAAACCCTGCATATACTGTATATAATAGCAGTTAGTTATAGAGAGAGCAACAAAGATGATAAGGGATCTGGAGCTAAACTATATAATGAACAATTGAGAAAGTTAGAAATGTCTAGTCTAATGAAGAAAAGAATTAGGGTAGACATGATAGCAGTACTGAAAGATCAGTACTGAGGGCTGTCACAGAGAAGAGGGAGTTGACACCTGAGGTGTGGACAAGAAATAACAGGTGGAAGACTATTGCAGAGAAATCTAACCTAGAACTAAGGAAAAATTTCCTGACAGTGAGAACAATTAATCAATGGAATGCGCTAGATCCAGAAATTGTGGGTGCTTCATCACTTTAATCTTGCAGGGAGACTAGACAGCCATTTGTCTGGAATAGTTTTCTTCCCTGAGAAGGGTTTGGACTAAAAGACTTTCAAGATCCCTTCCAATCCTATTTTTCTGTGTTTTATGTTGTGTTAATTTTATTTTAGCATGCCAAATACTTCTGTCAAACTGCATGTCAGCACATCTTATCCATCTTATCCATCACTACATCTTATCCATCACTACATTTTATGAATTAAAAGGTTGCTTATTAAATCTTAATTCTCATTTATTTTAAAAACAAATATTACATTAAACTACATTAAGCCGTTTCATTTGTAAACTTGCATCATTTTAAATGCATGGCTTATTTCACAAGAAGTATCATTTTTCCTGCTGAACTTTTCTCATTCAATGATCAATCAAACACTCTGATCTACTATAAGCAAAGTAATTATACATATCATATGAACACTGCTGAAAAAAATGGCAGCTTTAAAGAAAATGCTTTTCCCAAGGTCATGCAAAATATCTGTGACAGCCTTGGGACAGACTCTAGTTGGCCCTCATCCTAACTAAAAGCCAAATCTTTCTTGCCTAAAGGAATGCTGAAAATGCAGAGCAGGTTCTTAGCAAATGGCAAGAATAATATTACAGAGATGATGACTTTTTTCAGAGTTTAAATTGCAAAATAATGATCAAAGTCAAGAGTTTTACTTGGGAATTGATGACTAGCTGGGAGATTTCATTGCTGGTAGTGTTGCCTCAGGCTATTAGCCTCTTCCACTCATTATTTCCCACAGAAAATGTCTTATGCCAAAGAATGTCATTGCTGGAACCAATTTGGGTCCTATTTTTATTTTTCTTTACAATAAAATTCCATTATGATTGTTTCTGCCTTGGTAACACAAGTGGCACAAATTATGTTTCAAGACAAAGCTCCTGAGAAATTATGTTAGATGTTATGTGATGATTGGGGAAATATCATTTGCATCTATTAAAAGACAGGCATAAATGTAAGATTCCAAACTATAGAAGTTGAATATGAAAACTAGTCCTCAGTCTTGCTAGTACATTTGAGCAGAACTTCAAATAATACATGATGAATGAAAAACATCATTGGGATTGCAATCTCATACTTACATGTGACAAAAATTTCCATTAAACTCAAATGAACTTAATTTGTAAAGAACATGTGTAATTTAGCAGATGCTGCAACTGAAAATCCTTATATACTATAAGTCCACTAAAGTAAATGGAGATTGTACTGCAGAATATTCTGCTATTGAGGTCCTCTCTGATCTTGGTTGTTTTCTTGCAGGTGTTTCATTACCCAAACTAGGTAATTTCATCAGTGCTCTAGCATTGATGATGTTTGGGTAATGAAATGTCTGCAAGAAAACAACCAGAGAACATCAAGGATCCCTCATTTTATCCCCAAGCTACAAATATTCTCCTCTATCTGTAAAATCTGATAAATTTGTCCAGCTTATATTTGCTCAGCCTGGGTGCCAAATAACTTGGATGTTGCATGAAATGTGTAAGGCAGCCAGACACTTTTTTCTAACAGTGAGGATAAATTATTTATATATTCATTTCAACATACTTCATGTCAAGCGCGCACTTTGTGTATGCTCACCGAACCAATTGTTAAACCAGTTGCAACCCACCACTGCTTTGGAGGTCTACTAGTCCAACCTCCTGTTCAAACAGGAAACTATAAATAGTTGTCCAATTTCTTCTTTAGAACTTCCTGTGTTGGAGCATCCACAACTTCTGGAAGCAAACATTTCCATTAATTAATAGTTCTAACTGTCAGAAAGTTTCTCCTTAGTTTTAGGTTGGTTCTTTCCTTGATTAGTTTCCATTCATTGCTTCTTGTCCTACCTTCAAGTGCTTTGGAAAATAGGTTGACCCCCCCGCTTCTTTATAGCAGCCTCTTAGATATTGGAACACTGCTGTCATGTCACCTCTAGCCCTTCTTTTCATTAAACTAGACACACCCAATTCCTGCAACCGTTCTTCATATGTTTTAGCCTCAAGTCCCCTAATCATCATTATTGCTTTTCTCTGTACTCTTTAAAAAATTTCAACATTTTTTATATTGTGGCAAACAAAACTGGATGCAATATTCCAAGTGTGGTCTTATTTATTAAGACAACTTTAGGAAAATTGGACCAAAGATTTTGATACAGCATTGAGTAAGCTTTCAAATATTTATCTTGATTACTCCAAGTAATGAATTATTATAAAACTTATTCTAAATATATTTATCTCTAACTTCTGCTCTTGCCAAAGACCATTGAAATGAAAGATTACTGTAAGAAAATCATGAAAACAAAGCATCAGAGTAGAATAGAATTTTTTTAAAAAATTGAGTCAAGCTTTATGCTAAAGGCACTGTTGTATTTGTCATGAATATTTATTTATTTATTTTTATTTTATTTATTTGCATTTATATGCCATCCTTCTCCGGAGACTCAGGGAAGCTTACAGTCTATGGAGCACCATGCTAAGTGCTTGGCAATAGCCTTCATTCCATTGTATATGCCTGCTTATTACTAGAGCTTTTGGCCCCCCCAAGCGGCATTTTTACAAAGTCAGCTTATTGCCCCCAACAATCTTAGGTCCTCAATTTACCTACCCTGAGAGGATGGAAGGCTGATTCAACCTTGAGCCTGGTGGGATTCGAGCCTGCACTAATCGCAGGCAGCTTGCACTAAGTGCTAGATGATTAACAGCCTGCACCACCAAGGCTATAGATATACAAAATTTGGAGGGCAGCTTAGAAATCTGAAAATGTCATGGGAATTTCGTAAAATGTCTGCCTTGGGTAGGGAAAATCTTACCTATTGAAAGCATGCCTTAGGTGGGAGCATCATCAATCATAAAACAGTGATTTGGGAGTTGTCAATATAACAAGCTGCTCTCTGCTTCCCTTTCAATCTGCTCCCTTTCCCCTCTGCTTACCTTCTCTTCTGGGCACATAGACACATTTCCCAAACAAGCTGTGACTATTATTGTCCTCCAATATCGCCTAGATCTAAGCTTTGTTCATAGCTTTTAAAAAACTGAAGTCAGGTAGTACAGGAAGTCACACAGAAACCCCAAAAAGCCACACAGAAATCTATAAGGCATAACATTTTGTATTTCCCAGGTAGCCTGTGCATTTAAATAGATGTTAATTTGTGAATTAAGTCTTATAATAGTATAACTGGAGACAACTCCACTTCTTTCAGGCCATATGGCATTTGAGAAGTAAAAATGGATATAACATTCTTTACTTGTTGTTTATTGAGGCTATCTTTTCAAATATGTCTGCTGAATTTTACAATTCAGTTTTACAATTGGCAATATTACACTAATAACTAGAGCATACAAAACATTTGCTAGACCAATACTCGAATACAGCTCATCAGTCTGGAACCCACATTACGTATCTGATATTAACACAGTTGAGAAAGTCCAGAAATATTTCACAAGAAGTGTTCTCCTCTACTTGTTGCAGAATACCTTATGCCACCAGACTCGAAATTCTAGACCTAGAAAATCTAAAACTAGGCCACGTTCAGCCCGATCTAAATGTAGTATATAAAATCATACAATGCAATGTCCTACCTTTCAATGAATACTTCAGCTTCAACCATAGCAACACAAGAGCAAACAATAGATACAAACTCAAGGTTAATCGCACCAAACTTGATTGTAGGAAATACGACTTCACAACAGAGTGGTCAATGTCTGGAATACTCTACTTGACTCTGTGGTTTCTTCCCCAAACTCCAAAAACTTTAACCTTAGACTATCTACTATTGACCTCACCCGTTTCCTAAGAGGTCTGTAGGGGGCGTGCATAAGCGCACCAACATGCCTACCATCCCTGTCCTATTGTTTCTTTTATATTTTATTTTTCTTATATGTATCCATGTATTCATAACTATGTTTTATTTATACCTATTATCTTGTAAGCAATTGACAAATAAATAAATAATAATAATAATAATTTGATAACATATATTTCTGCATGTTTCCAATAACAGCTCACAAAACTGTCAAGGCTTTAAATGCACTTCCACTGCACCATTTGAACATTAGTATTTTCCTTTTTTAATGACAATCCTTTTTAAACCTCACCTTTTAAATTTTCTCTGTAAAACTGCAGCAGTGACAGCAGGTATTTTTCATTTAATATTCTGCAATCAGCTACCATCTCATCACTGGTTATGTGGTATAATTAACTTTTAGCACTGCAATGTTCAAAATCTTTGTCAAAGGATTTTATGCTCCAATAGACTCCTAAAATTCTGCTCACTGTGAATGAATCAGTACATAAAACTAAAGCCCAGGAACATAAGGCACGTTTGAAATATGTCTATCCAACTGTGTAACAGTGTCACCTGTGAGTTGTGAATGGGCATTTTGTTTTGACATTCAATGTGCATATTATGCACATAATTAAATAAATCATTTCTGCAGAGAGTAGCCTGGGAAAACAAAATCTTTCAGAATATCTATGAAATGAATGGCATATGTAAACTTCTATACAGTTTTCCCCAACTTGGTGCTCTCTGGATGTAATGATCTGTTTGTTTATTCTTAACTGGAGCAAGGAAGATGAACAGGCTGAGAAACAAGTAATAAAAAGCAGCTGAATCAGACTTTAAATATGAAAAAGGCATTACTACAAAAAGTATAAACTCATAGATCATATTTAACTACTGTTATCATTCAAAAAAAAATTATAATCAGCCTTATATTTGTTTTTATTTTTAATGAGGAATGAACATAGAGCTGGCCAAATCAGCAGATGATAATAAACTAATCAGAATGGTTAAAGTGAGCAACTGTGGCCCCTTTATGTCTGTGGATGACAATTTCCAGTATTCATGTTGGCTCAGGAATTCTGGGAATTGAAGTCCATGGGTCATAAAGTTGCTCACAGATGGCTGTAAGTGATTATGAGGAGCTTCAAGGAGATCTCTTTAAACTGAGAGAATGGTTAACCAAATTGCAAATGTAGTTCAGTTTTGGTACCTTGAATGTCCAAAACAAAAGTAAAGACATGAAGCCAAGCCAAGATGTTTTTGGCTAAATATTCAACTCTTCCCCACAGGACCTAGTACCATTAGCTTGAACAGGTAATAATTATTTTTTTAACCATGGATATCAGTAGTGGATTAAAAATTAAGGTTATTTGGAATTCCCAGATAATTTCTTCTATCCTTGGTTATGATTGGATAAAAAAGATAAAGTTAAAGATTAAATGATGTTGAATAACAAAATTAAATTAGTATTCTTTTTCAGAATAACATAATTTTGATAGTAAAGGCCTCCTGGGAAATTCAAGTTTACTATGCACTTTCTTTTCTGGGCTGAGAAAGAAATTATTTAGGGCCAGGCACATTTCTTATCATCACATTTTAAAAATGATAAATGAAATTTGGAAATAGGGCAGAAGTGGCAAACACAATTATTAGGCTGTTCAAATAGCTTCCTGACATAGAATGACTGGGATATTTGAAATATTTAGCTTGGAAAAAAGCAATGGAGTTTAGCACATAGTAGTATATAGTACAAAAGGATCAAAAACTTCTGAAAAATAAAACAATAAAAATGTGTTTCTGTGACATTTTGATTACCTTGTGCAAGTAGCACAGTAATCAAAAAATGAAGCTTAGAAACTCCAGGTTCATCACTTATTAGACCACAGGATCTTTGGGTGTTTCCCAAGATCTGAGCAGATGTTTTGAAAACCAACTCTCAGAAATATTAGTAGCATAAATGTACTAGAGAAATGTCCTGGGAATTGAATTCCAAAACATCTATGGTTTCAGAAAATGTGAATTCTTAGAAAATATATTCATCACTGTAATTTATGATAAAGAAAGAACTCCCATTGCTGCTGTAGGACTCAGAACACAGTTGCTATCTTTCTTTTTAATTGTTAGTTTAATAAAAAAAAAACTTGTACTGTACAACTCTCTCAGTATGCTTTTCAATTTTACATAAAATATTAAGTGAAGCACCATTCAAAACACTAAAAACAATATTTTAGCTCTTTAATTAGCTTTTGTTATATTCATTGGATATACATACATAATATTTCTGCCCATAAAAGGCCACTAGAGACTAAAGTATTGTGCCTTGAATTCAACAACATTTTAAGAGTTTACTTAGCCGTCTATTTTCTGTAGATGAAATTCTGTTTCTCACTTATGGAAAGATTGCTGAGAAATAGACTGCAATCTATTTCTAAGGTTTTTGTCAAATTTTTCTTTCTTTCCTTTTTTTTCCTCTTGGTTAAATGGTGAAGATTAATGGCTGCACACCACCAATGGATCATTTGGAGTGTTAAGCATCAGTGATAAGCTAACTATGTGAGAACCAGGGCAAACTACTGAGGAAAAGTATTCCCTTGTCACAGACCAGGAGATACACAAAGTGTAATGCTTGGCAGCTTCTCTCAGACTGTCGGGAATACATGAAATTATTTGCTATAAAACTAGTAATGTTTGTTTCTCATTTCATACACTGGATCACAAGAAAAAATTGTATATAATTTATGCACTAAAGACAAATTCCTTGTGTGTCCAATTACACTTGGCCAATAAAGAATTCTATTCTATTATTTTCTTACAACTATGGAACTGCCTGCCTGCCTGCCATAATTATTCATTTGAAGCAAAATACCCAGTTCCATAATGCCATTAAACTGGTATGGAATTCTATCTTCTCCAGGATTGCAACTCCATAATATTTAAGCACAAACTAAAACTAATGTAGCACATACCTTGCACCATTGTTACATCAAGACTATGAATTGAATTAATAGAATCCATTTGTACAATTTTAAAAATGCATGAACTTATGGCACTCTATCTCATTAAAATTCAAAGCTAGATAAATAAGGAATCATTGTGCACATCTGCTCACTGTATATTTATATTTGTAGGAAATTAGGGCATATGTTAAATTGCAGCCTATTTATAGATGATTTTTATTTGCAGTAAAGTGGAGAAATGTACTAATTTTCAAAATCCTGCTATGGCTCAGAAATCCTTCTAATTAAGTCTATCATTTTTGAATCAAACTGTGATGTGTACCTCCCTCAGGGACATGCAGATAGAGTCCAGGGGGTGTTTGAAGACCATTTTATTTATATTGTTACAATAAATCCACCTTTTCCAAAGTTTCATTGCATTATCATTGTTTATTTATGTACATTCAGGTGTTTGGAATTTTCAGGGGAGGTTTGTACATTATTGCTGCTATTATTATGGTTTAATCACACAGCCAGCCAGATGCCTGACTGGAATTGGCATTTTTATCCATTTATTAAACCCTTCTCAATGACCTGGGGTGGGCAAATGTTGATGTTTAAAGGTATTGTCACAAGGTGCAATCTGTTTCAAGTAAAGCTGCCTTATGTAATTGACTGATGATGAATTTGTCAATGCCAATTTTTTTCATGTGATGTTTTGGAATTGCACTCAAAATGACTATTACTGTTGGTATAAGCTTTGTTTCTTTTGCTACAGTCATTCTACTTCTATTTGTGGGTCTTTGTATTTTGTTATTGTCTCCAATTCTTTCTCTTCTCTTCTGCTGTATCTAGATACATCCACTATCCAGACTTGCTTTTCTTTTCAATGAAAGTTGTTAAATCTGGGGAGTTATGTGGCAAGTTCCTGTCTCTTTCAATTCTAAAGTTCCAGAGCACTTTAACTTCTTCATTTTCTATCATTTTCCCTATTTTATGGTGCCATCAGTTTTTGCTTGCAGGTAAATGATATTTGTTGCAGATCTTCCAATGCACATTGTTGCTACTTTGTCATATTGGACTTTCACTACAGATTTTTTGCATTTTACTAATTTGTAAATATTTTGAGTTTTTTTTTCTTTCAACCTTGGATCAAAAATCCAGACACTATCTTCCCTGCCCCTTTAATTTATTTCTCCACTCTGCTTCAGCATTCTTTGTTTTCTGCTAACTCACACAGACCAACAATATGTTGGATTGCAGACAAGAAGGGCTGGCTACAAAGACCATTTGGTATCACCCAATCTTCGGTTGAAAGTTTTTTTTAAAAAAATGTTTGATGAAATGATATCTGTGGAAAGTATTCAGATGTATCTAGCTTTGGATAAATCAGATTCATAAAAGGAATGTGATTTGAAACGAGTTGATACATTGCAAAGAAATTAGGACAATATAGACTTAGAATTAACTCAGATGATTGCATATATCTCTTTGAAGTTCAAGCCTGCAGTATTTTACTACAATTACAGAAATTATAATTCTGTAATTACAATTACAGAAATTATACTTCATGAAGTGATAAATTGGTCTTCCCTATGAGGATCAAGGAAGATGGGGGAATTAATTTATCACACTTAATTGGAAACCAAATTCATCTGGACTTTTTTTAGGAAAATATAATGATTTTGGAGATTGGACTCATTATATTTAATCAGACAACAACTGATAAGAGATAGAATTTAAAAACAAACATGTAGATTTATCTGTCTTTTTCTGATCATTTTCAAAAGTAATGTAGATGTAGCTAGCTTTTGAAATCTTTCTATTCAAGTTTTGGATAGTCGAACTACAGTTTCCATTCTACCCAGCCAAAAATGGCAATGGGGTAATGTTATGAGCTGCAGTTATAAGTGATTAACTATTTAGGAACTGACATAATTGAATCTCTATTATGCCATACATGGAATTGGAAGTTCACTTTTAATATAATTATTTCATAAATAACCTGACTTTAAGAATGTTTGTGTTGCAATACATCCAACTGAATTCTATAAAATATAGAACTCCTATTCTGTGGCAGATCACATGCTTTCCATTGGCTGGGTATATCTCTGTCTAAATCCCTTTAGAACTGCCAAATTATCATTATTACCAATAATACACATAACAACATTCTTGTTTTGGCTTAAGGCACTTTTCTATGTATGGGGGGCAGTTGTTTGCTTTTTGTTGAATTTCAGATTTATTTCTTACTAATTTCATTTCAGGCTACAGATGCAAATATTCTCTCCACTTATGCATGTAATTAACATGTCCTGCAAATAAAATATTTTTTGGAAATAAAGTATACCAAAAAAATTTTGACCATCTTCCTGCTCATTAAAAAATCCATTTTTCTATTTGAACAATAATGCTAATTTCACTGAATGATAGTTTCTTTTTGTTTTGATTCATATTTAATTGGACCTCTGAGCATACACACACATACGGAGAGAAAAAGAGGAAAGGAAAATAATTTGTAGTTTCACTTAAAAACACCACTTACAGTTCATTTCCATTTAATCTTGAATCTCAACCCAGTGTTTTCCCCCAATAATTTATTCAATATCTTTCCTGAAAGAATAAGAAGTGCAAGCTGAAAGGTATAGAAAGAAAGAGATGATAAATAAGTGTACTTGTCAAAATGTAAAGCAGATGTTCTTACAATGATTGGAAACAATTAATGTTCTCAAGAAGTATCAACAGGAAAAGGCTGTTCTGAGTTTCTCTAGCAAAACAGATGTCTGAAGATGCAAATACAGATTTATTTTGTAATTATATGAGCAGACTGTCTCAGGCTCAGAGTGAGCAGTTACGTTCTTTTAAAAACCTAAGGGTTTTTACCTCTTAATAAGGCAATAGATTTAAGATCAGATATGTGATAGCTTGCTTTGAGATAAGAGTAGGCATCAGTACAAGGTTCTATACTGTATAACATGTATTTGGGGGGTACCTTTTTAATGTTCCCTTATATAAATCAGGAAGGCAGTCTGTATGCCTTTTGGGCCTCTCTGTTTGAACCAGAGAATAGGTTCAAAATCATCCAGTCATCTCCATAGTCATATGTGGAGTGGAACCTACTTTAAGTTTAACTGTTTCACCATTCACTACATTGACTCAAAAAAAAAAAAAACCACAGGAAGGAAAAAAAATGGACCAAATCTTAAATCATCTTCTCTAGAAGCATTATTACAGGTTGTCCTGCATGTTCTTATACATATACATATAGATATTCTGTTGAGTTCATATGGAGCATGTTACTTATAAAAAGCAATTCATTTACAATGCTACCACATCATTTGATTAGCCTGACTAGACTATCTGGTGTTTATTAATTGGACTAATGACTCATTGGTTACACCAAATTATATTCCTGGACATTAACTCTTCATTTTTTTGTTTTTGTTTTGCTGTTCATTGTCAGGATCAGCATACCTCTATGTTGATCATTTGTTTAGTTTTATTGCATTTATATCTAGAGTTTCCATTTTGAGTACATTTATTTCTTCATATTTCTTTAATTCTAGGTGGTATATTGTCATTCTAAAAATTTTATTCAGCATTCTCAATTAACAGATACCTTAATATATTCAATTATGAAATTGACCACTCAAACCTGGAAAAAAAAAACCTCTATCAGGGTTAACATCTAAATATTTATTGGAATATTTTGTATTAAGTTCTCTGGGAATAATGTATTCATTTGCTACTGCATTTAAACTGCTTGCACATGTATATGTAAATTGTTTATATATGACCATCTGTCAACCACTGGAGAATATGTTATAATGAATCTCTGTGGGAGATCACTGTGGAGATAAAAAAATAAAAGTTCTATTATGCTGAAACTCAATGAATCATTAGGTACCTGCTTAAAATAAATTACATTATTTGAGTGTTTTTCTTTGAATGGGTATATATATGAATATATTCAGCTAGAGTAGTATTCATTTCAGACATTATTCCAAACACACTTATATAGTTGTGTATATAAACATATTAAAAGTACAGATTCCATTAACAAGCTTAGGACTCTCTATCATAATTGTACAAGGACTCTGGAATGAAAGATAAAGGGATAATTTGGAATGCTAAAGGTTACATGCTTAGCAATCTGTCTGTAATCTCTTAAAGCAACAGCTCCTTTTCATGGAATCACACACCTAATCATCTCTGAAAATATATATATATATGGTTTAAAGCAGTGCTTCTCAAATTTAGCAACTTTAAGATGTATAGACTTCAATTCCCTTAATTGCCTAGCCAGTCTGAGAAACCTTGGGTTACAGAGTAGATGCTATGTTCATGTTCCTGCATGCTCCAAAACATTGTTTGTCTTTGAATGCAAAGTACTGCACATCCATAGCATTATAGTCACAATGAGAGATAGCAATTTGAATGAAAATGTAAGAAGCTAAAAGCTATTAACTTTATGAAAAATTGCTAAGTATGTGAATCTGACTTGACCTGCCATTTGTATAGGAAATGTTTGCAACACCTGTTTCAGCATCAATCTGCACATTATTCAATACAGTTACCAAGTCAAGGTCCAAGCTTCATGAATTATTCATGCCAACTCACCCACCCACTCAAAGACACACAATACATAAACATATCATTATAATCATCACCATATTAAGAACTTAATGAAAACCTTCCTCTGGGAAAAAAAGGAAACATTACTTTTGACGTTAATGGAAGGTCATCCCTGTCTTTTTTGAAAATAAAGAAAATCATTACTGAACAAAATCATGTGCTGTCATTTAAAAAAAAATCTTTCCATACCCTAAGCTGCCTTTTTCCCTTATTCTCTGTATTTGTATTATCAAAAATGATCAAGTAACTAGTAGACCCTGAAAAATATTCCAAGTAAGAAATTTACTGAAGTCTATGTCTCTCATGCAACTATTGAAAGAAGTATATATTGGATAGGCTGGTTTTTTTAGAATTCACTTGTTTTCAAGTATGTATCGTGTGTGTGTGTGTGTGTGTGTGTGTGTGTGTGTGTGTGTGTGTGTGTGTGTTCATATTCAGAAAAATCAGTTGTATTGAAAACATTAGTTCTTCAGATCAATGATAATTTTTTTGCCCTCAGCCATGTCAATGTGAACTTTTCACTTGACTTCACACAAGAGACATTTTCATCCATCATGCAGTTTCTTATTTCACGTATTATTAAGATTAAGAACAGAAGAATCCACGTCTTCAAAGTCATCTTACCAACACACCAGTACTCTCCAACTGATTTCTCCTCTACCAACATTACTCTATTCTTCATTGCAACTCTGGAAAAGCTTTTTGCAAAACATCAGTGACTGTCTCTGGAGATGGAGAGAGACAGGGAGAGGAGAGGGAGAGAGAATATATATATAGGTTTATATAAATATTATATCCAGTTTCTAAACCCAAAAATCAAAGATTTCAATTAAGGTGGTTAAATAATTAGCTACAACATGAAGTGATGTGTTGCCTGTATACATAGGCATTAGTAAGTATTATGCCATAGGTTGACAAATATTTATATTATTTCAGTGTTAATAGTTCACATACAAAGTATGTGAATTAATAATAATATAGGAAAGAAAAAGACATTTATCTTTATCCCTGATTTGCATAAAATCAAGTTGTTATTTTATTGGGACCAAGATGCTCAAATCCCAAGGATCCCTTGGAATCCTAGAAGAGGAATTTGTTCATAAACAAGTTTCTATGAGAAGGAATTTTTAATATAAGAGTAGAACTAAGAAACATAATTAATTCATTTCTGCAGTACGAAGATGTGCACAATAATCAAATCCAGAGGGAAAAAATGCATGTGTATATGAACCAAAACCTGATAACATCAATTACCCTTGTGAATCAAAACTATTGAAGCATATTATCTTTTAATGTTCAATTCTGTATTACATGTAATCAATTAATATGCCTGTCCCAGAGTATCCATCTTCAGTATTTTCCAATTGTATATGGCACAGAGACATGATCCTTCATATTGGTAGGAAGAACCTGGAACAAACTTTCTGAACTTTTGGAATTACTTTACATTCCCTCCATCATAGCAGAAAAGCTGAGTAATGGTTCTAGCCAATCCAGTGACCAGAAAAAAACATGTTTATCTAATTCTTTCATCCCTTAACTAGCTAATGAATTGATTTTGCTTTATTAGGTTGCATAGAAGAGAGAAGGAGCAGAAATCCTGCAAAGAAGATAAGAATATATTTATATGATTATACTTATGGATAGATAATTGACAAAAAAGACAGACTTTAAAAGATAGAATACAGAATTACAGCTGTAAAACAAATTGTCATACCTTGACATCTCTCAGATTACAGAAAATCGAAAACAAATACATTTCTGCTGTATAATGCAATACCAGACTACAGATTACACAGAATGTTATTAAAAATATTGAGTTTTACAGTTGAATTGGAGACTGTCAACTGACTGTTCTTTTATATGAAATGCATTATCTTTATAAATTATCCAGGGTTAAACAGCCTTCTCACACTCTTAGCTCTGTCTAGAAAGCAAAGTATTTCAAATCTCCTATAATAACGTAATATTTACAATGGCATGGCACACTCACCCATCTACAAACAAACAGGATAAATAGCTTCATATTCTCAATTGCTTCTAAATGCTTGATCTGTGGCAATTCATCATCCTTGATTTCCATTACTTTTCTTTCCAAATATTTGTCAATGCGAAATATACTCTTGATTGTTGGATTGGCTTCTCTGATGACTTTTGAATTCAAAGTCTCTAGGTTTACATCACATTGTCAATAAAGAGGAATGATAGTTTGCCACACAGATTTCTAGAGCTCCTTTTTTAAAAAAAAAAAAATACTAACCAGACAATAAGTAGAATATAACTATATAGAGAAGATAAGAAGATAATTCTTTGTAAACTACTTAAGTAAAATTGGGATGTATTCTTCTCTTCCTATAATGGGTAGCTATATACTACCCACAAGGTTAGTAGAAAGTCTCTAAACTCTGCACACTCTCTTTTGAGCTAACTGGATATTTGGATGTTTAAAACTATATATGGGAACTTCTGTACAATGGCTGTCGTGTAAGGCAGAGTAATCCCAAAGCATTCATTAATAAAATGGCTTATCACCACTTCATATAGTCTTCTACCATCTCCTTTACCCTTTTCAATTTTGGTTTTTGCTTTCTGAACAAGTAGGTATACATACAAAGAAAGCCCAAAGTGGAGCCTCTATCATTTTAATTTTTTTCAAGATATATCCTGATATATGAAGGCACCAGAAGTTATATAATTACAAATTTCCACTTCACCAAACATGAATAGATGCAGACCTATTCAAATTCCAGCTTTTATCATGAAAAGCCTAGCACTGATTGATGAATGAATATTGGGCTTTTAAAATTGAAAGTTTTTTCATCATTTTAAAGCAGATATAGTATGATAGAATGTGCTGTGACATTTTCTTTCCAGGTCTGAATGGACCCTAAAATTATGGTGACAACCATATGAATCAGGAATAATTATGAATATTAATTCAAGCAAGACTCTTGGAAATCTCAATTAAAAAAATACTTTGAAAATGGCTTAACCTTTCTTAATGAGATATAAAATAGTTCAAAATTCATTAGCAAAACTGAAGAGCTCATTCAAATGTGATGCTCAGGAATTCAGGTTTATTTACTTATAAGATTTTCAATCCCTCCCCTTGATCTTTAAAGTTATCTTAGATGAGGATTAAAATGAGGCTATTTTTGAACAGTAGTGTATAAATTAACATAGAGATTGCCATGGAGAAAATCTATGCTGGTCACGAAGATCAGATACTTACTTGATGGCACATATTCAATCCATCAATCAATATAAATTAACAGCTTAGTCTGTCATCATTGATACAAATTGCAAGGCTAGCCACTTAATCATGACATACATACATACCTGTCAGCTTCTGGAGTAAGCAATATTATGCAAAGTATGGCATCACTTTAAAAATATGCTTGTGCACACCTGCAGCTCTAGGGATTTTCAGAGGACAAATGAATGAGCATCCATTTTGTCCTTCTTGTAATCAACAACTTCAATTTGTCCCTGCAAAAAGGGCAGGAGAACAGCCTCTTATTCTTGCCAGGAATCAGGAGCCAAATCTGGCAAACCAAATTTCCTGAACTGAAGTTTGAGAAGCCAGGCATTGCAGTTATTGCATCTCACCCATTTCTTCTTTTTCATTCAGTAGTCTCCCATTCACCATTCTTTCACAAGTATGTGTTCTTTTCATTTGTTACATAAATGTTCAAATTCTACTTTTAATAATGCTGAATATTATTTTACATGAAAATGTGGTGTGGAGTTGGGTTCAGCTGGCTGGATAGATTCACAATGCTACTACACAATATGCAAAATGAAAGAAATAAAATCTAGTTTCTTTACTGACAAGTTTGTTAAGTCAGTTAGCCCAAATCACTCCAATTCATTTGTAGAGAAGCTTCAAATATTGCTCACTTAAAACAAGCATACTGCAGCTCTACAGGTTTTGTAGAAACAGAGTACCCTGTAGCACCAGGTGATATGGCAATGATGACATTTGACAGGACTTGTAGTTCATTTGATGTCCATTTCACTTGTAGTTCCTTACTCCTGGTGGTCCTATTGGTTCTGTCTTATTTTTCGATGAGTTTTGTAGTAACTCAAAAGTCATTGAGTTCAAGCCACTAATCAGTACAAGCAATCCATTACTGCCATTTCCTGTTAAGTGGTTAGCCAGCAAAGAAAAGGAAGAGGTGAAGTGGAAGAAGAAACTTACTTTCCTATACTTAGAGACTATTTGACAAATGAGAGCCAGTTTGGTGCAGTGGTTACGGCATCAAGCTAGAAACCTAGAGACTGGGAGTTTCAGTCCCAACTTAGACATGAAACCAGCTGGATGACCTTGGGCCAATTGTTCTCTTTAGCCCTAAGAATGAGGCAATAGTAAACCTGCTTTAATATTTTGTCAAGGAAGCTGCAAGGATTGGCTAGGCAATTGCCAGGAATCAAAAACTGATTTGAAAGCACCAATAATAATAACCAGAAAAAAGCATATTATCTCAGTTTCTTACCTTATGTTTAGTATTGATTCTAAAAATATGTTTGTGGTGGTAACACTCATCAGATAGTTTTAAAATGAAGCTGTTTCCTGTCATATTCTAATAATGAGCACAATACTTACTAACTTGTCTCAGGGAATATGTATGGCCTGGATGAATCAGCTCTAGTTCAGTTTAAATTAGAGAGTAGAGAATTAAATTTATTAACCATCCTCTGCTACCACATGTCAAAGCGAAAAAATTCAGCTTCATAAATTAGAGGAAATGAATCGTGTTTTTCTGTTGCCAGCATACTTTATTTACACATAACTAGGGACAAAAGAAAAGCAGTACATTCTAAGAAGCAAGCAAAAGTAAAGTAAAATAAAGTAAAAGTAAAAAGTAAAACTCCTCCCCTGCACACATGCACAGTAAATCAAACATCACAAGACACTCATATCTTGTTTCTATGGTAACATGATAACCATTCTGGTATATTCTGGAAGCTCAGCAGACAAATCCAAAATGAACGCAGTGACAATTTACCTAGCATATGGAAAAAGAACTGAAAGGGGCATCAATTCAGTTTTGTGATTTTTGAGATCTGATGGCAATCCAATTCAATTCAAGGCATTCAACTTTTAAATTTTGATGCAAAAAATGTACAAAAGGGGGAAAAATTCAAAATTCCTAAAGCTGATTCAGATTTTTTCAAAATGGGATGAAAATAGCAGAGACCCTTTGGATTTTGTAATCCTGCCCAGTTTACTAGGTGTACCATCAAATGATAGTTTAATTACAATTTTTTAAAAAAATTCCCCTGTACTAGTTTTAGAGGACACATAGAAGAGATCAAGACCAGTGTCATCCTGACCCACCTCAGAGGGGTGGGTGAAGAGGATGAGACCACCAGCTGGGTTGAGGGGAGCCGGATCCCCCCTTCCTGGCTAGGTATTACTCCCCTGGAAGACAGGGAGAAATGGCAGTCTAAAATGGATGCCCTGAAGATGGAAAGCTGCCGGGATTTAAGTTTTGTGCTGGAGTGGTGAAGTGATGAGCGATGTGCAACTAGATAAAAGAACTTGACTTTTTTTAACAACCCCGAGAAGTAGAAAGAAAGTGTCCTCACGTAAGAGTAACACAGCGGCAAACAGGAAAAAAGAGGAAAATACAAGGTAAACAAAATTGATTCATAAAACGCTACAATGAAATTAGAGACTAAACTTTGAATAATATAAATTGGCATTAATTAGGCATTGGATTAAATGCTGGATTTGCCTGGAATTGATTAATATTAAGAAAATTAATTGTGGAAATGGTTAGAAATTAATGTTTAATATAATTAAAAGAGAAAAGAAAAGAACTTGAAAAAGTGGAAAGTGATACAGAGCGCCATCTAATGGTCAAAGACTTTTTCTTACAAAATTATATGGAAATTTACTGGACTTCTAACTTATGAAATAAAAGACAAATAAAATAATAAGGATCCCAGAAATTTTGAAAAAAGGAGGAGAAATTCTATCAAGAGGATATACAAATGCAACTTCCTGGGACTGTTGGGTGTTGATTGTGACAAAGAGACAGAAGGATTAACAAAACAAATAAAGATAAAAGGAGACTTTTGGCAAGAATTGCAATAAAAGACTTTGAACATTAATAATTTATTATAAAAATAGAAGAAATAAGCAAAGACTTTAAGCTGGAATTACAAATGGTAAAAGGAATGTTGAAAGAAAGAAGTGAATTATTGGAAATATTGGAAAAGAAAATAATGGTGATGGTTGAAGAACAAAGAAATTCCAGTGAGATGGAGTTAAAAGAAGAAGAAAGAGGCTCAGACAGACATGGAGAACAAGGGACATTGCCAAAAGACACTAAAGGAATTAAAACTATGATATTGATAACAGACTTAATAAATAAAAGAGAAAACGCTCCAAGGATTAAACAAAAGAAGAAGAAATTATACAAGAAGAAACTTAAAAAAAGAGAACTGGAAAGGAGGGTAGAGAAGATGGGTGAAATGTTAGAAGGAAAGAAGGAAGACCAGGAAAATTTAGAAAAGGGAAAGTTGGCTAAAATTAAAATAAATAATAAAACTGAAAAATTTAGAGATAAAGGTTAGGGATTCTATAAGGGGGATACCATATGGAACATATACTGATGTTTAATTTAAAACTTGTAGGGAAATACCTTAGGAATGTGTAAGTACACACACACACACACAGATACAGTATATTTGTCTTTGTAGATTTTCACGGATACAGGTATGCAGGTCTTGGCGTGTTTGGGTCTTTTCCCATGTAAGATTGAGACTATCTTGGCAACATTTCGACGAGATCTCACTCGCCATCTTCAGGCTGGTGCTTTCGGCTTCGTGCTTGTGTGAGCAAAGTGTGATCTGAGCTGCTGTCTCCTTATATATATTGGTGGGGAGATTGACTGTGTTGTCATTTCTTGATTGGTTGATGGAGTTAATGTTTGCAGATTGACTGGCTTTTTCTTAAAAACATGTGTTGCTGAGGTATTGGCTGTGTGTCTATCATCCTCCTGTGTTGTAACGACTTGGGTAATGGGCTGTGTGATGACCTTCTAAGTTCTAATGTTGTGACCTCCTGGGTCTTGTGCTGTAATCTCCTGGGTCATGTTGACCTGGGTAATGGGCTGTGTGATGACCTTCTGAGTTCTAATCTTGTGACATCCTGGATCTTGTAATGTAATCTCCTGGGTCTCTGGCTGTGTTGCAATATCCTGAGGTTTTGTGGTGTAGCCTCCTGAGTTCTGTGATGTGATATCCTGAACAGGTGGCTGTGATGAGACATTCCAGGTTTTGGTTTGGCTCTGAGTTTGAAGCCTGGCTCTGTGTTCATGGCGTGTGTCAGTTTGCTTGGTTTGGGGGTCGGGGTGTGTGGCAGCTGGTGATGCAACCATGGTCTGGTTTCTGGATGGTGATTGCCTTTGTCTATGGGATGGGTTTGGGTTTGAATCTGGTGGGGGAAATTGGTGGTGGTGTCATGTGTTGTTTTGGGTCCAGTGTTGGCTTTTATTGCTGGGACTCATTTGTTGATAAGGGCTAGTTTCCAATTGTCTGGTAGGCAGGAGGCATTGTCCCGTTTATTTATGTTATGGGGGTGTTTCTCTATTTTGATGGCTTCCCTGATTATTCTCTTGTTGAAGTGTTCAGTGTTAGAGATTAATTTGGTTCCCTCAAAATCGATTTCATGTCCTGTGGTTTTAAGGTGCTGGAAAAGGGAGGAATAATATTTTTCTTTTCTGACTGCGTTCTTGTATTCCGCGATGCGTCCCTCACCAGACTCAAACCCAAACCCACCCCATAGCTGAAAGGCAACAACCATCCAGAAACCAGATCATGGCTGCATTACTAGGTGACACACACCCCAACACCCAAACCAAGCAAACTGACACACACCATGAACACAGAGCCAGGCCTCAAACTCAGAGCCAAACCAAAACCCAGGACATCACATCACAGCCACCTGCTCAGGATATCACATCACAGAACTCAGGAGGCTACACCACAAAACCTCAGGATGTTGCAACACAGCCAACGACCTAGGAGATTACAATACAAGACCCAGGATGTCACAAGATTAGAACTCAGAAGGTCATCACACAGCCCATTACTCAAGTCATTATAACACAAGAGGCTAATAGATACACAGCCAATACCTCAGCCACATATGTTCTTAAGAAAAAGCCAGTCAATCTGCAAACACCAACTCCATCAACCAATCAAGAAATGATAACACAGCCAACCTCCCCACCAGTATATATAGGGAGACAGCAGCTTAGATCACGCTTCGCACAAGCACGAAGCCAAAAATACCAGCCTGAAGATGGCGAGTGAGATCTCGTTGAAACGTTGCCAAGAAAGTCTCAATCTTACACGGGAAAAGACTTGAACATGCCAAGACCTGCATATATATTTTATATATATTTTATTTATTCGATTTATATACGGCCCCCCTCTCCCCGAAGGGACTCGGGGCGGTGAACAGCCAATAAGAACACATATACAAAGTACAATACACGAGACAATATAATAATATTAAAATTTAAAAACTGAAATATAATATGGCTCTAATTAAAATGTAAAGCAAGTATTAAAAGAGATTAAAACCCGGTTAAAATTTAAAAACCTCTAGGCCAGTCCGGCCTGCCGAAATAAGTGCGTTTTGAGTAACCGACGGAAGGCCATGAGATCGGGGGCGGCCCTTACCTCCGGGGGTAATTCATTCCAGAGAGGGGGTGCTCCCAATGAGAAGGCCCGCGCCCTCGGGGTCGCCAGCCGTCCAGCCGGCGGCACCCCGAGGAGACCAACTCTATGGGAGCGTACCGGTCGGTGGGAAGCCGATGGTGGCAGGAGGCGGTCTCACAAGTAACCTGGTATATAGATTAATATTAACTGTATATAAAATGTGTTGTTATGAACCCTTTTCTTTTTTGGAGGATCAAAACAAGGGAATGGAAATGAATTAAACAAAAAAAGATATGATTATCAATGATTATAAGTAAAGTGAAGATAAAATGAGAGATATTAAGAAGTTATTTTAGAGATTTATTGGAGGGGGTATATACAGTTAACTATATACACAGTTGATTATTTAATGGATATTAGAATTGTATAATGAGAATATCTATTATGATTAATTTAGGAGAATGGAAAATACCATGTGGATCCTAAATATATTGGTTTTATCTATATTTTTACACTTCTTAGATTGTTTATTATATACCGGGTTAGAGAAAACTAAGGATTATAATGATGTGTAATGAAAAATAAAATAGGTAGTAAGCTGAAAATGGAAATAATAAAGGATAAAGATTTGAAAACTTATGTATGGATGAAATGATATTGATATTGAATCAATGAACTGAAATATGAAATGCAAATTTATTTAAAGATGAGTGAAAGGGATAATGATATGAGTTAATATTATATAAGATTAATGAAAGTATGACTATGTACAAGTGTTATAACCTGGAAACATGTTGCCCATTTGAAAAAATGCATAAAATTTAAAAAATAAAAAAGTTTTGGAGAAAAAAAAAGGAAGAACAGTTCAATGTCCTTCAAATTATCTAGTAAATAATCCAAAGAGAATCATAATTTATCTAGCAAATAATCCAAAGAGCTAAATAATGCAGAAAGCATTTTACAAAAACTTAAAAATACAAATTATCTAGCTGGTCCTTTGTCACCTGCTTAAATTTTTAGACAATGAAAAAACTTAGGATAAGGGTCTACATTAGCCTAGCACCCATTAATTCTTTACCAAGAGGCTTAAATCATCCCCCGCCATGAAAAATTTAACAATGAATTCAGCTTGACTGCTTATGCAAAATTCTGAGAGCCAGGTGAAATTCCCAATTGTATTGGCAGCAGCATCTTGTAAGTGTGGGTTTCTGAAGCCCAGGAGACAGCAAACTCAAGGTTTATGGCTGGCGATATTAAAGAAGCTGAAAGGTTTAAAAAGGAAACCTAACAAATGTAAGCCAGGCCAACCCAAAAGAATTGTAATAGGAATAATTTTTAATGAGCTGATATACCTCATACCAACGGGACAGAACCCATCATACAACTCCCCTCACAATGTTAAACATACATAGAATTGAAATTGTAAGACTATCACAGTCTTTTAGCACCAGAATAAACACCACCACTTCAGTTTCAGAGTTAATGGCTTTGAAATAAGTCCCTGAGTCAGCATATGAATCTGCTTTGATGGAATGATTTGATTACAGGTTTGTCCAATGAATCTTCCATTCAAAACACTGCATAACCCAAAACCCTTAAACAAGAAGCCAGATGTTTACTTCACTTTTTAATGATTGTTTTTGTCTAAATTGCAAACATTAACTGATTTTGTAATTTGGGCTAAAACAATTTTGTGTCCCTTTAACATTTGTTTGCTTTTTTGTACAGAACTAAAGCTTTGTATGAAGAAGGGATGTACGTTAAACATTATTAAACATACTGTACAATATATAAAATATATTGCATATTAAATGTTTTTAAGTAGTTTTTTAAAGTAATTATTTGCTTCAATGCCATATCTGAAAGCAATGTTCAAATTAAGTGAATAAGAAAAAAATCCTTGGAATAAGTTTGCATCATCAGAAGCCTTGGTGGCAAAGTGGTTAGAATGTACTACTGCAAGCAAACTCTGCCCACAGCCTGGAGTTTGATCCTGATGGAGCTCAAGGTTGACTCAGACTTCCATCTTTCCAAGGTTGGTAAAATGAGGATCCAGATTGCTGGGTGCAATATGCTGACATTGTAAACCACTCAAAGAGTGATATAAAGCACTATGGAGCAGTATATAAATCTAAATGCTATTGCTATCACCTACATCTGCTAAATAATTCAAATAGTTGTTTAAAAAAATAGTGATACTTCATCATCTTTAGATATATGAGAAAATGAAATATCTTAGTTGTTATCAAGACTAATTTAATTTCTTCTGAAATGTTAGTCATGTTTTGTAGGAAATTCACTGAAATTCCCTTCATTTAGTTTGAAATTAATCACCAGTCTAGTCACCTCTCTTTGGCATGTTTACTTTTTAAAGTAGTGGTTGAAACAGAGCAAGTAACTCTCCTTGAAACACAGATAAGATCAGTGAAAAAGAGTCCTACTTCACAAATTGTCTTCATATGTAACTTCAACTCATAAAAATAAAGCTTGGCTGCATCCATTTCACTTTTTCTGAAAATTATCATACATCAGTTTGAACCCCAGACAATAAATTATTAGGCAAAGGTCTAACATGGGGATGTACATATTTTATAACACTTTGCAATATTGGAATAGTGTCGCCTACAATACCCCTTCTCATTACATGTTCCCCGTTTTAAATTCTGATGAAAGTAAACCGTTCAATAAATGATCAGTACTTAGTTGTTGTAAAGCGGGACAATAACACATGCCTATAAAATTTTAAATAGACAGTGGAAATAAGCAACCTACATGCAGATGATCTGCAGTCGGTTACTAAATCTCTTCTTCTCAATTTGGTTAATTATAACCAGAATAATTCTGCAGAAAGCTTTTCAAGGAAAACAGTAGCGGGATTCATTTTTTTTTTACTACCGGTTCTTTGGGCATGGCTTGGTGGGCGTGGCAGGGGATGGATATTGTATACTCTCCAGTCAAAGTAGTTCTCCAAACTACTCAAAATTTCCACTACTGGTTCTCCAGAACTGACCAGAACTGCTGAACACCAATGAAAACAATGTCCAGCAAAGCTGACAAATACCAACCAAAAATAAACAACCTTAAAAAACAAGATGATTTTTCAGTTTTCATGTGTTGCCTCCAATTTAGGTTTATTTCTGAACATTCTAGGTAACTTAGATACATGTTCTTTGTGCATATTTCTACATATCTGTTTACATATATGTATTCAATTTTTTTTAATTTAACCATTTTGCTTCAGGCAGCACCCAAGTAAGCAACCTTCTAATTCTATCCCTAAAGGAGATTAATAGAATTACTTTCCATTGTTAAATAAAAGGCTTTGCTGTGAATAAAACAAATTAAAAAGCATTCACTATGGAATCACTCTAGTCAATAAAGTAATTAAAATTGTAGTACATGGAAGAAGAGACAGTCAGTGATTTCAGTGCTGAGAGAAGGAAACTTTAAGAAAGAAATTGCTCTTTTTGCCAAACATGAATTCACACTGGATTTTATTTTAAGCTATTAGTTTTAATGTCTCTTAAGCATTGCTGTTCTCAACCAGTGGCATCTCTGTTTATTGGATGTGTATGAGTTAAAGTATGTATTGGAGAGAATCAAATGCAAAATCATTCCAGTCTGAATTTATTTGGATGCAAATTTCAGCATTGTTCTCCTACACGGATATTGTAAGAGGCTACTTGACTCTATTTTTCTTTAGTCAAAAATCTGAAACAAATAATTTAAAAATGCAAATGTGCATAGGTACAAGGTGACATATGTATGCAAGAATAGAGTTAGCCTTCTCAAGGAAGTATTTTGCATTGAGCCAGAAGTGTTGATCAGTGGAAGATCTCTTTTTCCATCCTGATTTCTAAGATTGATTTTCATGCTTGTTGCTGACATTTATTCACCTTGGCTGCAAGCATTCATAGTTTATGCAGTATAAACTTTTTAAAAAGCTCTTTTTTCTAGTATTTTTGTGTTATTTTATTTATACATTTTTTTTCGTAAACATAAAAACTCAATATTTACATGAACAGTGTGTTGTCTGAGTACAGTTAGTTTTGAAAAATAATAATAGTAATAACAAAAATAATATACATATTGATAATAATAACATAATAATAGTAATATTAGCTTATCCATACTAGTAAATCTTCATTATATAGTTTTATTTATTTTTTAAAAAACTTGTTTTGGTGTGTCTCTATATACGATCAGTAATCTCCCATCCATCGTATTGATATTGGACAGGAAAACATCACTTCTTAAAACAAAAAAATGTTTGTTCAGGAAAGGAAATGACAACAGATCTCATTTATCATAAAAGATAATACATATTCATGTAAAATGGTCCTATATGTCAATGCATGACATTGACCATTTCATCTGCACTTACAATGGCATCTTTATAATTATGACAGGGAATTGCACCAAAGTCAAACATAATCAAAAGACATAAAATTACAAGATATTTAAACAAATAGGTACTTATAAAATGACACGCAGAGAGCAGATGCTTCAAAAGTTCTGTTATAGTAGCATCTACCTTTATCAAGCATAGGGACAACAGTGCACTACAGACCAGGTTAGAAATAGTTGCCCCAAGTATCTCTGTTACGTGAAAAATAATGAAGAATGCCATCTTAGGGAAATTTTCTAGGTAACCCCTTAAAATTTATTTTACCAAATAAACATTGGCCTGTGCCTTAAAATAAATTGTCTTAAGTGTAGAAAAAAAAAAGTTTGGTATGTTTCCTTGTCCCAACAATTCTATGTATGCATTTCTTATATTTTGGTGCTATAGAGTGAAGAAGAGATAACTTAACTTTCTTAGGAAAGCAGAAGCAAAATTCCTCATATTTACTCCATTGAGAGTTTTTCTTGATTGGAATAGAAAGGTAACAAAGAAATAAATGTTGAAAATCTGATATTTGGAAGAATAGCTTTCAGAGATTCCTATTGTATAAGCTGCTGATAAACTGATAAGGTTTCTAAATAGAGTGGTACATTCTTTAAGCAAAATGTTCAAGTAATATACAGTATTTTGTGAGACACTAACTGATTAATCTTTTTGCTTTCTGGCACTTTGACCCTAGAAGAAAAAGGGGAAATTTTGAACTCTTGCTCCCGATCTGTTGCTGCATGTGCTCACAGTCATATATACCATCCATTATTTACCAATTTTCCATTTAATGAAACTAATATTTCCACAAGGGAATCCTGGTGGAATAATATCTTGACAAGGCCTGATGATCAATAATAATTTACTTGCTGTTGTATTATTGCTATGGTAAAATACAGTCTTCAAATAACTTTTTATTATCTTTTTTTCTTCTACCAAAATATAAAATCCTAATGCTATTCTTAACCTTTACCTCTCAGTGACATGGCAAAGGAAATAGAATTACCAATGAAAAAATAGATTTCCCAATGCTCTAGAAAAAGAAAAATTAAAGAGCTAAATCCATGTAATGATGTGACTTTGGGGTTAATGTTACAGGAATGATGTTAAAGACTTATGGAGTTGGTTTTCACAGCTTATGAAGGAAACCAATGATAGAAAAACCATTGTAAATAGATTATAAATGTTTTATTTGACTTGTTTGCCCTTGTCAGGTATATATAGAGATGCTTAACGTCATGCCAATGAACCACGTTAGGGGAGACATATCAGAAGGTAGCCTTTTTGACCATAAAGACTACACTGTACATAATTATTTGCTAACAATAGAACTCTCCTGGTCAACAGTTCAAGTGATAGGATTCCATTTCTTTTTCACTCAAAACCTACCTGATACGTTATTTCGTCATTATTTTTTTGTAAAAGTTTTATTTCAATTTTCCACATTTTTAAAGAAACATCTCTTTTTAGTGAACAGCCTGATTCCAGGTTTTCACATTTCCGTACAGACATAGTTTAGTTTACATATTCATCTTTCACATTTAGTTCATATCTTACCTCTACTTTACATATTTTCTTTGATTTTTCAGAGATATTTTCCTCAGGCTCATTTATAAATTTTCAGTTCATTTTTTAACCTATTCCTTTTAGCTTTAAATAATTCTCATATCATCATATTCATTATACTTATACTTTTATCTGTCATAATTTCATATTTCGCATAATTTCATAATTTCGCATATTTTCATTTCAGAAATTTCATCTTAATTCAAACACTTTAAAACAAAAATTTCCCCTACAAATACCAATTGAAGTGTGCCACTCCTATAGCTTATATATCATCTAATGAGTTCCCTTTTAAATCCCAATAATCATTTAACTTGATTATCCCCGTAAACATTTGTAACAGTCATCTTCTAACAACTACCTAACAAATGTACCTTTTATATCAGATTCTGCATGGTGTTTTCCCCTTCAATTACATCAAAAACATTTATGGTATAACAAAAAAGTTAATCTTCAATTCATCAATTCATCATAAAGAACTGATATTAACTTCATTACAACAATTCTCATATTTCATTTCAATTGTATTCTATAAGATTGTTAGTTATTAAACTTACCATAGTTTCTCTTTGTTCACATTCTTCCATTCCACCCCACTTATAATCTCATTACAACAATTTTTGTAATTCATTTCAATTATATTCCATAACTTTATCAAACTTAGATAATAGGTTTATCATAATTTCTCTTTTATCACAGTAGTTCCATTTATCCCTATATTTAGTTTAACAAAAAACCAGTATTCCAATAATAAAAAATATCAGTTTGAATCTTACATTTTAATAATCTATATTTCCTACTTTCTAAATAGTTTGATACTTCTAATATATTTATACTACACCTTAGCCCCTTTCAGTATCCTCTTTCTCAATTCTTAGTTAACCATTATCTCTATGTCTTTTAAATAAACAATTTCTTTTCATTTTTGTATGATTTCCATAGTTATTTATTTCCTGGTTCTGTTTTTTATTGCTTCTTTTTCCCTTCATTTTTCTCTCCTTTTCTTACTCCAATTTTTTATCCCCCTTTCTTTTAAAAACTTCCTTCTGCAGTTCCCTTTTCTGCTATTTACTTTTACTTTGTTTGGTTCTGAAAATATTCCACTTTTTAATTGCCTCCTCAAATCTCAAATTTTTAATTCCCTTTCTTTTCCCTTTTTTGCTTTAAACCTCATTGCTCCAATTGCTCATTGAAGATGGCCTTTCTTTAATCAATTCCTCCTCTTTTGGCAATCCTTGATGTTCTTCATGCTCTAAAATTGGCCATTTCTAGAAATTGTAGTGCAAAGCCAAATGATTTGCCTCTTTCTTGTAGCTTTTCTTTCATGTTTCTCAGTTCTATTTTTAATTCCAAAAAAAATTCTGCCATCTTTGATCACTTCTATCCAGTGATTTAGTTCAGCCAATGTCTAAGAGATTTATTTCCAACGATTAGCTTTTATTAATTCTTCTTTAGAATTTCAGTTCCATCAAGTAATCCAATATCCATAAGTTTATATTTATACCAGGGTTGCCATACAATCCCAAATCAATTTCTTCCTACTTCTTTCTTTTTCCCCCCAAAGTTCAATATTCTACTTTCACTTTCCAGGGGCTCTGTTTTGTTGTAGCAAGATTTCACTTATTTTATATCTAATCCAGTCTTTAAAGAATCCAAGTTACAGAAATTCACAAATAATTCCTTTTACCACTAGATGGCACTCTCTGTTATGTCCAAGTTCCAACCTTTTTCCTATTTAGGGCTTCTAAATCCAAAGTTCAAATAAATCCAGATATCAGTTACTATATTTTTATTTTTCCTTTGACACGTTCAAGTTCAGCTTTAAATTTGCCTATTTAGTGTCAAGATAATATATTCTCCAATTTAAACAAGTATTTTCTTCAGGCTTCTCTTTCAAAATTCAGAGCCATTTTCAACTGTCAAAAGTTTTTTCTTTCTCTTTTTCCTCACTGTCTTTGTCTGCCGCTTTAATTAATTCTCTTAAAAATCCTTTAAAATTTAATTTCGGGTATCTTGTATTCAATTGTTGTACCAGATTAGCCCAGTTGTTCAGGCTGTCCTCTTCTACACCACTCCTGTATGATCTTATCCCAGCTAGCTCTTCCTTTTCAGGGTGGCCATTTTAGACCACCGCTACAGCTGTCTTCAAAGGGGAGTATTTGCCAAGCCAAGGAGGGGAGATGCAGCTCCCTCGACCCAGCTGGTGGTCTCCCCTTTCTTCATCACCCCTACAGGGTGGCTCCAGCCCCAAATCAGGATGATCGGGGCCCTCCGACAGGAGAGCACGGACCGAAGCCATGGTCTTCAGTCCGTCAATGAGGATAACATCACCGGAAGCCCTCATTTCATTTTAAATAATGGTTATAAATAGTTTACAATTTCACTGTAGCTTTCCCTAGCACATAACTTACAATTAACTATGACTTGGTTTCATTATGGCTACACTATTATGTGTATACAATATGTGGCTGCTCTTGAAAGCTATCCTAAAATTTAGGAATGTGAAAAGTGCAATATCTAAGTTGCTAACCAATGCCCTAAATTATGATTGCATCATCATCATACTCAAAGATTTGTCAATGTTTTTAATATTTAAACAAGATAGTTTTAAATATTTTCCCCCAAATCCTAAGAGCTTAGGGCCTGTTTATAAAAGGGGTTACTTATTATTTACTTTTCTTATTTGACTTTTGTTTAATTTCTCATGTCAATTAAACTTTCAATTAATTTTTTTTTTTTTGCATTTGCTACTTTTTGGGGGGCTCATTGTTAATATCAGTCTTAGATAGAATAACAGGAATATAAATAACAAATAAACAGTTCATTGTTACCATCATCATTGCTGCAAATGAAGAGGGAAAGAAATTCATTTAGCTAGAAGATCAACATGGAAGGTCACAAGCATAAGTTCCATGATCATAATTCCATATAAATGATGACAGGGGAACAAAAAGATACCTGTTTATAAGTAGCTATTTGCTGAATTAAATATATAAGGGAACCTTTAGAAAGGTCACCTATGAAGAAATTAGGGCACAATAAAACATATGGTAACTACCAATCTTACAGACCCTATAACCATCAAGCCTTTATAAGTCAAAACTTTATTGCTTCTTCATTGGGAAAACAGCACATGATACTTTATCTAGGGAACCAGACAGCAAAGAGAAAAATGCTGAAAACAAAGTACTTGAAACTTAATAGTAACCAGTTAAAATCAGTGTAAATAGATATGTATATTGTTTAAATATAAACAGTAATATTGAACACAGATAAAATTGCATTTAATAACATGCAATCAAACTAATGGAAGAGGACAAATTATTTCATTCTTTTATAAAACTTTGCAGAATATTGCGTGCCAAAAAACAAGTGAATGCTATAATTAAATTCCTCAAAAGACTTCAGAAATAAACTAAATGTTTTGAAAAATTTCTCATTAGTTGATCAAGTTGATGAGCCAGGATTATCATTTCATACACCTCACTGAGGTTATAATAAGGAAGATAAAAAGAAATGTAGATTCAAAACTAAAAAAACCCTCTTAGAAAAGATTTGACCATAGGCAAAGCAGTTAGAATCTGTCAGTCAGTTAAAGTTACATTGTGATCTCCAAAACAGATATAGACCAAGTGTAAAGGAAATATGGAAGACAAGCAAAAATAATAATAATAAAAAAGCAGAAATTTGCATAGGCAGCCAAAGACACAGTAGGGGAGTCCTCTAGCTTGAGGTCCATAGGCATCTGCCGGCCATAGGCTCTTCCATACTTTCAGGAAACATGATTGCATGAGACATCAATAAGATCTCAATAATAGTATAGGGGCTGTTTGGAAGATAAAATAGAGCCATGCAATTTTTCTCTTTCCTTTCTCAATCCTCTTCTGGACTGGGCAAGGCATCAGAACTCCCTCACAATAGAGGATCTTTATTGTCTTGAGTTACACAGAGCTCTAGTTATGTCTTGACTTAGGCTACAGGTTGTATAAGATCAAACTGGAAAAAATGGAATAAACCCCAGAAATAATAATCTTCATTAAATCACAGCATAGCATATTTGGTACTCAAAGCAGGAAATATAAAACAAATGTCCAAGCATATGCATCAGTTTATCAGAGTGTCAGAGATAAACATCCAGTATTGTTTTCCTTGGGGAGCTGTAGCTGCAAATATAGAACATAACTACATTTCAGCAATAGAGAATAATGTAAAGTCATCAATTATAAAACAGACATTGTTTGTAAATCTAATTTTCAAAATGTATAAAGAAGAACCAAAATTCACAGCCAAAAAAACTTAAATCAACAGCTGTAGTAAAAAAGAAACAACAGCTGTTCAAGAGGAATGTCAATTAGAAGTATTAAAAAATCAATTTGAAATAACTTTGAGGAACACTGTGCCTATTGTAAGTCTTTAAAAATACAAATGTTGGAGTGTTCTTAAAAGACATTTGATTGTAATAGAGGCAAAGACAAGCAACTCAAGACCAAAATCAGATCTTATTGATGGAATTATTAAACTAGGAACCAATGGCAAAATAAACATGGTGGAACTATTCTATATTCATCCATATAGCTAGAATATTTGGATAGGTATAACTGGAAGATTTTTAGAAGAAAATAAAAAGAGCTAGATGGAATGTTGCCATTGAAAATAATTGACAAGCAGAAAGAACATGGTATAATGTAGAAGTCTATTGTTAAATACAGTTAAGTTTAATAAATATGTAAAAGTAGATAAAATTACAGTATTTTTACTACTAATAACAAAAACTATTTTTTCAGTTCTGAATTTTAAATGAGAAGGCCATAAAAAATATGTCATTTGGGAACTACTACTTTCACAACTCCTGTTTAGCCTTAAATCTACTCTAGAAAATCTTCCCATTAAAATAAGTTATGCTGTGGAGTTGCTAGTGCTTACTTTATATGGACATCATTATAAAGTGTTTAGTACAGGTAGTTGCAGAAGTTGTCCACATTACTTATCCACAGCATTGTCACCACTCCTTTGGAAAGTACTTTTCCTTTTGATGTAAATTATTGCCTGTCGTTCATGTTTATCCCTGATTTTGCCTGGCTTTTATTCTGTTACGTGAATTGGTTTTTTAAAAGTTTGCTGGTGATTAATAAATAAACAAGAAGTTATATTTTGCTAGCTGACCTAACCCAACCCTAACCCTAACCCTCACATCCTGGACATAAACTGTTTCAACTCCTTCCTTCAAAACGACGCTCACCAGAACAACTAGACACAAGAACAGTTTTTTCCCGAAAGCCATCACTCTGCTAAACAAATAATTCCCTCAACACTGTTCAACTATTTATAAAGTGTACATTACTACTACTATTAATCTTCTCATCACTCCTTATCACCCATCCCCTCCCACTTGTGACTGTAACTTTGTTGCTTGTATCTTCTGTTTCTTAATATGAATTGATGTTGATTGTACCCTATGACTATCATTAAGTGTTGTACATTATAATTCTTGATTCTTAACGAATGTTCCTTCTTTATGTATACTGAGAGTATTTACACCAAGACAAATTCCTTGTGTGTCCAATCACACTTGGCCAATAAAGCATTCTATTCTATTCTATTCTGAGCTAAGTAATGTGTGTGTTTGCTCTGATTTGGATATAGGTTGTCCTCGTTTACCAACTGTTAATTCAGCAACTGTTCTAAGTTGAAAAGATGCTTAAAAAGGAGACTTGTAACTCATCCTCAAAGCTGGAGCCATTACAGTATCCCTGTGATCATATGATTCTGGCACTGGGCAACATGCATGCATTTACAATTGTTGCATGTCCCATGGTCATTAAATCATAATTTGCAACCTTACAGCTGACTTCTGGCAAGCAAGATCAACAGGGAAGCTAGTAAAAAGTCATGCTCACATGATATCATACTTAATAATTGCAGGTGATTTTCTTTATGACCATAAATTGATATTTCATGATATTTCATTTTGCAATCACTGAGTTGCCAATCTCAACTGCAGTGAGAACTACCTGCATAGCATTAGCAACAGCACTTAGACTAATATACCACTTTATGGTGCTTTACAGATCTCTCTAAGCGATTTACAGAGTCAGCATATTGCTTCCAACAATCTGGGTCCTCATTTTACCCACCTCAAAAGGATAGAAGTCTGAGTCAACCTGAGATTCAAACTTCCAAATTACAGGCAGCCAGCAATCAGTAGAAATAGCCTGCAGTACTGCACTCTAAATATTGCACCACCACGAGTATAAGGACTCATTGGGAGTGCTGGGTGTAGACTGAACTAGAAATTACCTACATATCCCAGATTCCAACATATTCCCTTCCACCATTCACCATTTAATGTTTTGTCTGTCCTCAGCCTCTGCCAATCTTCCTATCACTTAACTCCCTATCATCTAACTCCCACTTATGCTATTCCCCAAGACCCAGAAACCATCCAGCATAAACAGCAACATTCCCTCCTTCCCCCTGCTACTATCAGCCCACTGTCAAATCACTGTGCACTACTTCTGTCAGGCTAGCTGAGAAAGTGGCTCCCCCTATATGGGTTTAGCCCACCTTATCAGCCTGGGATATGCTGTGGCCCCATCAGCCAAGGAATTTCAGCTGGTGTAGTCCAGAAGAAGAACCCTTTTCTGCAATGCCAATCAAGGTGAGAGTCTCACCCAGCCATTCATCCTTCTAAAAGGCCTTGTACACATGACTATGCCAGCCAGCTGATGGACACTTAGCTAGTGTTGCAGATTTTGTCAGATGATAATAATGTTTCATTGCAGCCTTGTAAAAAAAATATATATGAACAGAAAGGCTTTGGAAAAACCTCATTTCCAATAATGAATTTGATTAAATGTTTTTCTGCTGAAACCGGTCTATCAGGGCAACCTGGTCCATCCAAATATGGGAAGGAGCCATAATGCTTCCCCTTTTGCCTTTCAGCCCCAATCTAGAAGCCTTTTTTCAGGCAGTCGCTTTCATGACAAACTATTTTTTGTGTTGAATTTATATTTTACCGACAAAGAAATAAAGGAAAACTAGTATAGATCTATTTTAAGCTATTTAGCTCTTGTCAGCTTTTCTAGCATTCGAACCCAGGCTGCTTACATATTAGATGAATTAACCTCTAGCAGGCTCTCCTTGCTTTGTTGGCTATACCAGGAGAGAGATTAAGTGTTTTTCCAGTAAAACCAGTATATCACTCCTGAAATATAAAAAATATAAATTCATCACAATGAATTTATTAAATTCATTGAAAAAAATCCTGAATCAACCAAGTTTTAAAATAAAATTGGAAAAATCGAATTGAATCATATTGTCATATCTGATGTATTAAATTTATATACTCCCAGAAACTCTGGGCAAAGCATTTATTTTGACTTTCCATATCATTTCAAAAAGTAAATATGAGTGATTAAATCTGATATTTCCAAATCAGTCTGTAATCTCCAAAGGATTTCTGTGCAAGAAAAATTGACCGGAAAAATTCATATTAGATTAACCTGAGGTTTGGAATCAAATTAATTTTATTTTCTTAACTGATTTTACTAATCAAATTATCAAACCAAAGCAGTGATTCAGTGGTTCAAATAGAAGCTAATTCCCAAACCTTTACAAAGAAAAGGAAAGATATCACAGGCAGTGGTGGAATTCAAAATTTTTTACTACCGGTTCTGTGGGCATGGCTTATTTGGTGGATGAGCTTGGTGGTCATGTGACTGGGTGGGCATGGCCAACTCAATGTCACTCACATCAAGGGGTGCCTCACCTGGCCCCTCCCCTCCCAGCCATTCCTTGTCACCCAGCCTCAACTTATCTATAGTTCTGTAAAAATGTTCACCTTTTTTGACTTTATTATCTGCATACTATAGATGTACTTTCATGGACAACTGAAAGGAGGAAATGACTCACCTACTTTACCCAAGGCAACAGGCTTTTAAGAGGCTGCCACAAAGAAAGGGGGACAATGTATTTTCCAAAGAAGCAGAATGCAAACAAGAAGCAATGGATGGAAACTGAACAGAGAAGCAACCTAAAACTAAGGAGAAACTTCCTGACAGTGAGAACAATTAACCAGTGTAACTGAATGTCTCCAGAAGTTCTGGGTTCTCAATCACTGGAAGTTTTTAAGAAAAGACTGGACAGCCATTTCTCAGAAATGGTATAGGGTTCACCCCAAGGTCCCTTCTAAGTATTATTCTACACTTTTCCCAGGATTTCTACTCAGAGTTTGGCATCCTCAGTTTTCTTGCCTGAGCTGGGGGTTGGACTAGAAGACCTCCAAGGTCCCTTTTTAACTCTTGTTAAACACGTGTATTTTATGCTCTGGACTATTGACATTGAATGCATGTAAACCCTGAAAAATATGTGGTAGCCCTGGGCAAAAGAAAGGCAGAAAAATCACTCTATGTGTAGGGACAGTGTAAAATATTAACACATGATAAATAATGGAACAATTAAAAATAATAGCACAGAGTTTTATCTCTCTCTCTCTCTTCCTATTTTTTCTTTCTCTCCTTTCTTTCTTTCTTTCTTTCTCTCTTTCTTTCCTTCCTTCCTCTCTCTCTCTCTCTCTCTCCCATATGTACAGAGAGAGAGAGAGAGAGCACTTAACAGACAAGCATTTTGGAAGCAGCTCCTTTAAATTTCTCCAAGGCTGGAATGGATTCCCCCACCTCCACTGTCAGACCTCACTCCTTCTCACTCCAGCACTTTAACTCACAAGGGAAAAGCAATACTTGCAGCGTCCATGGGGAATCCTTGGAGAAGTTTTTAAAGGACTTGCTGCTTTCAAAATGCATTTCTTTTATGTTGCAAAAGTGTTCCAAGGCTCGATTCACCCCCACCCCCTCTGTCAGACTTCACTCCTTCTCACTCCAGACATTTTAGCTCACATGGGGAAACCGATACTTGCAGCATCCAAGACTTTCTTCCTTTTCCCCAGGGAGAAAGAGGACGTGGACAACGGAAATCTAGGAGAGCGATCACAAGTGAGCAACCGGATTGGTGGCGTGGCCAGCCAGGGGTTGCCACTGGTTCAGCAACCCACACAAAATAACCGCTACCGGTTCACCCGAGTAGGTGAGAATCAATTGAATAGCACCTCTGATCACAGGTATTTTTAAAAGAAATTTGAGAGAAAATGCACTGCAAATAATTGACTATGCAATGGAATCCCCCAAAATGGGAACACAGATATTCTATACACTCTTCATATGTGCTTTAAAATTCTCCTTTGTCAGTACAGTCCCTATCTTCTGTTACCAATATTTCCAATTGTATATTAGCCTTTTGATGATGGTTTGTTAATCTGTATTAGGCTAGAGATTAGATTTATCATTTTTTTAGGTTTCAGAATTCCTGTAAATTAAATTGTTTACACTGTTTACACACATTTAGTCTTGCTGCTAACTAAATACTCTTTGGTGATTTATCCAGCTGTTGGCATTTAGTTAAGAGATTACAGGGCTCCAGAGCTGAATGTCTGAAAGATTTGTATCCTCTTCCATTCACAGATATCACCTGAATCTTCTTTACACTTACATTCCAGAGTCACTTACTAGTACTTCTCCTATTTGAGCTACAGATGAATAATCAAAAAATGATCATATGCTGCAAGGCCAAAAAGGGAAAAGTGGCAGGGAGGGAACCTCAAGGGGCCATGCCCTCCCCAATCCATCACCAGCTGTACTCTCTATATAGGAGACAGCCTCCTAATAGAAGGCAGCTAATATCTTTAGAAATATCTCATTAGTCCCACCTTCCCAGGCTGCCTCTCTATTAAAATGTGATAAATGAATTCTGCCATTGCCAATTCCAGTCCTGTCCCCTTAATGAAATGAAGATGCATCACGCTGGCAAGCACTCAGGATAGAGATAATTATTCATGGGCCAGTGGAAATATTTCAGTCACTGAACTCAGAAGTGCTTCCCAAATAATAGAGATCAAGTCTCTTTTTATTTTATTTTATTTTTTTTCCTTTTTGCTTCTCTTTGTTTGTTTGTTATGTTTTGAAGACTATGTGAGAAGGATATGTGTGCTCTTTAATAAAAGTGTCTTTCATACTCCCTTATTTGAAGATTATTTTTCCTCCTCCAGGTCTCCCAATTTTTATAAGAAAACATTTAGTAGCAAATTGGGTCTGAGGAGAGATATTCAAAATCCCAATGAGCAAAGTTATTCAGGAGGACTTTTTTAATCTGAGCTCAAGAGGGATTATTTGAGGAATATAATAAGCCATAACATGTCTTGGCTATTGCCTGAAGCCTTAGATTCAAATCTGGAAAAACTGACTAAATAATTATAGGCTAAACCAATTTTTTTTTAAAAAAAGCTATGAGTACACAAAATATTCTATCTCATTAGAAGGAAACTTAATTCATTCATTTTGGAACAAATATGGTTATCAAGAGTCAGAATTGGAACTTCCTGAATTAGATATTTAAAAGTTTTCCACATAACTCCATAAATTGCTATAAAGTGTATACAACCAAGCCCAAAAGACTGTATAGCTGCACCAGTGTTACTTGGAGTTACTTACTAGTAGTACTGATAATTTGAGGAAAGTCTGATCAAGAACCTCTGGACTAGTTGTATCATAGCAACTTTGCCAATTTGGCTTCACACCCAACCCACCCCAGACTGAGTAATGCAGAAAAGGTTGGCTAAGAGTGCTAAAATCTAGGGCCTCAGATTCGGAGTGTAGCAGATTTGGATTAGGCTTGTTGACAGGTATATTATATTATATTATATAGTATAGTATAGCAGATAGTCATTTTATTAATTTAATGAGATTTTGTGCAAGTCATATTTTAATCAACAAAACAGCACATTTCCAAGCTAGCCATACAATTATTCAAAAAGTCCAGGGTTTAAAATTTTCCAGCTTAGTGGATATAATGGAGAAATATACTTTTTCTTCCATGGGGTTCTTATTTATTCTGTTCTCCATCATGTTTGATCCCAACTTCTGTAAACAGATTGAGAGGGAGGGATGAAAGGGGATTCACATTTCCTTTCTGCTGCCTGAGAGCCTGTCACTCCAGCTGCATATTTGGTCACGTGGAGTTAAATTCGTTTTATATATATAATGTTCTGTAGCTAAGAATTTGACTGATTTTTTTCCTCAGTGTTGGCTCTCAGTAAGGCTCGAAGGTCATTGAATCTCCCCAGTCATGATGGACTTTGCAATAAATATGTCAACCCAGTATGTATTTTTAAATTTTATTTAAGAAAATTCTATGCTAGGAATTAATAGGAAGGGAATTAAAAACAATTGCTTCCTTCCTTCCTTCATTTCTTCCTTCCTTCCTTCCTTCCTTCCTTCCTTCCTTCCTTCCTTCCTTCCTTTCTTTCTTTCTTTCTTTCTTTCTTTCTTTCTTTCTTTCTTTCTTTCTTTCTTTCTCAGCCAAT
Source organism: Bungarus multicinctus (assembly GCA_023653725.1). NCBI lineage: Eukaryota > Metazoa > Chordata > Lepidosauria > Squamata > Elapidae > Bungarus > Bungarus multicinctus. The sequence goes on along the minus strand of CM042838.1, from coordinate 125,270,487 downwards.
TGAAACTGTGCAGCATACTCTACAACAAATTCTGATCTGGTTACTTCTAGTTATCATACCTCAAAAAATTGGGCAGCTGGAAAACTTGGTAGAAGAAATAATTTCAATTATTAGAACAGTTCCTTGTAAGGAAGAGTTTAATTTAGAATAAAGGCAATTAAAAGAGAAACATATTAAGATAAAATTATCCATGATGTGAAATAATATTAAAGAGAAGTTATTTTCCGTTTTTAGATTATTATAATTCAAAGTCATCCAATGAGACTAAATGTGAAGTAATTTAAACCATGCAATATGCTAACTTCAAATACAGCTACCAGTTTAGAAGAGGACTAGGCAAATTTATGGATATTAGTGGTTAATACTGATGATGGACAGAGTATGTAGAATTAGATAGTCTCTTCACTTCAGCTAGTAAGACTATTGTGATTTTAAAATGTTATAAAGTAGAGAAATTAGTAAACGTGAATTGAAGTGTGTAGTAGATCAAATAACACACTTATACAGCAAATATAGGAGACACATATATGCCAGAGGCTGAATATATAGCTATGATTATAATAAATCAATAAAGAAGTAAAATCTATTTATTATACCTGAATGATGTATTTAAGAAGGGAAGTGTTTTGAAGATATGACAGTAAATCAATAAACAACATATATTTCTCCATTTTGAACAATTGGACTCAGCCAGCCTTAGAAAAGGCACAGAATCACAATATGTAGTGTACTATATACACTACAGAACCACTGTCTGAAGATTGTAGAGACTCGATGGGGCATGCAATTTCAAAATTAATTGACTATTTACAAGATTGAAATAATGTTGTGAATATGTTATGTTGGGATTAAGTAAGCAATTCATCTTGAAATAGTTGTATTTATTCTAGAAATTTTAATTCATAGTTTAGGAATGCTGTTACTATAACACATTTGCTAGATTCACAAATGGTGCCATCAATAAAGAATGGGTTACAATAAAATTAGATGAATAGCATATAAATCTAATTTAAAATAAAAAATGATTGTAATGAAAGATAAAAAGCAGTTTCTAGATCTACTAACATTCAGATTATAATATAACTCAGATTACAGTATAACTAGTTTTAAAAGTCGCATGGTAAAGAGAAAGAGAGAGAATGAAGATAAAGAAGGCTAGTTGGGAGAAGGAAGCCAAAATCTAAGTCAGAAATATAAATAGAACTGCAATTTAGGCTGTGATAAGGCAGAAATGAGAGAAGAAATATCTATGTTTACCAATTGGCCAATGAAATACAGGATAATTTTTCCCTGTTTTTTTTCAATACTCCTGGAATTTGAATTGAATTGAATTTCTTCTTATCCATCATTGTTTCTTATAACAAGAACTACTCAAACAAAAACAATTAAGAATTCAGGCAGCATTGGAGATTGATTATGCTAATCAGGTTACTCATTAATTATATATTAACTAGAGTGGAAAACCTGTTGATTCCTTTTGATGGAAGATATTTCTTGGTTGAACCTAGAAACCATTCACTTTCTCCTTTTACTTAATTTGAGGCAATACAAGCCAATCATGCAAATGATCAAGAAGGAAGTGGGATCGTTTTGGTCTGATGGATAAAACACTAAGCATGTAATATGTAGGAAATGGAAACAGGTTGCAATCTCCCTGCAGGTATTATACACAATATCTTCTTCCCATACTAACCCAATGTTATTGTTAAACATAGATTGCGACTGAACTTCCCATTTCATGTAGTAAAATACACAAGAGGAGCCTGTGTATTATTGATACTCAGATAACACATCTGAGTGGTAAGCATCTGCAAACATCCCTGGTGAAGCCAGTGCTTTCACTTTTCTGTTAATGCCAATAAAATTATGAACATTATCTAATGATAAAAAGCTATAGAATTGTAATCAATTAAGATCAATCTCTATGTTAACTTTCCCAGTCTTACTTTTGGGTTGTTGACTATGAAATAAATAGATTAATTTTGAGACATTAAAATAATTTGTAATTATAGTATTCAGGTTTATCAGGTCTACACCTCCTCCCAGAGCACAAGAAGAAAAGGGGAGAAAAGAATCTTATTTTTGCCTGACATTTTTTGATGACTTCCCAAATCCTGAAATGAGAATTTGGTTTTCTTTTAATTTGCTAAGTTCCACAAGGACAATTTCAAAATGATCCTCTATAAGGAGAGGAAAAGTTTTTCGTTCTTTTTTGCTATTGGATTGTTTTATTTATTTATTTTCTTAATTTTCCTGTAGATAGTCTAGAGTATGGATGTCATACCCCCAGCCTGTGGGCCAGATGCATCACACGCTGGCCATGTTCATGCCTGGTTTAGTGAGGGGGGGAAATAGTCCCAATATGTCACATGATGCCACCATGATGATGTGGGTTTGACACCCTTGATCTAGAAAATTGTTCATTGCATACTGCAGATGTATTTAATCTAAATTCTCTGTGTTAATACTTAACAATGAAATACCAAGCAATTACCTGATTGCTTTGCCTGTCATTAGTCCAAAATACTATTTAATATATTTATTGCTTATTAATATTGTTTTATTTTTGATTTCTTGAATACATAAAACTTTCATTTTAATACTGAAAGAATTGTCACATTGGCAGCCTAGTCTTTTATAAATTTATAACTATATCCTTGTATTTTGCCCATCTTGATTTTACAAGGATAATTTTTGCTATCTAAGGTCATCACAAATAGAGACATTTCACCAAGTTTACCACCTAAATTGTCCATAGCTTTCACCCTTTAACCTATAGATATTTTAGTATCTTACTTTGAAAAAATAGTAAATGATCTCCTTGTTTTGATCAGTTTAAAATTTAACCTAGGATGCCTATATTTGTACTGCAAAATATAGGTAACAATTAAATGGTGGCAAAGAAGAACACATCAATAAGATTTATGCACCCCAGTTATGACAACCCTGGTCTAATCCACCAGGTGCTCACTGGAATAGTGCTGCCACCTTATTTAAAAAGGTAAAGACAGTGATAATGAGACAAGGCAGTGTAGTAGTAAAAAAATATCCAGTTGCAACTTAATTCCTGCTAAAAGATAGTGTATGGTTTTCAGAATGGTGCCCTGATTCTTTCCTAATTCTTTCCTGATTTTTTTCCTGATTCTTTTGCTGAAATGGGATTGGTGCAGAAAGAACAAGTAGAACGTTGAGCAGCTGCTACTCAAACACATATCTATTCATCAGACAAAATTGCTACTGTAATTTGGGATAACAACATAATAGCAGAAAGCCAGAGAGGATCAGTATTTTCTGCTCTAACAATAAATGTGCAGTCTGTTGCGTAGCAGTAGGAGATAATATCAACCTATGATAAATTAAAGTCTAAGCCTACTCTCATTATCTCTTCCCTCAAGTGATATTACCACAGTGGAAACTCTCATGCAGTGCCTCTGAGGAATCCAGGTTAAGTCAGAAAAGTCATTGGTTGCACAGTAAGAAATAATACACGATTGCACATAAATGGCACTCAATAGTGTAGAAGACAACTCCTTCTAAAACACACATGAAATAGAATGATGTTTGATGGAGAAGTTTGGAGGTAAACATAGGAACAAATTAAAAACATCTCTCAAGGCAGGTAGCAGTCACTCATTCTTGCAATTATTTACATTCTAAGTCTTAAAACACAAATATTTTTGATAGTGACAACTATGCTGTTCATATCCTTGCATTAGAATGCAAGGATATGATATAGCCTTATATTACTGAGTTTGAGGTAATCTGCAAAGGCTTTTTGTCATTTTGCTTTGCACGTTCATTAATCGGAGTTGCTTTTGAGTTGTAGCTATAATTACTTTGCTGAATCTCAGTTTTTACTATGAACTTCTATCACAGACATTTCATAGTTGGGAAGAAGACATCACAGCCACTTAATCTGTGCAGAAAACCAAATTAAAGCATTCCTCACACTTGCTTGTTCAGTCTTTGCATGAGTGCATTCAGCGCTAGGGAAGCTTATTGCTTCTCCCGCCTTCATCTTTCAAAATCCTGTATTTTGGGCCACAGAGATCATAACCCTCTTTTTGTGACACCTTTTTAAATACTTGAAAAATTCATGATATCCCATTTCAGTTTCTCAAGAGAAGAATACAGTTTCAAAACAATATTTAAAATATTTAAACCAACCAATTTCCTCCCTTGCTAAAATACCTGCAGCAACATCTGGGTAATATAGCAGTTTCTCGTTCTCTAGTGCTCAATTGCTTGGTCCTCCTGGATTGAATTTCCTTCATTCTTGAATTTCCTTCATATGTTTTTCCTCTTGGCTCTTTGAGCCTCAATCTTTTCCCAGTTAACTCACTGAGCAATTTTGTTGCTTGCAAAAACCTGTCAGCCTCCCTACTTTCTCTCTCTCTCTTTCTCTCTCTCTCTTTCTCCCCTAGCTAAGCACTGCCAACTGATTCCCATGCATCTTCCAAGTTTATTTATTTATTTATTATATTTGTCAATTGCTTACAAGATAATAGGTAATTGATTACAAGATAATAGGTATAAGAAAAAACATAGTTATGAATACATGAATACATATATAGCACCAGCCTGAAGATGGTGAGTGAGATCTCGTCGAAATGTTGCCAAGATAGTCTCAATCTTACACGGGAAAAGACCCGAACACGCCAAGACCTGCATACCTGTATCCGTGAAAATCTACAAATATATATATATATATATATATATATATATATATATATATATATATATATATATATGGATCTTTGGTTCTTCGGGTTTTCTCCTGCAGAGAATTGGAAATATCTAGGCGACGTTTCGATGAAGTCTCATTCATCATCTTCAGGCTTGTGTCTTCAGCCTTGTGCTTCGCAGAGTAATGTGAGCTTGCAGCTGCTTTTTAATTACTAGTGGGGGTGTGACTTGATTGGGTGGGGGTTTGGCTGTGTTCTGTTTGGGTGGGGGTGTGTTCTCATTGATTGAGGGTTTGGTTGTGTTCTGATTGGTTGGGGGGTTGGCTGTGTTCTGATTGGCTGGGGGTGTGTTCTGTTCCGGTGAGGGTTTGGTTATACTCAGGTTAGTCTTAGTTGCTGGGGGATTTGAGCTGGTGAGCTGTGATCCTATTGTTTGGCTTCACGTTCGTGGTCGTGCCACATCTTCATGGTGGGCATCAGTTCCCTTCATGTATGGGTTGGGGGAGTTTGAAGCAGGTAGTGATGCAGCTATGGTACGGCTTCTGGTCCGTGGTCATGTTTCATCTTCTGTGTGAGTGTGAGTCTGCTTTCTATGTGGAAGTGTGGTGGTAGTTTCTTGTGTGGCCCTCGTGGGTGTGGGTCTGGTGTCCTTCTTCATGTAGGTACTCGTTTGTTAATGAGGGCGGGTTTCCAAATGGCTGGTAGGCGGGAGGTGTCATCTCGTTTATTCATGCTGTGTGGGCGTTTTTCTATCTCTATGGCTTCTCTGATTATTCTGTTGTTGAAGTGTTCGGTTTTGGCCATAGTTCTGGTATTTTTAAAGTCAATCTTATGTCCTGTGGCTTTGAGGTGTTGGACCAGGGAAGAGGTCGGTTCTTCGTTTTTGATTGAGTTCTTGTGTTCTTCAATGCGTGCGTTTATTCTTCTGTTAGTTTGTCTGATGTATGTGGTGGGGCAGGAGGTGCACAGGATTTCGTATACTCCTTAGTTTTCTAACTCAATTTTGTCTTTAGGATTTCTTAGGATGGTGGATATTTTTCTGTTTGTGCAGAATGCTGTTTTAATGTTGTGTTTTTGGAGGATCTTGCTGATTTTGTCTGTAGTGCCTTTTATATATGGGAGGAGGGCTTTGCCATTTTCTTGTTCTCTATCTTGGATTTTGGTTGGGGTTTCTTTTTGGATTAGGTGAGTAATCTTCTTTCTTTGGAATCCATTAGCTGTTAGTACGTTAGTGAGAGTGTGTAGTTCAGTTTTTAGGTGTTGTTCATCGGCTAAGCATTTTGTTCTGGAGATGAGTGTCTCAGCTACGGAATTGATCTGTGCTGGGTGGTGGTGTGAGAGTGCGTGTAGATAGCGGTTTGTATGTGTTTTCTTCTGGTAGATGGTGTGTCCTAGGGAGCCATTGGATTTTTTGTATACTAAGACATCTAGGAAGGAAAGTTGATTGTTAGCTTCTGTTTCCATGGTGAATTGTATTTTGGGGTGTAGGCTGTTGAGGTGTGTGAGGAAATTGTTCAGTTTTTCTTTCCCATGTGGCCAGATTATGAAGGTGTCATCTACGTATCTGAGCCAGAGTTCGGGTTTGTGATCATATTTTTTTAGAGCTTGTGTTTCAAAGTGTTCCATGTAGAGGTTTGCGATGATAGGTGAGAGGGGTGATCCCATGGGTGCTCCTTCTATTTGTTTGTATTTTTGTCCATTGTAGGTGAAGTATGTATTGGATAGGCAGTGGTTGGTCAGATCTAGGATGTGCTTGGGGGGGTTGTATTTATTTTGGATGGCTGTCGAGGCTTCTTTTATAGGCATTTGGGTGAAGAGGGATATGACATCGAAGCTCACTAATAGATCGCTGGGTTGTAAGTTTTGTTTCTTTATGATCTCGATGAACTAGAATGAGTTTCTTACATGTGAGTTGATGGATTCTGCATAGGGCTGTAGTTGTTTGGCGAGAAATTTGGCTAGGTTTTGTAGAGGTGAGCCTATGGAGCTGACTATGGTCTAAGTGGGGTTCCTTCTTTGTGTATCTTGGGGAGACCATAAAGCTTAGGCCATCTGGATGATTTCTCTCTGGGTATGATTCTTTGCTGGATTTCTTCGCTGATGGGGGAGGCTTTTATTTTGGGTCTGGTGGTTTTTTCTAGGTAGGTGGTGGGGTCTGTGTTTAGGGGTTTGCATGTGGGGTCTTGGAGTAGGTTGGTTAACTTGGTTTGGTAGCCAGATGTGTTCATAACCACTGTCGCGTTGCCCTTGTCTGCTGATAGGATTATTATGCTGGTGTCTTTTTTCAGGTTAAGTAGCGCAGTTTGTTCTTCTTTGGATAAGTTGCTTTTGGGTGGTTTACTAGTGCAGAGGATGTTGGTAATTTCGAGTCTGATTCTGTTCGCATCATCAGGGTTGGTTTTGGTCAGGCTGTTTTCAACTCCGCATATGATGGTTTCTGTGGGGATGTGTTTGGGAGTGACAGCAAAGTTGAATTCTTTCGAAAGGATATTGGTATCGGCTTCGCTGAGGATCTTGTCTGAGATGTTGTGCACTGTTTGTTTCATGTATGGCTGTGAGGGGGGAGGAGTTTGTTTCCGGCGTTGTTGTAGTTTTCTGAGTTTGTTGGTGTGTGTGTCTGTCTTGAGGGTGGTCTGTGTTTCAGCTCTCCAGACAGCGATATAGATATATATAGATATATATAGATGTGTAAGGTTTTTAAGCTGATAATTTAAATAATAAATAAGGGAGACTAGGATAGATCTATTTCGAGCTAGTTAGCTCTCTTCAGCTAGCCATACCCTTACCGGGATAGCTGAAGAGAGCTAACTAGCTCGAAATAGATCTATCCTAGTCTCCCTTATTTATTATTTAAATTATCAGCTTAAAAACCTTACACACATGTAAACAAAAGACAACAAAACAAATAGCTTTTTGTCGGTATGGTCTCTGGTGATGAGCCGAAAGACAGAAAAGAAAGCAGTATGCTTTCTCCCTTAATTGGGGCTTAACAGGGTGTTGTAACACAAAGTATATATATATAGATAGATATATAGATAGATATAGATATATCAGGACAGCCTTTGGCACAAAAAATAGCCAACATCCTAAGAACCCCCAAAGACAAGATCCAGCTAGAAAACCAAGGAGTTTATGAACTACAATGCAACAATTGCCCAGCCACATACATTGGACAAACCAACAGGAGAATAAATGCACGCATTGCAGAACACAAGAACGCAGTCAAAAAAGAAGAAAATTCTTCCTCCCTTTTCCAGCACCTTAAAACCACAGGACATGAAATCGATTTTGAGGGAACCAAATTAATCTCTAACACTGAACACTTCAACAAGAGAATAATCAGGGAAGCCATCGAAATAGAGAAATACCCCCATAACATGAATAAATGGGACAATGCCTCCCGGCTACCAGACATTTGGAAACTAGCCCTTATCAACAAACGAATCCCAGCCACAAAAACCAACACCAGACCCAAAACAACACATCTCCCTCACCAGACTCAAATCCAAACACATCTCCTTCACCAGACTCAAACCCAAACCCACCCCATAGACAAAAGGTAACCACTATCCAGAAACCAGACCACGGCTGCATCTCCAGCTGCCACACACCCCAACCCCAAAACCAAGTAAACTGACACACACCATGAATACAGAGCCAGGCCTCAAACTTGGAGCCAAACTAAAACCTGGAACATCACATCACAGCCATCCATTCAGGATATCACATCACAGAACTCAGGAGGTTACACCACAAAACCTCAGGATGTTGCAACACAGCCAACAACCCAGGACATTATATAAAAGAAACGTTAGGACAGGGATGATAGGCATGTTGATGCACTTATGCACGCCCCCCTACAGACCTCTTAGGAAAGGGGTGAGGTCAATAGTAGACAATCTAAGGTTAAATTTTTTGGGGTTTGGGGAGGAAACCACAGAGTCAGGTAGAGTATTCCAGACATTGACCACTCTGTTGCTGAAGTCGTATTTCCTGCAATCAAGTTTGGTACGATTAACCTTGAGTTTGTATCTATTGTTTGCTCTAGTGTTGTTATGATTGAAGCTGAAATATTCATTGACATGTAGGACATTGCAATGTATGATTTTATATATACTATACTTAGATTGGATCAAAGGAGGTGTAATTCTAGGTTTTCTAGGTCTAGCATTTGAGTCTGGTGGAATAAGGTATTCTGCAATGAGTAGAAGAGTGGAGAACTCTTCTTGTGAAATATTTCTGGACTTTCTCAACTGTGTTAATATCAGATATGTAATGTGGGTTCCAGACTGATGAGCTGTATTCGAGTATTGGTCTAGCAAATGGTTTGTATGCTCTAGTTATTACTGTAATATTACCAGAGAAAAAGCTACGTAAGATTAGGCTATCAACTCTTAACGCCTTTTTGGCTATGTAGTTACAGTGGGCTCTAGCACTTAAGTCATTTGATATGAATACTCCAAGATCCTTGACAGGGTTTGGATCATCAACAAGGTCTTGAATATTCAGCCTGTATTTTATTTTCTGATTTTTTTTGCCAATATGTAGGACAGAGCATTTATTTGTTGAGATTTGAAGTTGCCATTTGTTTGACCATTCTGATACATAGTTAAGGTCTTTTTGAAGGATAGCAGTATTGTCTGTGGTATTGAACAGCTTTACATCATCAGCGAAGAGAACACAGTTGCTCTTAATATGATCACAGAGGTCATTTATGTAGAGGATGAAGAGAGTTGGTCCTAGAACACTGCCTTGGGGGACACCACTGTTGACAGGTACAGAATTTGATAGGACGCTTCCAATTTTGACCTTTTGTTGTCTGTTTGACAGGAAGGCTTCTATCCAATTATGCAGGTGTCCAGAGATACCATAAGATTTAAGTTTTAGGAGTAATTTGTCGTGTACCACTGAATCAAAGGCTTTATAGAAGTTGTTCCTCTGCAATGCAAGTTACAGGGAGCAGAACTCTAGATATGCAGAGTGCAGTAGGGACAAAATCCTTACTGAGTCCATGCTAACAATGCCCTCTTTATGCATCTCTTAATCTTAATCCTGTTTGCTCTTTTCTCAAAAAAAAATTTTATATTTAATATTTCTTAACCACCCATCTTCTTCCGAGAGGGACCTCTGAGTGGTGTACAATATAGTCAACAAAATTAACATTCAAATCAGAATAATTTAAGTTAAAAAGTTGTAGAATTATAAAAATAACATTATAAAATTTCAAAAGGTAAAAAATTCCAAGATATGGATTAGCAGTTGTTAAAACTGGTAGGTTCTACTGGAACCAACCAGACCCATGGTTGGGTGGGCCTCTGTGTCCCCCAACCAAGGCCACATGCAAAACCAAGTTTTGATCCCCTTATGGAAGTCCAAGAGGCACCTTTATAGGGGAAATGGCAGAGAAGTCCCTCCTTCTAGACCCTGTCAGTCAAAATTCCTTGTCAGCCCCAAAATGGCCAGCCCCAAGCGAGCTGTCTTGGGGCTGCGTTTTGGGGAGGGGAGGAGTCAGTGAGCAATCAACTGAAAAGTGGACAGCCTTCAATCATCTGAGAAGCAGAGATCCAGCCGAAACATCTGAGTGTCAGCAACTGGAAGCTGCAGGTGGGATGGGCGTGCACACTAAGATTCTGCTGGACTAAATGTGGGTGGACACCAGGGGATGGGAATGCCAGGGGGTGGGATAAACGCACATACTTAAGGGTGAGCTGCAGTTAGGACATACTTAAGGGTGAACTGCAGTTAGCTCTGAATTTGTTTTGCTTTTTGCATATTGGTCACTTTGTGCCAGATTTCAAACTTTCAAGGATAAATGCTTCAAACTGAACTGTGTTGTCTGAGGTTTCTTGATGCTCAACTATGGAACATGACAGAATGATAGGTTTGCAGTTTACTTTCTTTGCCTCAACAAGTGGCACTGGCTTATGTGATGGGGAGAAGCCAATTCCATAGATTCCTTTTCCCGTTGAATGTCTTCCATTTACAGATCTGTGAAACCAAATTTCATTCTATCACATACCTTACTAGCTATCTCCTATTATTATTATTTTTTATTTGTTTGTCAAAAATGTACAAGATAACAAGTATAAGTATGAACATAAACAAGAACAAAGGGAGTAAATACAGATAAATGGGGACAGTAAGACAGGGACGGTAGGCACGCTGGTGCTCTTATGCACGCCCCCTTTAAGGAATTCTTAGGCATGGGGTGAGGTCTATGGTAGACAGTTTGAGGTCGAAGCTGTGTGGGCTTGAGACTGTAACAACAGAGTCAGGTAGGATGTGCCAGGCATTGACCACTCTTTTGCTGAAGTCATATTTTCTGCAATCAAATTGGAGCAGTTTACCATGAGTTTGTATTGATTGTTTGCCTGTGTATTATTGTGATTGTGACTGAAGAAGCCATTGACAGGTAAAATGTTATAACAGACAATTTTGCATACTATGCTTAGGTCAGATCACAGTCCTAGATTGTCCAGGCCCAAAATTTTGAGCCTGGAGGCATAGGGAATTCTATTGTGAGTGGAGTACTTTTCTCGAGAAATACCTCTGAATCCACTCAATTGTGTTAATGTCTGATATACAGTGTGGGTTCCAAGTGGACTAGCTGTATTTGAGAATTGATCTGGCAAAGGTTTATATGCCCTGGCCTTGTTAACAATTCAATGTTGCCATAGAAGAAGCTTCACAAAATAAGATTAACAACTCTTTATTAACTCTATTAATACTGAATTTTAACTATTAAGTTTTCATTCTAAACTTTCTAGGTTACACAAGCTTTCAATTTAGGAATAAAGGAATTTGCTTGTCAACCATATGATACTGTTTTCCCAGTCCATACATTTTCTACCTTGAAATGAATCTTTATTGCTTAGCAGCCAAATATTTTGCCATTCCATCCTATCTTGGTCAGACAAAGGCCTAGAGTTAAAGCAGCAGGATTCATGACCAGTCCAAATTGCCTTTCATTGCTCCCAGTTATAAAATCACTGGCTTGTGCAGCCAGAGCACTCAGCGTTCCTTAAGAGACAGCACAACCCTTCATCTTCAAACTGTTAATGTACAATGAAGGGTAAAGTCATCACATTGCATTAGCAGTCTTAAACATAGAGAGGCTCCTGACAGATTCCATACAGCACTAAGCGCATCCATTTAGCAGAGTGAGTGCAAATTTTTACATGACATAACAGAATTCTCATCCACATTATATTGGAGAGAGCCACAGCTGATATTACTTTAAGTATCTAGCCAAGCACTTTATTACTTGACCGGTAATTTGTATGTATCTCAAACTACAACAGGCTTTCACCAGAAATAATATCTTCTGTGCTAATCTCTTCCATATTTTTACAACACTGAATAAGCAATGTATAGTGCACTGTAATATCAATCAGAATAGAGCTGGAAGGGACCTTGGAGATCTTCCAGTTTTCCATGCAGCAACAGATCCTATATCATTTCAGATAGGTGGTTGGTCAGTCTTTTCTTTAAAACCTCCAGTGATGAAGCCTCTGCAACTTCTGAAGGCAAGTTGCTCCACTAGTTAATTGTTTTCACTTTAAGAAGCTTCTCTTTAATTCCAGGTTGTTTGTCTCCTTGATAAGTTTCCATCCATTGTTTCTTGTCTTGCCCTCTGGTACTTTGGAAAATAACTTGACCCCTTCTTTGTGGCAGCCCCTCAAATACCAGAATATTGCTATTATGTCAACCTAGTCCTTCTTTTCTCTAGACTATCCATACCAATTCCTGCAACTGTTCTTCATATGTTTTTGTCTCCAGGCCTTTAATCATCTTAGTTGCTCTTCTTTGCACTTTTCCCAAAGTCTCAACATCTTTTTTGTAATGTGATAACCAAAACTGGATGCAGTATTCTAGGTGTAGTCTTAGCAAGATTTCACATATACTTCACTAATAATTCACATGATTTTGTTTCTATGCCTCTGTTTATAGAACTAAGGGTTGTGTTAACTTTTTTTGCTGCTACTGCACACTGCTGGCTCATATTTAAGTGATCGTTGACTAGGACTCAAAGATCCCTCTCACAGTTACTGTTTTTGAACAAGATTTCACGTACTCTGTAATTATGCCCTTGGTTTTTCCTGTCCAAATGTAAAATGTTGCTTTTCTCCACATTAAATTTCATTTTATTGGAAAGAGCCCTTTGTTCATATCTATCAATACGTTTTTGTATCCTGAATTTGTCTTCTGGAGTGTTGGCTATTCCTGTCAGCTTAGTGTAATCTGCAAATTTGATCAGTTCTCCTTGTATTCCCTCACCTAATTCACTTATGAAAATATTGAAGAGTACTGGCCCTAAGACGAAAGCTTATTTCCCTCCATATAGACATAGTACCATTAAGGACTACTCATTGAGTATAGTTTGTCAGCCAGTTACAAATCCATCTGGCAGTGATGCTGTCTATCCCACATTTTTCTAGTTTACTAAGAAGTAGGTTGTGGTCTACTTTGTCGAATGCTTTGTTGAAGTCTAAAAATACTATGTTCATAGGATTTTGCTGGTCTACTAATTTAGTCACTTTGTCAAAGAATGAATAAAATACGAAGTTATCATATATATTCTCTATCCCAACTTTTTGAAAGCTATCAGTTAAGAAATTTGGACATGTCCAAGAATGATACATTAAAATAGACATCCAAAGAAGATCAGGGAGCTAAGCAACAAAATATCTGCTGGCCCTCTCATTGCATTACTAATGCACTCTGCTTCATTTTTCTCACTGGCAATCAAACTGCTGACCATCAAACAGCTTGCTGATTCGCTGGCACTAGTAACACAACTCCATACATGTCACTGACACTATGTATATCCTTATCAAAAAACATATCCCTATTGCCTGCAACAGGGGCCAACCATCCCCACTGTCTATGGAGATTCTCAGTCATCCAGGTCATGATTGTCCTAAAGGTGCTTCTTCAAAAGGCAACTAGACTGAAAAAACTAAAGAAGCTTCTTGGATAAAAAGCAAAATGTCAAGGAAAAACAAAGTCCAGTTGCCTTTTGAAAAAGCACCTTTGGAATTACCATCCCCCCTATTCTCCCTTACCATGCCACTGATGGCCAGTATTACTTGCATTACCCTATCATTGGCCTGCAGCTTAAGTTGCAGTTTTAAAACTTTATAAGGTATCCTATATATATACTTTGACTTATGTGGGGTATGTGTGTGTGTGTGTGTGTGTGTTTGGAAACAATTGTTTAGAACCCAAAAAGTCTTGATACTTCACTGACTTAAATTAAAATGCTTGATCCAAACAAAAAATTAAAAATTACCATATGTGCTACATTGTTCCGTTGAACACCACTTTGAGAAAACTACTTCCATGCATTTTAAATGCTAGATGGAATAAGAAACTGAAATAGAAATCATTCTAGAAATGATGGAGAAAGCATCAATTACTTAATGGATAGCTTTTGTTTTATAAAACTGCGTATTTCCATAGAATCCTACAATAACAGTATCTGGAAATATTAGTCAAGTCTTCAAATTCATTCGTCTGCCCTTGCAGGAATCCCAGACAAATGATTTTTTGATCTTTGACTGAACATGTCAAAATGTATAGATATTACCACCTCTTTGGTGATCATCTCCCCTGTTATTTTTAATATCTTGGGGGAAAATGCTAACCTTTAATTGGAAGCTTCCTTTTTTATATCTGTTTCAGTTTACTAAGGTTAAAATGGCAACCAACATGACTCCCCTTCATCATCATCATCTTTTAAATGTATATGCTGCCTAAATCCCAGTGAGTCTAGTGGTTCACAACCATTCCCAAATTAAAGAGATTATTCTTTATTCAGAATGTAGAGGTCAAGAATATAAAATACACAGTCATAACTAATAAATATAGTGAAAACAACTGTAATACAGTATGTATGTATATATATATATATATATATGTATATGTATATAAATATATATAACAGAGTTGTAACACAAAGTATATATATATGTATATGTATATGTATATGTATATGTATATGTATATGTATATGTATATATATATATAACAGAGTTGTAACACAAAGTATATATATATATATATATACTTTGTATTATATATATATATATATATATAATACATACTTATATACTTATATATATAAGTATATATATATACTTATATATATAATATATATATATATTATACTTATATACTTATATACTTATATATACTTATATACTTATATACTTATATATATAAACATTTGTATATATATATATATATATATATATATATGTGTGTGTGTGTAAGGTTTTTAAGCTGATAATTTTTTTAAATAATAAATAAGGGAGACTAGTATAGATCTATTTCGAGCTAGTTAGCTCTCTTCAGCTAGCCATACCCTTACTGGGATTCGAACCAGGGAAGTATTACATGTGAGGCAGTTGTAATTGCCACTACACCACTGGCTCTATCCTTATCAGCAGAGGCAGGGGAATAAGTATATACTTTGTATTACAACACCCTGTTAAGCCCCAATTAAGGGAGAAAGCATACTGCTTTCTTTTCTGTCTTTCGGCTCATCACCAGAGACCATACCGACAGAAAGCTATTTGTTTCGTTGTCTTTTCTTTACATGTGTGTAAGGTTTTTAAGCTGATAATTTTTTTTAAATAATAAATAAGGGAGACTAGTATAGATCTATTTCGAGCTAGTTAGCTCTCTTCAGCTAGCCATACCCTTACTGGGATTCGAACCAGGGAAGTATTACATGTGAGGCAGTTGTAATTGCCACTACACCACTGGCTCTATCCTTATCAGCAGAGGCAGGGGAATAAGTATATACTTTGTATTACAACACCCTGTTAAGCCCCAATTAAGGGAGAAAGCATACTGCTTTCTTTTCTGTCTTTCGGCTCATCACCAGAGACCATACCGACAGAAAGCTATTTGTTTCGTTGTCTTTTCTTTACATGTGTGTAAACCTTACACACATGTAAAGAAAAGACAACGAAACAAATAGCTTTCTGTCGGTATGGTCTCTGGTGATGAGCCGAAAGACAGAAAAGAAAGCAGTATGCTTTCTCCCTTAATTGGGGCTTAACAGGGTGTTGTAATACAAAGTATATACTTATTCCCCTGCCTGAGCTGATAAGGAGAGAGCCAGTGGTGTAGTGGCAATTACAACTGCCTCACATGTAATACTTCCCTGGTTCGAATCCCAGTAAGGGTATGGCTAGCTGAAGAGAGCTAACTAGCTCGAAATAGATCTATACTAGTCTCCCTTATTTATTATTTAAAATTATCAGCTTAAAAACCTTACACACATATATATATATATATATATACTTTGTGTTACAACTCTGTTAAGCCCCAATTAAGGGAGAAAGCATACTGCTTTCTTTTCTGTCTTTCAGCTCATCACCAGAGACCATACCGACAGAAAGCTATTTGTTTGGTTGTCTTTTTGTTTTACATGTGTGTAAGGTTTTTAAGCTGATAATTAAATAATAAATAAGGGAGACTAGGATAGATCTATTTCGAGCTAGTTAGCTCTCTTCAGCTAGCCATACTCTTACTGGGATTCGAACCAGGGAAGTATTACATGTGAGGCAGTTGTAATTGCCACTACACCACCTGGCTCTATCCTTATCAGCAGAGGCAGGGGAATAAGTATATACTTTGTGTTACAACACTCTGTTAAGCCCCAATTAAGGGAGAAAGCATACTGCTTTCTTGGTGTGCAGGTGGTGTAGTGGCAATTACAACTGCCTCACATGTAATACTTCCCTGGTTCGAATCCCAGTAAGGGTATGGCTAGCTGAAGAGAGCTAACTAGCTCGAAATAGATCTATCCTAGTCTCCCTTATTTATTATTTAATTATCAGCTTAAAAACCTTACACACACACACACACACACACACACACACATACACACACACACACACATATATATATATATATATATGTGTGTGTAAGGTTTGTGTGTAAGTATATATATATATATATATATATATATATATATATATATATATATATATATGGAAGACAGAAAAGAAAGCAGTATGCTTTCTCCCTTAATTGGGGCTTAACAGGGTGTTGTAACACAAAGTATATACTTATTCCCCTGCCTCAGCTGAACAGGATAGAGCCAGTGGTCTAGTGGCAATTACAACTGCCTCACATGTAATACTTCCCTGGTTCGAATCCCAGTAAGGGTATGGCTAGCTGAAGAGAGCTAACTAGCTCGAAATAGATCTATCCTAGTCTCCCTTATTTAATTATATATCAGCTCAAAACCTTACACACACACACACACACACACACACACACACACACACACACATATGCAGGTCTTGGCGTGTTTGGATCTTTTCCCGTGTAAGATTGAGAGTATCTTGGCAACGTTTCGATGAGGTCCCACTCGCCATCTTCAGGCTGGTGCTTTCAGCTTCGTGCTTGTGCGAGCAAAGCGTGATCGGAGCATGCCGTCTCCCTATATATACTGGTGGGGAGGTTGGCTGTTAATTCATTTCTTGATTGGTTGATGGAGTTGATGTTTGCAGGTTGGCTGGCATTTTCTTAAGAACATGAGTGGCTATGTGTCTATCAGCCTCCTGTGTTGTAATGACCTGGGTAATGGGCTGTATAATGACCTGGGTAATGGGCTGTGTGATGACCTTCTGAGTTCTATTGTTGTGACATCCTGGGTCTTGTGCTGTAATCTCCTGGGTCGTTGGCTGTGTTGTAACATCCCGAGGTTTTGTGGTGTAACCTCCTGAGTTCCATGATGCGATATCCTGAGCTGTGACGTTCCAGGTTTTCGTTTGGCTCCGAGTTTAGTTTGGCCCCAGGCAAGCATCTTACCATCAGGAAAAAAAGGAAAAAATAATAAGCAGGAAAGTCCTAAAACAATAGCATTGAATATAGCAATGCAAAAAGAGAGAAAATGCTGTTCCCAAAGAAATAGGGCAATGCAGGAACATAAGGTAGCAGCACAGAATATGCATTCATGAGGAAAAAGAACTTTTGGGTTTCTTCATGTAAATACATTAGGAAGGACAAGGAGTGCAGAGCTTCTTATTATCTCTTCTGGGAGCTGCTAACAAAAAGGCCCAGTAATACAATTCTGTCATCCACACCTCTCAGGTTGAATATGTGAAAGGATCTCTGTTGCTGACCTTAGCAGAAGGAAATCATTCTTCATATTCCCCGAGAAGTCTTAATGTCATGGTTTTAAAAAGCAGAAACACCTTAAATGATCTAAAAATAAAGAATGCCTCCACAGTGATTTAGAATGAAATTGAAAGTGCCAGGGTTCAGCTTTCAGAGGTAAAGAAAGTTACTGGATACTAGGATTCATACTATATATGCTTGGGTGCATCTTTTCTGCTTGTCACTAGCTAATAATCCCCTTTTCCCATCCCTGTTTCTATCTGTTATCATTATTTAACTACAGACCTGCAGGAAAGGCTTATCATTTGTTCTATTTCTTTAATCTATACACTGTCTGGATAGAACAGAGCTTTAATTCTCAGTTCCTTATTGATACAGAATTTTCAGTAGAACAAGTGAGTCATTTCAATATAAGTAAGAGTTCAGTCTGAAGTGTATTTATATTGGCGAGGACCTGATTTAACTGCAATGCTCCTAATTTCTAAATGTATATAAACCACACAGAATACAGTTAAATTGGCTCTCCTTAAATATTTAAAGGTTTTGTGAAGTAAACAGTCATCTACTTTATATGCTGTTAGAGGGTAGGATAGATTACTAGATGTATCAGAAAGACATTGATGTTCTAAACAAACTGATTAAAAAGGCAAGTTCTACTTGTTTCCCCTGAGCAGCTTTCTGCCATTAATATTCATGGCAGTTCTCAGTAAAATTGCAAGTAATAGTGCAGGAAGTATGACCCAGACTAAGTACATTCTTCCCTTTGAATAGGATTTTATGAGTGATTCATCTGATATTCACAAATTCAACAACACAAACTTCCTTAAGTTTGATAGACTATCCATCTATCTCCATACAATAGTAGAGGACCTAATGTTCAGCTCACTATCAAGATATCATATAATTCATACCATCTCCTCCTGAAGCAAAACTTTGCCTTTGTCCCACAAGGGTTTTACTGCTCCTGTTTGCTCAAATTCTCACAAAATCCTGCCATGATTGATAAGTAGGCATACATCTTAACTTAGTTGCTTCAAATATCTGAAATGTTATGGAAAAAGGGATATGGACACAAGATAGAAACATTAATAGAAGGAGGCTAGTTAACATTCTTGGAAATCACCCAAATTAAACTCTGATGAATTGTTCCACGTAGTTCTTGGGCTTGGCTTGACAATGTTGCTAGAAAATAAAAATTTATTATCCTGTATCTAGGAGCATCTTTTAGAACTCAGTGGGATTTGGTGCCAAGCAAACATCCATGACATCAGCACCAGGCATTCTTATGTCAACTGTATCTCCCTACCTTATTGATTTTTCTAGTTCAGCTCTCTGAGTTAAGTTCTCTGCAATGCTCTTGTCTGTTTTGACAAGAAAGTCCTTGCCAGATTAGCCCTATCTTTTTTTTTTCATTAAGTAACTTCCTTTATTGACAGGAATGCTGTAATTATGATATATCTTGATTTCAGCAACCAATTTGACTAAGTACCTCATTATAAGGGTGGTTTGGAGGACAGAACATAGAATAACAGAGTTGGCAGGAACTTTGAAGGTTTTCTAATCCAATCCCCTGCTCAAGCAAGACACCAGTCATCATTTTGGGCAAATGACTGTCCAAACTCTTTTTGAAAACCTCCAGAGATGGAGCACCCTCAAATCCTGGAGTCAAGTCATCATAGTGATTGTTTCCCTGACAGAAAATTTCTCCTTTATTCTAGCTTGGAATAGCTCTTTGATAAACGTTTATGTGTTATTTCTTGTCCTGCACTCAGGTTGGAGTTTATGTCAATTTCCTCTTCTCTGTGACAGCCCTCAAATATTAGACTACTGCTATCATGTCACTCAATGACTCTCTTCATTAGACTAGATGTACCTACTTCCCATAACTATTCATATATGGATTAGCTTCCAGTCCCTTAATCATCTTTGTTGCTCTTCTATGAACTCTTTCTAGAGTCACAACATCTTTTTTATACTATGGTGACCAATGCCTCTGTTGATTCAGTCCAGAACTGCATTGGCTTTTTTGGCAACTTGTCAGCCCATACTTAAATGGTTGCTTATTGGGACACCTAGACTGCTCTCATAATCACTATTGTTAAGTCAGATACCATCTATTATACTCCTGTGCATTTTATTTTTCTTGCCTGACTATAAGTGGTGAGAAAAGACCTTATTTTTCTCACCACTGAATTGCATTGTGTTGGATAAAATCCAGTTGTCAAGTCTGTAAAGATCCTTCTGCATCTTGAGTCTATCTTCTAAAGTCACTGCCAGCTTGGTGTTATGTGCAAATTTAATGAGTTTGCCTTCTATCCTGTCATCTAAATAACTTATAAAGATGTTGAAATACAGGACCCAAGTCAAAATCTCCAAGTGCCCCAATGAATGTTTTCTTCCATTTAGATGTAGTTTCATTGAGGATTTCACACTGAGTGCAGTTGGTCTGTCAGTTGTGAATCCATCTTGTGGTGATGCTGTCTATCCCACATTTTCTATCTTGCCAAGAATTAGGTTGTGGCATATTTGATTGAATGCCTTACTGAAGTCCAACTATGTCCACAGTATTTCCTGATCCACCAATTTAGTCACTTTATCAAAGCAATAAGGTTTGTCTGACATGATCTGTTTTTAACAAACCCATGCTTGCTTCTAGTAATTGTTTTGCTCATTTATAGGTGCTTGCAAAGCCATGACCACTTGATTATCTTTTCTAGGATTTTCCCAAGTATTGATGTCAAGCTGACTGATTTGTAGTTTCCTGGATCCTTAAGATTAGGACCATCTAATTTATTTGCAGACCTCTGGTAGTTCTGCAATATTCAGGAATTTTGAAAGGTTTTGTTCAGTGGTTCTGAGATCATGTCTGTCAGCAGCCTCAGAACTCTGGGATGTATATAATCCATTTGGTCCTAGTAATTTGAACTTGTCTAAAGTGGATAGGTGGTCTCTTAATGTTTTCTTTCCTATCTTGCTATTTTTCTACTACAGTATTGCTTTTGATAGGCTAAGCTATTTTTTTTTCTTTTGCGTAAAGACAGATGCAAAGAATTGAATTAGGAACTTCCACTTTTTCCCAATTAAGTAGATATATAGCTGAATCTTGTATACTCAGACAGTATGCATGATATTTAAATATGTATGGAAAGGGATTTTATATGATTCAGTTTTGAGTCTTCTACAGACCAACGTTTTTATTAATGAAGTGAGTAAGGAAATGGAGATGTTTATCAAATCTGTGAATGAAAATTGGGTGGCATAGCTATATAAAAGGTAGATATTATGGTTAAAAATTGTATTGATACAAATTACAAGTAGCAAAATATGATTGAACAAATACATGCAGATTTTTTACTTAGGGTACAAAAATAAAATGCACAAGTATTGATGCACAGATATTAAATTGCTTTAGCACTTGGGAAAGCAACGATAGAATATCTGAGTACAAACTAAACATGAAGAATGTTATGTAATTATCAAAATGCAAATTCAGTTTTAAGCTACACCAATAGAAATATACTTTCCAATCTACAGCTAGTAAAATTTTCAGACATTTACAGCAATTTTCCCACATTAGCCAGACCTTACTTTCAGCAGCAAGGATTAGAATTGAAGTCCTATAAGAAAAGATGAAAGGAACAGAGAAATCTGGTTATCTACAGAACAGAGTTCCCAAGTCTATAAAGATTTATGGATAAAAGCAGCTCTCCTCCTCCTCTCCCTGGGCTCTCAGGTGGTATACAGAACAAAAAACAAAACAAAACCCATGTGAGAATAGAATAGAACAGAACAGAACAGAACAGAATAGAATAGAATATTTTATTGGCCAAGTGTGATTGGACACACAGGGAATTTGTCTTGGTGTAAATACTGTCAGTATACATAAAGAAGGAACAAGAATCAAGAATCATAATGTACAACACTTAATGATAGTCATAGGGTACAATCAACATCAAATCATACTAGGAAACAGAGGGTACAAGCAACAAAGTTACAGTCACAAGTGGGAGGGGATGGGTGATAAGGAGTGATGAGAAGATTAACAGTAATAGTAGTGTACACTTTGTAAATAGTTGAACAGTGTTGAGGGAATTATTTGTTTAGCAGAGTGATGGCTTTCGGGGAAAAACTGTTCTTGTGTCTAGTTGTTCTGGTGTGCAGTGCTCTATAGCGTCGTTTTGAGGGAAGGAGTTGAAACAGTTTATGTTCAGGATGTGAGGAGTCTGTAAATATTTTCACAGCCCTCTTTTTGACTCGTGCAGTATACAGGTCCTCGATTGAAAGCAGGTATGAGTACGTTTGAATACAAATGAGTACATTTCCAAGAAGGGAATTACCATCACCTTAAGCCCAACCAGATCTTGATAAGACATACCAGGTCAGTGTCTCTCTCTAAAATAAGATTATGGATGAGGGCAACTTTGTAACACACCAATCTGTTATTCAAAAGCAACAACTTAAATCCAGAACCATCAGGATTAAATTGCCAGGCATACTGTGGTTTGTAGAAGCTGAGGGCCAAAGAATGAAAGAACTGTTCTCTGCTTTGATTTCTAATGAATATTGTACTGCAATTCCCAATAAACATCAAATTGTATATCAGTCTGATGAAAACCAAAAGGTAAAACTATATACAGTAGTTATGTTAGATTATGACTATAGTCCTCCATTTTCCTGGAATTATGCTTCTGCTTCAGAAGTAATTGAAATCCAAGTAGTCTTAAATTTTATGAGGAAAATGGGCTCATGTCCAAGACTCATATTCCAGCTTTTGAAATGGTTTTTGGCCATTTGTGCAACATTATCACACATACAGAAAAACACTGTTGTCAGTCTGCCCTCCCCTCCCCCTCCCCGGACCATCTTTGCAAACACTGCTATGCACTCCCATAATGTTATGCATAACAGTTTCCATTCTTGTTTTACAATTATGCTTAACTGTTTGTGCCATTTAAACTGGCAAAAACAGGGTAGATTTTGATCCCTGAAGAGTTATTATACTTTGATCCAAATTTCTTGGCGCATGTGGTGAGCAGTTTGCAGTTAAATCTGTTCCTGTAGTAAGATGAGAGGAATAATTAACCTAGAGTGGGTGGTCTGAAGGTAAAGTTGGCAATTAGTCCTAATATACATTCAGATTGTATATATCGAAGTGCTGTTTCTGAAAGTATAGTATCACATGCCAAAATCTCAACCCAAGTCCTTGGGCATTTTAAATAAATAACAGTAGAAATCCTAATGAACATCTCTCTTCCAGAGGTGGTGGAAGTCTGTAGAAAGCCTATAAAATTTAGAACAGTACAACCCAGAAAGAATTTGTGGGTGTCAATTGCCAAACTAGATCTGCTCACAGGGATTGAAGAAGACAAATAAGAATGAATTAAGGACTGAAAATCTCCCTCAAACATATGGTTAACAATCACACAAGTTGTCAGTGGAGAGATAAAGATCAGGAGCTGTAAATTTTCATCTGATCTGGCATCTCATTTTCCATTTACTTTTTATTTCTTTTCTCTTAAAAATAACAGCTTCTGAAGCTATAATTGCCATGAAACATCTACTTTAAATTTTCCTAGACTGCCTTTTTTTTTTAGAATAATCAATTTGTAAGGCATATAAGACAGGACCATGTGTTTTGTATGCCTCAGCCTTTGAGCCATACTTGCAAAAATTGTACATAGTCTACATAATAAAAATAAGCTCACCATGTCTTATATTATACCACAATGATATGCATCCTCATGAAAATGCAAAGAAAATTCCATCATTATATATCTGTTTAGGTGTATAAACGTTGGGAGGTACCAAAATTAAATAAAAGAAATAAACTGAAAGTAAAGACAAAGTAGTAATGGCATAAAATACTTCACAGTAATGAGAAAATAATTCTGATATACTGGATAGCTTGGATCAGATATGATTGGATTCAAATTGCCTATTAGATTAGATTTTCATTCTAAGTAAACAGTTATGAAAATAAAATAAATTGATTCATCTTGTAGCCATTTTATTCAATAATTTGATCTAAGTAATCAAGCCAGTTCAAAAAGGTGATTCAATCAAATTACCTTCAGATCAAATTTCCTAACTGAACCTTGCATACTCCTACTGAACATCTTTTAAATGATAGCTACTTATTATATCCAGATAGTTTTATACTAATTTCTTCAAATATGAGAAAGAATGAGCTATTGCTTATATTTCTTGTCTGTAAAAGATACATTTATTAATTTTCTTTTCAATTCTTTAATAGTGGGTTTTGCAATAGATAATTAATGCTATGTATTAATGCTATTTATTTAAATATAGATTATACAGTACGATTTTAAAAAGACCATAGAGTATCTCTATTCTTAATTTCAAATTTTATATCATGAAACTGAAGACTGTATGTTCCCTTTTCCAATTTTCACTTATTGGCTCTGTTTATGACTAGTTTAACTACATTTTGCTTGTGTGAATTTAGTAACTTAATCATTTCCAAGTTTGACCCAAAAACCTCTATTAATCTAAATCTGGCTATGTAATTTGGCTTTAAAGCACAAATTACTTTAGATTCACCCTCTCTTCTAGACCTTGGAAGCAGCAGAACAGACTAGAACATAGACTGTCTTTTTCCGTAAAACTGGATTGTTCCAGGTACTTTCCTCTGCTGTGGGGGTTTCATCATCCCCATAGATTATTAGGGTGGGAATAATCAGAAAGCAGAAAGGAGGAAGCATAAAGGAGGTAGATCCCATGGATTTAAATTATCTTAGAGAACTCAGACATATTATATGAAAACAATTAATGAAGAGAAATTATGGGTGTTGATCGCTTGATATGTAGATTTTCAGTGATCATCAAAGATAATTGCAAGTCTGACTTTCTTTTTCTTTCATTCATTCATTTTTTATAAATCAGGATATTAATATTCATTTACAATGTCTCTTATCTTTAATGTTCTAATATCTTTTCTGATATTTTGAATAAGTAAAGTTTACACAATTCTACTTCTAATGCTCTATTTTTCAGTGGATTGAAAATATAGTACTGTAATAGTATATTTGTGTGAGGGGGTACAATATTCATACATAGATATATGCATATACACACATATATATATACATGAGTAAATTCTGTTTAATTCAATGGAAACTAATCCCTTGTAACTAAATATAGAATTGTAAAGTACAGAAAATTTACAGTATGTTGAATAGACCCAACTCTGTAGCCATGAGATATAACAACTTTTCTCCAAAAGATTCTCATGATCTATGGATTCTCAAAGCTTTATATATTTTTAGACTTCATATTTAATGCATGAGACAAAAAATATGCTATAGTGAGTAGCATGGGGAAGCAATATTAAATAATTTACCAAATCTCCTCCTCTGGAATCTGCTAGCTTGTTCCACTAAAATTTTAATATCTTCTTGGCTCTAACATGTCATTCTCTTAGAAATAACTAATCTATTGTTTGTGGATTTAATACATAAACCATTAAAGTCTGGCTTATGTATGTAAACTGTCTTTAGAATAATTTCATTTTGCTCTCACTCACTCACTCTTTTTCTTTTCTTTTCTTTTTTCCTTCTTTCTTTTCTTTTCTTTTTCTTGTTCTTTCTTTTTTTTTTTTGAGAAGATCAAAAAATTAACGATGGCCAAAATGGCAAAAACATCTTGACACTGGGGAAAGATACTGCATGTGCAATATATTCATGGCGATGTAATATTTGTAGAAAGAGCTTTGAAACTTCAAAAGATGCTGCAATTATTTATAAGCAAATACTATATTTTGTTTGCCTGCCTTTCTGAATGAAAAATATATATAATGAAACCTAGCCAGCTGAGTTCATTTTTTATTTAGTCACTGGTATATAGCTAGCCACTCAGCATATGACTCTGGACATCAGATTCTTGAAATGTTGTTGCTAGAAGAGATGGTTGTGGGGAATGGATGTTAAACTGCTTCACACTCAAAAGGCAAGATTTTAACTAATCTCAAAAAGATTCCTATTAACTATTTTCGTGGTATCTTTTATCTGTCTTCTTAGTTTTGACAGTTTGGTCAGTGATTAGGAGGCTGGATTAGGAATGGGGAGGGGGGATCCAGAGGTGGTATTCAGCAGGTTCTGACCAGTTCTGGAGAACAGGTAGCAGAAATTTTGAGTCGTTCAGAGAACTGGCAAATACCACCTCTGACTGGCCCTGCCCCCATCTATTCTCTGCCTCCCAAGTCCCAGCTGATCCCCTGGATCTTCTTTGGTTGCCCTGAATAGAAGAACAGAGCTGGAATGCAAGTTAATGGGGTGGGGAGGGAAATGGGATTTTGCAGTAACCTTCCCCCAGGAGTGGGATGGGAATGGAGATTTTACAGTAACCTTCTCCTGCCACACCCACCAAGCCATGCCCACAGAACCGATAGTAAAAAAAAATTGAATCCCACCACTGGGGAAGCCTGAGTTCTAATCATGACTTAGCACAGAAGTCAACTGGATTAAAGCCAGTCATTTTCTCTTAGCCCTCGGAAAATGGCAAAATTCTTCCAAAAATGTTACCTAAAACTTTGCATGTAGTTGTAATCACTAAGAATCAAGACTAATTCTGGAGCAATACAACAAATATGGAGCATAAATATTTCAAATTGGGAATAAGAAGATGAGACAAAATTAGTAGCTAATAGAAAAGATTCATAAATACTCCAGAAATCAAACTGTTTCAAAGGAAATATAATAATTCCTCCCTCCTGTAGAGCCCAGAATGAAAAATAGCAAAATAGTTTTCCTAACTCTATCTCTATTGCTAAGTGCCATATTAGATGTTTAGACATTACTGTTCCAAAGAAATGCACCTCTAAGCTAAACCCAGATAGCTTTGGAAGTAGCAGAGGGTGTTAAACATTTCCTCCGTCATCATTTTCAGCTTTTATCTACTCCAGCTGTAAATTTTTTGGAAGGGCAATTTCAGAAGATAGTTTTGGGTGTTCAGATGATTATTCATTATAGCATATTAAGATTGCATCTTGCTCCATACATTTAATATATGCATGAATGCACAGTGGGAGATTGTTCCAAATTTTGGAAATTGGTGCCATTTGTGCTAATTCTATCCTCTCTTTGGAAATCTAAGGAGAGGTATTCTAGTTCTAAATCACTATCTAATATCAGAAAGTAACTGGAGAGGAGCAAACAAATTAAATTACAGTATAGCAAAGACATTCCTGAAGATATCAGTTTTGGCAATCATATAGGCTTTGTATCTCATAGCTACTATCACCCATAGCCAATCTCAAAAAAGTTGGAGGGTCAGGCTAGTTTGAACCTAGATAGGAGACCAATAAAAATCCTAGGACTGTATGAATCTGCTTTGAAAAGAATTTGGAAAATTCAGCTGATCCAGGCTACTGAAATTTTGGCCCGTACCCATATAAGCTCATATGTCTCATTTATTAAAATGATTAATGGTTGGTCTGATTAAAGTTAAATTAAATAACTTACCTAACCTTAACCCTAACCTATAAAGTCATAATGACTGGGACCAGAATAGCTAAGAGAGCATATTTTTCTGTATGAGCCTTTCCATGCTTTAATATTTTAGGAAGAAAGGCACATTTTTGGGAAATACAAGAGAAAGACTTGTGGGTGAGTTGCTCCCAACCTACTCTTCATTGTCTTTCAATCCACAAGTAATTATATTTATGTTCTGGAAAGAATTAATACTTTCGATGGTTTTTTATTGAAGTACAATTTAATTTGGTTTAGGGGGAATACTATTTGTTTTGTCTGAATCATGTGTCCCAAAAAGCGTTTTGCTTTTTCAAAAGGCAACTATAGCTGAAGAAGCTTCTTAGATGAGAAGCGAAACATCTTCAAGGAAAAGACAAAGTCCAGTTGCCTTTTGAAAAAGCACATTTCAGACAACCATGACCTGGATGACTGAGAATTTCCACAGACATCTGAGTTATATGTTTTTTTTTGTTTTGTTTTTTTAATTACTGTGATAGAATGAAAAGTTAAATACTGAACTTTCTGCCACTCTTCATGTGGCTAATAACATGGGAATACAAAAGACTTGAGAGAAAAGTTTTCTTTTCCCACACAGAGAGAGGCTGTTGTGAGAGAGGAAGGGAAGTTAAAATAGACTAATAAACTGGCAAGAGGAGAATTATTGTTGGACCTACAAAAGGAAGTAAACACTGCCAGCAGGCAAAGATGGAATTATGCAGTTTCATCATGATAAAGAGAAATAAGTTCCTGGGGACTGAAGATCAATGAAATGTGGTTGTCATTATAGTCACTATGCTGGATAGTAGTAGTAGTAGTAGTAGTATTTGCTGGATAGTAGTAGTAGTAGTAATAGTAGTATTAGTAGTAGTAGTAGTATTTGATAGAATAGTAGACAGTAGTAGTAGGTAAAGCAGTATAGGATCAATCAATCACAAATAGCCAAAAAGGGAAGCTCCAAGAAAATCTGTTAGCTCTGTCAGATTGCTTGCTAAATGTTAATTGAAACCTTTGATGAACTCCATGAGGAATTAATAATACACTTTATTTAATAATACATATTTTGAAGTAGTTTAGGATAAGCACGCTGTCGTTGTAGCAACAGTGTTACTATGGGAAGAGAGATAATTTCCAAATGGTACAGCCCTGGATCAGTTTGTTGAATTCCATCTTCTGAAGATAGAAGCAGGAGGGAGAAAGGAAATGCTGCTTTTATAGTTGATCTTTCAGTTATCTACATAGATGGCTGAAAAAGAAGATATTCTTCTGTCTTTGAGATATATATAAAAATGAGCTACTTTACAAAAAAATTAAAAAAAATTAACCAAATAAGATCATTGGGTGCTGGGTTTTGTTTGTACAATGCTGAAGAACTCTCTCACAAGTATATTTGAAAACAAGTTGATTTTTTTTCTGAAGTTTAATGAATCATCTGTTTTGCCAATCTCCTTGAATGGATTTTTTAAAAAGTAGTGGCAGTAATTCAAGGGACAAGGAAATAAATGAACGCTGCTCCAATTTCTTTACAACCAATTACTTTTATTTTCATGTGGTGTATAATAATCAAACTTTCCATTTGTGCCTTCCTATCATGTGTAGTTAGAAAAAAAATCCTACTTAATGTAAAGCAGATGAATGAAAAATGCAAGGTTTCATTAATCCATCAGAAAGTTACTGACCTTCTTTGAATGGATGGATGGATGATTCATTGTTAATTTTCAACTTAATAAAATTCAATTCTGAACCAAGCCCCCAACTTCTCTCTTTTGGAGGGGGAGGGTTAAATATATACTAAATAAATACCAAAATCTATATCTACACTGCTCTAATTTTGTGAGAGGAAAAGACAAAAGTTCAAATGATTTAAAGTGAATTTCCTTTTAAATGACATAATATTTTCCTTTCTCTAACCCTAACCCTAATCCTAGCATCAGGAATAGAGAAGTACCAAAAGGAGGCTATTCAATTAAAAGCAATAGTTTTATTGCATAGTAATAACCATTATCTTTTGCCATCCCACTTCTGTTTCTGCTCCAGAAAAAAATTAATAGCTAACCCTTCTACCAATAGAACCCTCCTTAAAATCTCAACACATACAGTAGATAATGATCCACATACAGAGAAGATCTCATCACTTTCTTGAAATACCAGGTTGGTTACTTGCAGTGAATTGTTTGACAAGATTAATTCCAACATTACTTGCTTGGCTTAGCTTTTCAAAATCAACTGACTAATTCAGAAAGAGAGATATCCAGTCATGGCAAATCTTTTTTAAGAAGGGCACAATAATGATGAAATAATGATGGAAAAGAGAAGAGAGGTTTGGTTTAGTTCAGATTTCTTCCCCACACCCCCCAAAAAAGGGAGGAACAAAGGGATATGTGAAAATTATATGAATCATGAAAACATATTCTCAGAGCACCCTCTTCTGGTTTATGGGGAAAAGTGAGCTGCATTTGCTGAATAATGTACCATGGAAGACAAGAAATATCATCTAGCAAACTTGGCTGCATTTTTTAAAAGCCCATGAACAGCCTGATAATTATCCAAGTATAGAAAATCAAAAATAATAGCAAATAGGCATGCCTAGAGTAAATATTTCCCCAAATTTGGAGATTTCCTTCAGGATGTAATAGAAACCACAATATAAGTAAATCAACTCTGTGTAATAACTCTGAAAGAGATACCATATATTATATCTCTTTATATTTATGTAAGTATGCTGTGGTGTGAAGTCATGAACTAGCTATAACCTTTACACTATTCAGGGGTTTCTTTCTATATTTCAAGGCAGTAAGTAATTTTTCCAGTGAGTTTATTTTAGGAGCAAATGGACGGTAGCTTGCCAAAAGCTATGTACCATTGCCCAAAATGGATTTCTAACATGGCTAAAATTAATGTCCTTTCATCTAATCAATTTTGCTTCTTCACTAGGGTGAAGTCATCTAAATCTACTAAGTAAATGAAATCTATCCCACAAGCAAGGAATTCTAGTGTTAATAAACTTTTTGTGCATTTTTCCTACCAGTTTTTAATACAATTTTAGATCTGGAGAGAGAAGTTAGGCCATTAGATTCAGCCAAGAATATAAATTAAACCCAGACAGATGGCTCTCAGGCTTTCACATCCAATGTAGAGGAACCTGTTAGAAATTAGAACATAGAAGATAGAATCCAACATAGTCCAACCACCTTCACAAGGCAGGAGATCTTATGCCATGCCGGTCAAATGGTTGTACACTGTATTTTTGAAACCTCCAGTTATGGAACACTCACTATTCTAATTTAATAAAAGATAATTTGGTTTAGTCTTAAAAAAATTAAGAATTTCTGCTAGGTAGAATCTGTTCTTGAACTTTTTTAGATACAAGGTCTCTTTGTGCTTGGTGTGGAGGACAGGGAAGAGAAAAGGGAATGCCAGATCTATACTAATCTTTTTTTATATTGGTTTCTACTTCTGTATGAATAATATGGAAATATTTATACCAATTACTTACTATAGGTAGTACTCATTAGCAACCCCAATTTAGACCAGTAACTCTGTCATTAAGTGAAGCAGTCATTAAGTAAAAGTGCAACTGTGCTTATGGTCTTACTTTGCCTTCCTTTTGCTTTATAGACATGTGAAGATTGTAAATGTAAGTATTAGTCATACGGTTACATTTCCATCTCCATTGTAACTGTGAACTGTCATTAAACAAGGCAATGACTGAATGAAGACTAAAAGATATTTGCATTTTTTAAAAAAATCCTATATATGTGGCAGGTGAATCTAGGCCTAACATGAGCAGATAGCTCAAAGATGAAGTGGAACCTTTCCTTTGTATTTGTAGGGGAAGACTACAAAAAAATTATAGATTTATTACATATCTATTCTTCCTGCTTGACCTTCAACAATCACTATATTTATTCCATGTCCTTGATTTATTTTAGTGCTGC
The DNA here is from genome assembly GCA_023653725.1 of Bungarus multicinctus. NCBI lineage: Eukaryota > Metazoa > Chordata > Lepidosauria > Squamata > Elapidae > Bungarus > Bungarus multicinctus. The sequence continues at coordinate 125,239,239 of CM042838.1, read as the reverse complement.
TTACCTGTTTCAGGATTTGTTTAATTAGTTTAAACATTATATTATTAGCAATTATTAGCTAATAACAGCTTAATTTACTATCCACGAAGACCAATAGTTATAAACATAAATGATTTCACCATATAAATAAATAAAAAAACCTGTCCAATTACAACAAGCATGTACGGGAGTGGGGGAGCTTTTAATTTCTCTTCTGAAAGTAATATTCAGTTCATTTTATTCTCATTGATTTGCTTATTTCCTGTCCTTTTATCACCACCTCATTTAATGTCTCATTCATTTTGCATCCATGTTGACCACAATGGCTGATAGCAGTGAGCTTGATGCCAATAACATTCACTGGGATTACATCTGTCATATGTCAAGGATAAAATGAAATGTCCATGTTTTATATGCAGCCAAGATAAGGGTAACCTCTACCAAACAGCTTACTATTGCTTTATCCTTTTGGTTAGATAATTTACTTGGTTTGTCATTTTAAAACACCCCAATGTCCTCCCTAACAAAGAATACTCCCTGAATGTCTCCGTTTGCTAAATAATGCAATGCAGCTGCTCTTATGAGTGACAGGAGTGATATAACAGTAACAGATTGACAGAAATAATCATAGTAGCTCTAAAAAACAAAAAAGAATGACCTTGTGGTCATTTCTTCACTCACTTCAAAATGATAGTTTGGTTTTTTTATAGAATCAAATTAGACAAATTAAAAATTAGAAGGCATTTATTTTAGGTTTCTATATTTAATATTTCTATATTGGCCAGATACTTTCTCATGCTATTGATATAAATTTATTCCCTAAAATCATGGGTGTCAAACTCACCATGTCATGTGGTGTTTTCCCCATTCACGGAGCTGGGGTGGGCATGGCCTGTGCATGATACATCTGACCAATGGGCCACCAGTTTGACACCCCTGCCTTAGATTATCATGTTTTTCATTTGCATTACATTTTAACATATATAAAAATAATTTAACATATATTGGAAATAATGGTAATCAACTTTTTTATAAACCACATAAGTAATATGATTAAGAAATAGTATAAAATATGTTAGATATGTGATAGATGGATGGATAGGTAGATATTCTCAAAAAAGGATGAAGAAAGCATGAAGTAAATTATCTTACTTAGTATTGTTCTGGTGGTATCTGATGCTATTTGTACCTGAATCCTTGTAGTTTAGGACTGAACTGTGGGTCCCTTGGTGTTCTCTGACTTTGGTTGCATTCTTGCAGAGATTTCATTACCAAGCTAGGTAACATCATCAGTGCTAGTAGGGAATGAGGTTTTTTGAGAACCACCAAGATGATTCCCACCAGCACTGACATGGCAAGCCATTAATATATAAAATAAGAGCAAGCCCTACAGCCTACTAGCAGTGATGTTATCTACTTTGATAATGAAACATCTAAAAGAACACCAACCAGGTCAAGAATCACCAAGAACCCCAGATAAAGAGAGAGAGAGAGAGAGAGAGAGAGAGATGGGTCTTTTACAAGCATAAGACAAATTAAGATGCCCCCTCTCCAATTTGCAGTGGTTCAGTTTATATGCAATACAGTACTGTAGAAAAATAAGAGCTGGGAGAGCAATACCCAAATTGTCCATTGATTGTTTATTATCTATAATCGGGCCTGTCAAAATGGTAGCTCATGGGCCGGATGCATCACACATAGGCTATACCTACCCCGGCTTTGCAAAGGCGAAAAATGTTGTAATATGTCATGATATGTCATGTGACACAATCGAGTCTGACACCCAGATCTATATCAAGCTTAGGTTTACTTTTATGTTCCAAATTGTCTACATCCTGATTTCCCAATCAGACATAGTCATTGTTAGGTTTCTTTAAGAAACTTCACTATATTGGTTTACTATATATGGCTGCAAGTCAGAATGACTCAGCACTATCTTGTAGCCAAGATGCTGATTGGCTACAGGAAGCAGGAGTGCTATATAGTAAGAAACCAGAGAGCACATGGCTAGTGCTGTAAGAAGTCTGTTAGTGCTGTAGATTGCTGCTACTGGAATGCTGCTACTGGTTTTGCTACTATGCTACTCTGCTACTTGGCAAGTACCTTCAACACTGTAACTATATTTCTCCATTGATGCATGGATGTATTGAAGATGATGTATTGCTGCTATATCTACTGAACAAGAATGGTTAGTAAGCTAATCTAAGGATGGATGAACTGTGTATGATATTGGACTGAAACTTGGACTGTGCTTATATCACTGTATATAAAGACTTTGCACTTCAACTGCTGTGCTTGTGTGGTTCTATACTCACTGCTACAATCTGAACACTACTTCCGTCTGCTGTATTAATCCTTGATACCAAGGATACTCTGCTAAATACTTAACAGTCATACTCAGACTTAGTTTTATTATTTTATGGTTCCTTTTATTCCTTTTATTTCCAAGAAGAAAAGCCCAAAACAATGATGAAAAAAACTGCTATATAATGCAGAACACAAGCCTGAGGCATGATCTTTATTTCTAAGAATGTTTGTGATTTTTGTGTAATTCCAGAATCATATTTAAAAATAAAATTATCAAGAGCTGAACCCTACTGCTTTGATGATAAGTTTGCTTTCCAACATAGAGAAATTACTATCCTAAACAGAGGTAGGAAGGCTAAAAGGGAAGATGATAAAAGGGTGATAATTGTGCAGTCATTCTATAGCATAGAGATCAATTGTGTAACTGAACTGAACTGAAGAACTTTGTCATTGTACAAGTACAATGAAACTGTGGATGCATCCCAGCAACTGTATGCAATACAATAAAACCAAAACACTAAAAGATGAAAATAAGAAAATAGAGTACCCACATCTCCATTTGCAATTTGAGAGTACAATATCTACGAATATACACAAAATATACATCCAACACTGACTGTGACAGTTGCCAAGTGTAATACACAAGAGATGGATTGTACTGTAATATGTTGTTATACATCTGAATGAGGTATTGCAGTTTCACATCTTTACACATCTTAATAAGGTAATAACTTATATTTATTTGCAGTACGGATGGCCCTGGGAAAGAAACTATTTGTTAGTCTAGAGGTGTGGGATTTTATTGACCTAAAGTGCTGTCCAGACAGCAGCAGGTCAAAAAGATAATTGCCAGTGTGAGGGATCTTCTATGATGGCCTTGATTCTGCTTTGGCAGTGGGACCTGGCTAAGTCTTCCAGGGAGGGCAGAGGGCAACCGATGATCTTTTGAGCTGTGTTTATCAACCTCTGTACAGTTTTTCTGTCCTCAGCTGTGGAACCTGTATACCACACACCCAGACAGTATGTCAGAATGTTCTCCACAGAGCCGTTATAGAAAGCCAGCAACAGCTTCTTTTCTAGATGGTTTTTCCTGAGGACCTGCAGGAAGTGCAGCTGCTGCTGAGCCTTCTTCACTATGGCCTTGGTGTTAGGGGACCAGGAGATATCAGCTGAGATATGAATGCCAAGGAATCTGATCATAGAGACAGTTTCCACTCGTTCTCCGTTGATAATGAGTGGGACGTGGTCCTGTTCGTATAACAGTTGGCCTCTACACTGTAGAAATCACTGTGATTAATATGTTGTCATATTCAAAAGGTCCTTGTTAGTCTGAACAGTTTAAAGATCCAGTTTTTGTATTTTGGCTATACCACTGGGAATAAATGATTTCAAGTTTGTTCATTTATTACAGTTCTCCATCATAATCCAGGAAATTTAATTCTATGGAACATTTGAGAGTTTCTATAAGAGCATCTCTAATTCTCTCAAAGTCTACTGTTAGATATAAAAACAACTAAAGTATCTTTATATATTAGCAACTAAATATTGTAGGCTAGGTCTTAGATTCAAAGCTTTTATATATTTTTATCCAGGAGATAGATCAATTAGATCTCTCCTGATCATTACCCTCATCCCAAGTAATGGATTAAGCCAAATGCTTTACATAATAAAGAGAGTAGGTGTGAATTATAGTAGGGAATGGGCAGATTTCCACCATGTCTTCTCGCTTCTCAAGTAGGAGATTTAAAGAGTGCTGAGCAGGTTTGACTTGTTAACTTGATGACATTTTTAAAACTATTATCCAAAATATTTGACATATACATCGGACTTGTTTTTCATGTAAGCGCATCAAACTATGACATCCTGTAGAAAAGTTGTGTTTGTGTGTATAACATATATACTGTACACTCTTACAGTTACCTACTGAGTGATCCCTGCATGACAACAAATTATTGTTTGTGGAAACATGCATCATATATGCTGATTAATTCAGGTTCTTCCAATTCCGAGACAGAATTTCTAATACATATTTTAAAAACTCATGTATGCTAAAATCACACTTGTGAAAAAATTTGGGTTGGTAAACCTGCTTAGATCCCTCAAAGATGACAAACATAGAAGTTGTAGTTAAAAGAGAGAGATATCATAGATTTCATGAAGTAATAAAATTAAGCAAACCCCTGTTGCTATGTTTTCAGCCTGTATAACCTTTGTGAATTAAACACAGCAACTATCAAAAGGATTTTGACACCAGCCAAGGATTAATGACCAAGTGGAAATATGATGGCTAAAGGCAAATCTGAGCAATCATTAAGTCAATTCCCAAGGAAATGTACTATGCCAAGGTTATTGCTATCATAGAGCTTCTTTAAAGTGGCACAGAAAGAAAGAATAGTTTAAAGAAGCAATCATTAGAAATGACTGCTAACCTATGTTAGCAAAAAAATAAAGAGATGGCATTTAGCAGAAACTACTTGAATTTTTGTGATGAAAGTAACTGAAAATCACGGATAGTTAGTTTAGAGTATTATAGACCAGGGGTTCCCAATTTTGGCATCTTTAAGACACATGGATTTTAACTCCCAGAATTTCCAAGCTAGCCATTATATTATTCCAGCATGAGCATAAATAAAAAATAAATGACAGTTTGGAATATTTCCAGTGACTTTCTCTGAATTTTCTCAGATGAAATAAAAAGACTGGACCATAGTATCCATCTATATCTTCTCATGCCAAATGCTGGTTGCACCAAGAGTACTTTCCATTCAGAAAATAAAGTGAAATTTCTGTCATTGTACTTGTACAATATTTTGGGATAAAACTGAAATGAAAACAGAATATATCTATCTCATATGTTTCCATTGAGAGAGAACAGCTATGAGGTAGATTCAAGCTATGAATGTAAGATATCAAAGCCATAGGGTAAAATACTGAGGTCAGAAACATCTGGTGAGGATTGCCAAATTCTAATGACAGAAATCTTCAAGGCTAGATAAAGTGCCTATCTACCTATTTCTATATGAACTTCTTCAGTCATCATGATCCTTATTCTAGCCATACTTTCGTTGGACCAATTTAAAGTTTTGTAGTATTTCGGGGCAATAAGGTTGACCTCATAATGTTATATAATGACGGGGATTTTTTTTCTAATTGTCTGCATGACTACCTTCCCATTGGAGTATCTTCTCTATATTTCTCAGATATAATAAACCCTGCTCTGTATAGTTGGACTTCTAAGTACAGATAGCATTGTGTAGTCCTTGATCCATTATCCTGCATCACATGCAACTCTGGAAGCTTGAAAAGGTGATTTATTCCCTTCCAATATTTATGATCAGTGGGACAACCAAGCATGTAATAAGAACACTAGCCCAAGAGATATGATCTCCCTTCTTTCTTATGACAAGAAAAATAATCAGTACAGCTTGGCTTTAATTATTATGACATGAGGACTGCAAAAGCATTGTTCATTTAACATGGTAAAGTTGGCTGTTTTCAAGTAGATGTAGAAATTAAATACTGTATATTCCCTATTGCATCAGAAATTCAACCTTAGTTTTATTATATTATGGAAGATAATTTATTATGGTTGGTTACTTACTCAGCCAAATGTTTAGATTGGCTTTGGCATTTTTATCCAAGGATCTAAGGTAGTCAGTTATTGTTGCTTGATGTTGTTAAAGGTATTGCAGCAGGATGTAAGCTATTCCAAGTAAAGCTGTCTTTTTCAATTGACTGATGGTGATTGTGTCAATACTGATGACATTCAAGTGGTGTTCCAAATGTTTTAAGATTGCACCCAAGGTACCTATTAATTATTGTCACTATCTTTGCTTTCTTTTGCAACTGATACTGTATTTCTCTTTGAAGGTATTGGAAGAAAAGAATCCAGGTCCAATTCCAAACCGGAAATAAAATGGAGGTTGATTAGAAAGAAAGTTGGTTTATTGGTGAACAGAATCACCAACAGCATGTGATTCCAGGACAGCTGACAAAATGGAGTTTAGAGTGGGTGGGTTTTTATACCTTCTGGATTCCTATAGGGTCATGTATTGGGCATGGCTGGCTGTATAGGCAAAAGGGAAAATGCAAATCCTAGGTGTTTGTATGAGCTAATTTTGTCAACTTTTGGCTTAATTATTGTGTTGCTTATCTGAAGTTTCTGCCTAACCCAGTCTTTCTGAATGGATTACCAAATCTGCATTTCTATAAACTGGCCTCCTCAGTTTCTGCTTAGGGCAGAGAAATTGGGGGTGGTTTCTGCCTTCCTTAAGATTTTCTTCCATTTCTCCTTTAGGAAAAATATTCAATTCTGTCTTTTTAATATTCCCCAAAGTATTTCATTCTTCTGGGGGGAGGTGGGGTTTCCACGGAAGTCTTTGTACTTTGTGATTTTCCCCAGTTCTTTCTTTTCTAGACTTCTATTGGAAGGTCTACAATCCAGATATTTTGCTCCTCTGATTGACGTTATTTTTATAGTGTTGTGTGGCAGGTTCCAGTCTGTTTGAATTCTGAACACCCAGAGCACTTTAGCTTCTTCATTTTTTATTATTTTGTCTATTTTATTGTTAGTATTGTTTTTTATCACACAGTCACTCAAACATTATTACTATTATCATGTTCCCTTTCTGCTATGCTTCCAAAGTAGCTAAAGCTAGTTTCAGCCCCTTTTGGATTAGATTTCTGGCAACAGTAATCTATTCCCACAGTCCTCTATATTGGATTAATATAATAGGTTTTACCTGTGACTACCCTTGAAGCCTCTTCAAAAACTATAATTGGTGCAAAATGTAAGACCCTACATGCTGACAAGTGAGATATTATTTACACCTTTATTGTAGATGCTGCACTATGATATTCAGTATCGTATTTGATATCAATGTGGTTCAGTGGCTATTATCTTTTATTAGATCTTGTGAATGACTTACATTTTTATACCTTGGTGAGATATCAACAGTAAAAACTAAATAAAAAATTGTGAGTGTAAATTCTCAAAACACTAATTTGTGTGTGTGTGTATTACATTTCGACAATTGAGAAAATACTTTATTTCACAATATGATAAAAGCAGCAGTCTTTCATTATAGTTGTCAGAAAGAAATTTATGAATAATGTCTTACATTTGCTTGAATTTCTTATTTAATTGTGGTCTCTCTTTTCATTCAATGTAATCAGGAGCTCATTATTTTTATTAGCATTATTAAATAAAGTGATCTGAACTCATTCCTGGCAATTGATTGAGGAATCTTAAATAGCAAATGTGACCATTAATGGCTGATCAGGGTGGTAATACAGCTCTCATATTTCTTACTACTTCATCAAAATTATTATTGCAATAAAGCCACTTGGTTTTTAAAGTTGTTTCTATTCATCTAAAAAAGCAAATAATTCTCTGTATATTTTACATTATTAATCCACTGTGGACAAAATGTTTGGATGAGATACCAGTGTGCAGGTTCTTTAGATCAAGTTGCTGTAAAAACAAATGGTGCATGAATGCAATGCTTCATTCTTAAGGTCCTGTAATGCGAGCAAAACAGTGGACACTTTTTATTGTGCTAATTAATGGCAGTTTTAATCTAAAGCTTGAATTTCAACTTAAGTTTGTGTTAAATGTACTCAACACAATGTTTCAAAAAAAAGGAAAAAGGAAAAGAATTTGTCTGAATTCCAGTTATACACAGTAACAGTCAATTAGAACCTTTGCATTTAAAAAAAAAATATAAATCATTTTGGACACTTTGTTGTTGAACATGTTGTGTGAGTCTATTCATTTTTGAATAGCCAAAAATGTACAGTAAAACATAACAAAGGATGTCAGAAAAAAAGTTTACTTAAACAGTAAATACTGAACCCTTAGTGATTAAATCCCATTGAATATTAAAGGCAAAATTTCCTGTTGAATTTTCCCAAAACAGTAACATGCAGGTTTTTGTAGTGTTTCTGGATTTGTATCACTTTTTTAGCTCTTAAAGATGGCTGAATATGATATTTTTTCTACTGAATTATTGAGTTACTCTGCTTTGTTATTTATTATAGTCATATCTTTAAATATTCTAATTTCATTAAATATTGGTTTGTTTTATTATTTTAAGCTGCCACGAGTTGCAAGATTTGGTGGGATGTAAATTAAATAAATATCAATATCATATACAATATTTGATGCTAGGATCTGGCAAATCTAATTTGTATGCAGTGGTATTTGTATTTGACAGAATTTAGAAGCTTATTTGCAATGGCAAGTAATATTTTCCTGCATTTGATAGCTGTGATATTTTGTGTGATATTTAACTGTTAGCAGCTTTTAGGAATTCATATCTGATAATTGTCAAACATTTCCCCCCAACCCAAAAAAAGATATTACTGGTGTTCTAGATAAAAATTTGTAATTTAAAACCTGAGCTATATTAGAAAATGCACACTAAATTCAAATGACAAATCTGATATAATACCAAATTTGAATTTGTGCTATTGAAGTCCAAATTTTATGCATGTATATATATAAAAATGGGAACCTTAAAATAAGATAAAGAAATTATACACTCATTTTGTTTTGTTAACAGGGTTCTCTCTTCACAACAATAAATTCTGCTGGGAGCAGATAAGCTGCTAACAACCATGTAGTAATTTTGCATTGTGAGAGCCAAAATGCATGTTATTTGCTATGTTCACTATTTTAATCTTGTTACTGAATTAAAAGTATAAAGCACTCAAGGTCGGACATCATTGGAACAGTACAGACTAAGTAAAGGACTTAAATAATAAAACATTAAGTGTATTGGTACCAAAATTAGTCTTAAAATTAATACAAGATATGGAAGGAACAGTTTTCATTGGCACTACAGAATCCAACAATTATTGTTTATTTATTTATTTACTTGCTTAATTACTAGTTTTATACCATTCAGTCCAGTAAGATTCCAAGTTACTTGCCAAAAATAATATGAAACAAAATGAAATAAACATAATAAACATTAGCAAAACAAAATGGAATATCATAAGGAACAGCTACAACATGGTATGAGCTGTGGTGATGCAATGGTTAGACTGCAGTACTGCAGGCTACTTCTGCTGACAGCTGGCTGCCTGCAATTTGGCAGTTTGAATCTCACCAGGTTGACTCAGCCTTCCATCCTTCCGAGGGTGGTAAAATGAGGACCAGTTGAAGTTTCAGGTGGTTTTAAAAAGTAGGTTGAAAGAGTACATTGCAATAGTCTGAATGGGAGATGGCCAAGGCATGAATGACCACAAGCTAATGGGGCCCTAAAGGGCCACTAGTTTAAGTCCTACTGTAGCATGTACTACTCAATACCCATGCTTCGCTATGAAACTATGTGATTGGGCTTAGTTTTTGGGGAGGAAAATAAGGGGGAGACATCTGCTTCTGCCTACCAGCATCCACTGGTATTCATCTGGCTAACGTCCTGTCAGTGTGTGAGAGAGTTGAGGGCTGTTTAGAAATTGAAACAGTATTTGCTGTGTGAGCAAGGAGACAGCAAGGAGCCTGGGTGTGGCTTAGCTCAATTGTTCTGTACTAAAACTGCTTGGTGCTATGAAAATAAAACTGAAACTCCTCTTCTCTGCTTGTGTTTTGCATTTGGAACAGATTTCTTTTCAGATGGGGAGGGGGAGTAGAACTCCTTAGCATCAGAATGTGTTGATAATAATATACAAAATACTAATGCTCTGATGATCATTTCAAAAAATCTTTTCTTAGTGAGCACCTAGAAGCCAAATTCCAAGTTTGTAGGCTTTAAGGTTCTGGCGATCTTGTGATGATGTGTGAGTGGTATTTTGCTTTCATATATATAGATGAATCTAAGTGTCCCTACAAATTACATACCAGTATGATTCTACTCAGAACCAAAAATAAACAATGTCTGATATTATGAGATTTATGAATGTATAGTCATTCTGACTTGCTATGTTTAACCATTCAATTCTGTCTGGACAATAACGATCCTGAATTAAGATCTCTATCACATTTCTTTTCCAATCCAGAATCAAGATATATAAATGATTATCATCTATATTCTAATAAATCCTAACACTATGTCAGCAGGTTCATATTAGGTGTTAAATAGAGGAGATAGTATCAAATTCTGTGGCACCTCACTTCTGAGAGGCCTTGGAATCTGTCTTTTGGAAAAGAGGAGAATCAGACATGGTATTCAGCAGGTTCTGACTAGTTCTGGAGAACCGGTAACAGAAATCTTGAGTAGTTTGGAGAACCAGCAAATCCTACCTCTGACTGAAGGTTTTACAGTATCCTTCCCCTGCCACACCCACCAAGCCACACCCACCAAGCCACACCCACAGAATCGGTAGTAAAAAAAATTGAATCCCACCACAAACAGTGCCTCTTCTCACAATCCATGGAGTAGTATACCATTATCAATGGTATCAAAACCTGCTGAGACATCAAGTAAGACCTGGGAGAATTAAATTTTCACTATCTTATTCTCATCACAGATCAGTCACTAAAATGTCAAGTACATCTAGTACTTATAATTATTGGTATTGACACAGACTTTATTCTATTAATAAAAAATGGGTAAGATCTAAGATCTGGCTCTTGAGTCACAAGACCTGAGAGTAATACTTACAATTTGCCTATTGAAACACTTCCGGGGAAGATGGCGGACGGCTGCTTTCGCCGGAGTTCTCTTCGGCCCGGGTGCTCTTCGGTGCGGGTCCCCATGCCCCCTGGCCCCCCTCGCCGGTGGCAGAGGTGGGGGAGGGCCCGGGGAGACCAGCGGTTTCCAACGAGAGCTGGTTGGGGGCTCGCCGGAGCTAAGGGAGCCGATGGGAGCGACGGCGTTGGCGCGGCAGCCCTGGCGGCCCCGGAGTGGCCTCGGGACGGTCTTGCTGGTCTTGCTGGCCTTGGCGGCCTCGGAGCGGCTTCGGAGGGGCTTCGGAGGCCCCGTTCTGGATGCAGCAGCCCCGGAGCGGTTTTCCAGCTCGCCGGAGCCGCGGCGCCGAGAGGAGAGACAGCGTTGCCGCGGCAGTCCTGGCGGCCTCGGAGCGGCCTCGGGGTGGCCTCGTTGGCCTCGGAGTGGCCTCGGAGTGGCGTCGGAGGCCGCGCTCCAGGTGCGGCGGCCCCGGAGCGGTTTCTGAGCGGCCTCGGAGGCCTTGGGAGTGGTGTGGAGCGGCCCCGGTGGATTTGTGGCGATGGATCCGGTGCGTGCGACGCGGAGCTCCGCCGCGGCCCTCTCCGGCCTGGACGGCCTCAGCGGCGGCCCCCCCTGTCCCCTGGGCCCCCCGCCGGTGGCAGAGGCGGGGGAGGATCGAGGGAGACCAGCCGGGACACCTGGAAGCTGGTCGGGGGTCGGCTGGAGCCGCGGGACCGATGTGGAGGGCGGCGTGGTCACGGCGGCCCCGGTGGCCTTGGGTCGATTGCGGAGGCCTCCTCCAGCGGTCGGCGGAGCGGGGCGGCTGCGGACGGGCAGCGAGCGGACCTGGGGCATTTTCGATAGCCCCGAAGACGACGCGGCGGCTGGGAGATCCACGGAAGGGCTCGGCTGGGGAGCGATGGTGCCGATGCCCCCGTGGGCCGCTTAGGTGGAGCTGTGGTGTCCCTTCCTTCCCTGGGGCCCCCACCGGTGGCAGAGGTGGTGGGCCTGGGGGGGGGACTGGCTCTGCCTGTGACTCTTTCCCCCCCGGGGGTCTCACCGGTGGCAGAGGTGGGACGACCGGGGGGAGGCAGAATATACCCCAGCTGGACTGGATTCCATTTTCCATGGCCGGAGGACGGCAGACGCTGCGGACACTCCGGGACTGCCGAGATGGGGCGGCCGGGTCCACGGAAGTACCCAAGGACAGAGCTTTGGGCCTTGAGGGATGCCCCCCTCTCCCTTAGGTGGCCTTCGAAGCTCTCTAAGACCTTCCGCAATGAGGGATCCTGGGATCCGGAGCGATGGTGGGGTCGGGGAAACCGGGGAGGGCGTGGTAAATTCGGGCTTGAAAAATTTTTAAGGGGATTTTTTAAGGGGGAAAAGTCCAGGGCGGGCGGGGGAGACAGCCCGCATGGAATTGGGGGCAGCCGGGCCGGCGAGCGCGCCTGTGGGGCCTCGGGGGTCCCCGTGTCGGGGTGGCAGACAGGGGGTGGGCAGCCGGGGGCCAGTTTTATCGGCACGGTAACTGGGAGAGGTAGGTATGCTAGGGGTGGAGGGCCATATCCGGTTAGGGGATCGCGCTCCCGATGTTTACAAGCAGTAGCGCGCTCCGACCCTCCCTACCCATCCTGCAGCCCTGGTTGTCCGGAATCTCAGGCCCTGAATACCCGGCTGCTGTTGTGCAATGCCAGGTCCGTGGTTAATAAGGCTCCCCTGATCTGGGAGTTGGCTCAGGAGGAGGCCGCGGACCTGGTAGGTGTCACCGAAACCTGGTTGGGCCCAGAGGGAGGTGTCCCTCTGGTTGAGATGTGCCCACCAGGTTTCCTTGCATTTCACCAGCCTAGGGCTCAGGGAAGGGGCGGTGGGGTGGCGGTGCTTATAAAGGAAGTCCTTTGTCCTAGGGAGGCCACTGTCCCTCAGACGGCTGGCTGTGAATCTCTTTTTGTGAAGTGGGGGCAAGGGGTTCAGATGGGTCTTTTGTTGACGTACCTGGCTCCCTGCCACGTCTCATCGGCCCTACCCGGACTCCTAGAGGTAATAGCCGGGCTGGCGGTTGAGACCCCAAGGCTCTTAGTCATGGGGGATTTCAACCTGCCATCGCTCGGTGAAACCTCGGGGTTGGTCCGGGAGTTCTTGGCTTCCATGACGGCCATGGACCTGACCCAGTTAGTTTCTGCCCCCACTCACATGGGAGGTCACATGCTGGACCTGATTTTTGTCTCTGGGCAGTGGTTGAATGACTGTAATTGGGGGGATTTAGTTATTACACCCTTGTCATGGACAGATCATTCCCTCCTTAGGCTGGATTTCTGTTCCGCTACCCCCCACCGCAGGGAGGCGGAGCCACTTAGATGGTTCCGCCCCAGGCGCCTAATGGATCCGGATCGGTTCCAGAGGGAGCTTGGGCCATTTCCTGAATCTCTGGCTCTCAGCTCGCCTGGAGACCTGGTGGCCACCTGGGAGGGGTCGGCCGCCGGGGCTCTAGAGCGAGTTGTGCCTATGCGACCTCTGACTCGGCACAGATCCCATTTGGCTCCGTGGTATACGGAGGAGCTACGGGAGATGAAGTGCCGAAAAAGACGTCTTGAGGGCATTTGGAGGGCGAGCCGTTCCGAGTCTGACCGAACACAGGTGAGATCTCATATTAAGACTTACCTTGTGGCGATAGGGGCGGCGAAGTCTTCGTATTTCTCCGCCCTTATTGCATCAGCAGAAAATCGGCCTGCCGCCCTGTTTAGAGTGACCCGCTCTCTACTTGAACCGAGAGCGCGGGATGACCTCTTGCAGGGTAGAGCGGAGGAGTTTTCCCGATTTCTGCATGATAAAATCGCTCAGATTCGGGAAGGGCTCAACTCCAATTGGGTGGTCCCGGGGGAGGTGTCCGGGGCAGGTCTTGAGAGTGTTATCTGGGGGGAGTTCGATCCTGTGACCGCTGAGGGTGTGGACAGGTTGCTGGGGGGTCTGAATGCCACCACCTGTTTATTGGACCCGTGTCCTTCCTGGTTGGTTTCGGCCGCCAGGGAGACGACACGAGGCTGGCTCCAGGGGATTGTCAACGCTTCTTTGAGAGAGGGGGTGCTCCCTACCGCCCTGAAGGCGGCGGTGGTGCGCCCCCTCCTCAAGAAGCCTTCCCTGGACCCAGCTATTTTAAACAACTATCGTCCAGTCTCCAACCTTCCCTTCGTGGCGAAGGTTGTTGAGAGTGTGGTGGCACGTCAGCTCCCCCAGTACCTGGAGGAAGCAACTTACCTCGATCCGTTCCAATCGGGCTTCAGGCCTGGACATAGCACTGAGACGGCATTGGTCGCGTTGGTTGATGATCTCTGGAGGGCTCGTGACAGAGGGTTCTCCTCTGTCCTGGTCCTATTAGATCTCTCGGCGGCTTTTGATACTATCGACCATAGTATCTTATTGCGACGGTTGGAGGGGTTGGGGATTGGTGGAACCGTCCTCCGATGGTTCTCCTCCTTCCTCTCTGACCGTTCGCAATTCGTGTTGGCGGGGGGGGAGAGGTCCACCTCTAGGCCCCTGGTTTGTGGGGTGCCTCAGGGGTCGGTCCTTTCTCCCCTCCTGTTCAACATTTACGTGAAGCCGCTGGGCGAGATCATCCGTGGTCTTGGAGTGAGGTGTCATCTGTATGCAGATGACACCCAGCTGTACATCTCCACTCCGGACCACCCCAACGATGCTGTGGGGACTATGTCTAGGTGCCTGGAGGCCGTGCGGGACTGGATGGGCGGGAACAGGCTTCGGCTCAACCCATCCAAGACCGAGTGGCTGTGGTTTCCGGCGCCCCGATATAGCCAGCTGACACCTTCGCTGGCTATTGGGGGGGAGGTTCTGCCCCCCACAGAGAGGGCTCGCAACCTGGGAGTCCTCCTGGATGTACGGCTGTCGCTTGAACATCACATCGCGGCCGTCTCCAGGGGGGCGTTTCATCAGATCCGTCGGATCTACCGGTTGCGGCCCTTGCTGGATCGGGACGCCTTGCGCACGGTCACTCAGGCCCTTGTCACCTCTCGCCTGGACTATTGTAATGCCCTCTACATGGGGCTCCCTGCGGGGAGCATCCGGAGACTCCAGTTGGTGCAAAATGCAGCCGCGAGGGTGATTATGGGGGCGTCGCGTAGCGCCCATGTGACGCCTCTCCTGCGCGAGCTGCATTGGTTGCCGATGGCTCTCCGGGTTCGCTTTAAGGTTCTAGTTTTGACCTTTAGGGCGACCCATGGCATGGGACCAGGTTACCTTCAGGACCGCATTCTACCAACGTTCTCCAACAGGCCGGTGCGTTCCCACAGGGAGGGTCTGCTCCGGGTGCCGTCGGCCGCTATGTGTCGTCTGGCGGCGCCAAGGGGTAGGGCCTTCTCTGTGGGTGCCCCCGCCCTCTGGAATACTCTGCCACCGGAACTTCGTACCGGCACGGACCTGAGGGCCTTCAGGCGCGCGTTAAAGACCTGGCTCTTTGAGCAGGCCGGCCTGGGCTGAGAAAATGATTTTAAATTTGATCTCCATTTTTAACTTTAAATTGGGTTTTAAGGGTGGGGGGGGGGTTTTCTAATTTTAGTCTGCAGCTGATTCTAATATTTAATTACTTTTTAACTTTTGTATTTGTGGGGTTTTTAGACGAGCTATTCACCGCCCTGAGTCCCTTGGGAGAAGGGCGGTATATAAATGTAATTAATAAATAAATAAATAAATAATGTCTGTAAATCCATTTTCATATTAGATTGCATTAGTATTAGGGAAAAGATAACAAGCCCACCATGTTCAAGACTTATCTCACTTCATATAATTGTTACTCGTTGCTTTTTTCCACAATGTGAATAGAATTAGTCCATGACCGACGATGACTCAGAAGGTTAGGGTACTGTCCTATTGCTCAATTGAAAAGAATGGAATGTTTTACTCTTTAGTAAAAGGGAGGCAGGGCCGATAAAATGGTACTGCCCCAGGCGCCTGATGGACCCAGATAGGTTCCTGATGGAGCTTGGGCCGTTTCCCGAGACTCACACACACGACTCGGTCAAGGGCTTAGTGGCTACCTGGGATAGGGTGGCAGCTGAGGCAATTGACCGGGTCATGCCCTTGCGGCCTCTGACTCAGTGCCGATCCCGAGTGGCTCCTTGGTTTTCCGAGGAGCTGAGGGAGATGAAGCGCCGGAAAAGACGCCTAGAGAGTGGTTGGAGGGCCGGCTGCTCCAGATCTCACCAAACACTATTACGATCCCATATTAGGGCGTATTTAGTGGCGATAAGGACAGCGAGGTGATTTTACTTCTCCACCCTTATTGCGTCTGCAGAAAATCGCCCGGCCACCCGCTCCCTTTTGGAAGTGGAGGCACAGGAGGATCCCTTGCAGGGATGGGTGAGGACTTTTCTAGGTTTCTGTAGGACAAAATCACTCAGATCCAGGATGAGCTGGACTCCAACTGGGCATCTCCGGGTGGGGGGGCGAGGGCGGACTTTGGTGAGGTGATTTGGGATGAGTTCTATCCTGTTACCCTGGAGGACATGGACAGGATACTGGGGAGGCTTAATGCCACCACCTGTTTATTGGACCCATGCCCCTCCTGGTCTTGGCCACTCGGAAGGTAACATGAGGCTGGTTCCAAAGGATCATTAATGTTTCCTTGAGAGAGGGGCTTTTACCCGCCGCCTTGAAAGAGGCGGTGGTGCAGCCCCTCCTCAAGAAACCGTCCCTGGATCCAGCATTATTGTCGAATTATTGTCCTGTCTCCAACCTCCGCTTTGTGGTGAAGGTTGTTGAGAGTGTGGTGGCACCTTAGCTCCCTCAGTACCTGGATGAAGCGGTATATCTAGACCCCCTCCAATCGGGTTTCAGGCCCGGGCAAAGCACAGAGACAGCGTTGGTCGCGTTGGTGGATGATCTCTGGAAGGCCCGAGACAGGGGTTGTTCCTCTGTCTTGGTCCTGTTAGATCTCTCAGCGGCTTTTGATACTGTTGACCACAGTATCTTATTGCGGCAGTTGGGGGGGGTTGGGAGTGGGAGACACCGTTTTATGGTGGTTCTCCTCCTTCCTCTCCGACCGCTCGCAATTTGTGTTGACAGGGGGACAGAGGTTGACCCCGAGGCCCCTATTATGTGGGGTGCCCCAGGGGTCTGTGCTCTCGCCCCTGCTGTTCAACATTTATGTGAAGCCGCTGGGTGAGATCATCCATGGTTTCGGGGTAGAGTTCCATCAGTACGCTGATGATACCCAGCTGTACATCTCTACCCCGGGCCACCCCAACGAAGCCATCGAAGTGATGATCCGGTGCCTGGAGGCCGTGCGGAGTTGGATGGGTCTTAACAGGCTTCATCTCAACCCAACCAAAACTGAGTGGCTGTGGTTTCCTGCGCCCAGATACAGCCAGCCTATTCCATCGCCGGCTGTGGGGGGAGAAATTTTGCCCCCCCCCCGGAAAGGGCTCGCAATCTGGGTGTCCTCCTGGATGTACGGCTGTCTTTAGAAGATCACATTACGGCCGTTGCCAGGGGGGGGCTTTTGTCAGATTCGTCTGATTTACCAGTTGCGGCCCTTTCTGGATCTCGACGCACTTCGCACAGTCACTTCCGCCCTCGTCATCTCCCGCTTGGACTACTGCAATGCTTTCTACATGGGGCTCCCCTTGAAGAGTGTTTCGGAGGCTGCAGTTGGTCCAGAATGTAGCCGCGCGGGTGATCTTAGGAGCTCCTCGGAGCTCCCATGTTACACCGCTCCTGCGTGTGCTGCATTGGCTTCCTGTGGCCTTCCGGATCCGATTCAAGGTGGTAGTGATCGTCTTTAAAGTGCTCCATGGCTCGCGACCTGGGTACTTACGGGACCGCCTGCTGCCACCAACAGCCTCCCGCCGCCCAGTGCACTCCCAAAGGGTCGGCCTCCTCGGGGTTCCGCCAGCTGGGCATTGCCGGTTGGCGGCCCCGAGAGTGCGGGCCTTCTCTGTGGGGACTCCCTCCCTTTGGAACGACTTGCCCCCGGAGATACGGGCCATCACCGACATTCAGACGTTCCGGCGCACAGTAAAGACCCTGTTTTTTCAACAAGCCGGCCTTGCCCAGTAACAATTTGTGGGGTTTTAAATTTGGTATTTTTAAATTTTTTTTATCAGTTTTTATACTTGTTAATTTTAATTCGGCCTCCAATTTAATCATTTTAAATTGTCTTTAATTTTATAACTTTATATTGTTTCTGTTTTAGCTGGCTGTATACCGCCCCGAGTCCCTTTTTTGGGAGAGGGGCGGTATAAAAATCTAATAATAATAAACCTGTTCTTTGCATTTTGAAGCCTAGAGAATGAAAATGATCATGGATCAACTTCTATTTGGCAAGAGATTGGTGTTTAGGAAATAATAGCAGCAATAGCATCTGAAGACATTCTCTCATATGCTTCCATAATACATCAATACTAGGGTTATCAGCTTTGGGCTATAAAAATCTGGTGATAAGATTGTTGCAAAGAGAGCTTTCCACAACTCTTTGCTACTATCTTGTAGTTGTCCTAGTTATTTTTATGCCCTGAATTTTGTCATCATACTCATTTGCAGCAATCCTCTTCTGCCTACTATTTCACACTACTCCATCTAATGCCTAGATTCTTCTATGAAGGCATGCTGGTCCATCAGAAGACCAAAACCAGGCTTAGATAGATGATAGATAGACGACAGACAGACAGACAAACTGTTTGACTACTGGTGTCTGCAGACCAAACTACAAAATAACCACTAGCATTGCCTTAGCTGTATTTATATCTCTATTTACAAGCTGCTTGCCACTGCATTTTAGAGTCTTCTTGCCAATATACATTAGGAAAAAGTAAGATGCAGACTTCAGGTTCTCATCCTTAATATTATTTGCATGGTACATTAAAAATAAATATATTTGCATGCATCATGGGCAATGTCATAATTAATTGAAAGTACTAGAGGTGATAGGGATAACTTGTAAAAACTGACAAGATCCAATTGTTTCTACACAAAACTGACAGATTTCATTTATGCCATCTGTTTTCTACCTTATGATCTACATTTTACACTGGTGTTATTTCTACCAGCTACACAGCAGCTACACAGAGAACGTTCATTGTTCTAACTAATATTCAAAGCAATGGGTAAAGTCAAGATTGTAACTAAAATGTAAGAGTTATGTTTAGTATTTTTACACTTTAAATTTTTTAAAATTTCTTTCATGCGTAGTGTCAGAGTTCCAGAAGCTCTTTCCAGAACTGCCAGCAGAGAAAATGACTCAAGTAAAATGTAAAAAATGGCTTCCAAGGCTGACACATAGTTCCCTAGTCCCACACACAATAAGTAAGAGAATACTGAGATTACCACCTCATTACTCTCACAGAACAATTTTCACTTCAGTAAGATTCTTCCTATGAATTATATGTACAGTAAAGAAGCAAGCAATCCCAAAATCTTTTTTATTAAAGTCCACTAATAAAATGTATCACCAAATGTATCTATTCGAATCTGTGATTCTGTAAATTTCAGAGAAAGCATCAGAAAACAATTTCAGAAGGAAAAAAAGGAGTAAAAAACCATATTTTGAATACTGTATTTCTAAATTTTCAGATTGCTCTTTGTGAAAGTTGGAAAACGCAAATTAATCTTAAGAATTAATAGAAAGATGAGTCATCAATGTCTTTCTTTTCAACTAGAACTTTCTTATGTAAGGAGGCAGGCACTTCAGCATTTTGTTTTGGAACAACTATAGTCAATTACTAAAATTAGCCCATCACCAAGGACAGATAGATATAAATATGATTATAAATGAACATCTTTAATCATCATTATTTTAAAAACAGCACCAGATGAACAATAGCTAAGTCCCAGAGTACGACAATGGGCTAATCATTCTCACAGCTAGGTAAGTCTATTTTATCTATTTATTTATCTGTTTATCTATTTATCTTTTATGGCCTAAATACTTAATATATATGGAATAGCCATATTAATTTTTGTTCACATTTTCTTCTTATGGAATTTTTGTATATGATCTACTTTAAAATACTGTTAACCTAAATTTCCTGAGAATTTTTGATGGAAATTCTTCTGATGTAATAAATCCTCTTCTATTCCCCCATATAGATTTTGCATATGTGAAATATAATGGCAATTAAATGGAAATTATAGCCTATAGATCACCAATATTTTTTGGGAGGGGAAATCCCACTTCCCCGAGTTTCTTTGAAAGTTTTAATTAAGGTTTTAGGAACAAATGAAGGCTGTGAGTGATAGATGATATCATAGCTTCTGATTTGAAACAGGTCTCAATCTTTGTTCAATAAACTAGTTAACTGTTCCCTTTTTAGGCCAATGTTTGATGATAGCCTATCAGGCCAGATTTTCACCAGGTACCCCTCAGATCTATGTTCTGGATCCAAATGATTATACATACTCCTCAGATCTATGTTCTGGATCCAAATGATTATACATTGGAATCCAGATAGAGACTGATTGTCCTTCTGCAATTCAGTACCTGACATGACTCCCCAGGATCTCATTTTCTCAGCCATTTTGACACTCTGCAAACATCAACTTGCTCAAGTTGTTCTAAATGAACTGTGCTATGCAAGCACTATGCAGAAACATATGTCCAAAATGGACTAGTAGAGACCAGTGAAGATAGATTACATAGGCAGGTAGGCAGGCAGGCAGGCAGAATCTTTGAGGGAGATCGGCAGTTCAGAAATGTGAAAAATAAATACAAAAATAAATAAAAAGACCATACTAGAGGGATGAAATTATAGTTATCTAGAAGTGCAGACCTCCATATTATCCTTCCTTTTTCCAAGGTAAATGTCACACGGAAGAGCCTTAAAATATTTTGAAAGAGGTAGCTATCCCCATCAGATTTATGAAGAATGAAAAAGACATGGAAGGCCCTGTAGCACACCCCTGTGGAAGATAAAGGAGAAGGTGTTATTGTGGTAGCTCAAAGGCCTATTCTTATTCACAGCCATGTTGTTCTCACTGATCCCACTTCAAAGAATTTAATGATAACGCCTGTAAAAGCTAAACCTACTTTTTTCTTTGTACTTGAAAGGGACATCCAAGTTACCTAAGTAAATGTAGGGAGACTGCATTTGCACAACTGAAAGATAAAGTTTGGAGTCTAAATACACAAAGCATCATCAGCCATAACTTTTTTGGAAAAAGAAAAAAGAAACCTCAGGAAGACAAAGAATGGAGCAAGAAGTACATTTTTTCAAATGAAAGACCCTATATACATTTTAATACACATTTAATTTTCTCTCTAATTGGGTCACATCAGTAAAAATATGCCTGAAAATGTATGGCTTCACAGTGAGTTTTCACAGGAAGGAATGCCTAATAAATCATTAGTCAAAAGCAATGCTTTCGGCATTTTTTGCTTCTTAATCCTGTCATTACACAATATTACAAATAGCTTGCTTAGGGCTTGGAGAAATTATAGGCACAAAACAGACTGCAGAATGAGATGCAGTATCTGTAACCTATTCTCAGTCAAAATGTGCATATGTGAAAGAGAGAGAGAATGTGAAGGAGAGAACAGAGTAACAATAAAAATGAGAGGCTGAATTAAAGCTTGCGAGTATATAATACTGTTATTTTTAGATACCGACTGTAAACCAATTATAGAGACAAGGGTGGCTAGTCACTATGGAGCTGAATAAGTTAGCACAATAAGAGTTGTGCTGAGGCAAAAGAATAACTTAAAATCCTTTCAAAACAAAACAAAGCAAAAAATATTATACCCTAATTAAAAAGTTACAAGCAACCATTCCTACAAGAGAAATTTTATTCTGATGATAGTGTTTAGAAATTTAAGGAGTATGAAATACTCCAAAATAAGTTGTTCTTTTTAAAAAAATGGGTCAGGTCTTACTTTATAGAAGTGGACACTTCAGTTTTAAAAGTGTTTGACTTACTCATGGAGTAAAATATAATACTTGCTAAGACCATATCTATGTCAAGATGCTAACTGGTTTTATCTATTGTCCCTTCTAATATTTAAGGAAATCAATATGAGTTTCCTTCCTATCAAAGAGATTCTGAAATATTTGCAAATCTGGCAGTGGCAAAACATTTGATTCAGCAATCTTCCCAAGATATTCATTCCTGATGAGCATCTTCTACTTATTAAAGAAAAATTGTGAGTTTGTCAGAAAAAATGCTTGCTGTTTCCTTGGAAGAAATCCTGATTCTCTCTCCCGAGAAAAAGGTCAGAGCTAAAATCCATTTCTATGATGGAGAAAAAAGAACTGAAATCTAGAGCAGAAAGAGAGGATGAGGAAAAATTAAATTTGGTAGACAAAGAGAGGAATTAGCAGGAAACTCGAACACACTGAAATTATCCCTTTGAGAATCAGGTTGAGAAACTGTTTATCCGTTTGCACCAACCATTCATAAAGTAATGCTATCCAGCTATGTTGGACTATAATTCCCAGAATTCTTATAATTATCTTAGCTGAGAATTCTTAAGACTTATCTCAATAAGTCTTAATAAGTCTGCTTATTTGTATCCTATGACTATCATTAAGTGTTGTACCTTATGATTGACTAATGTATCTTTTCTTTTTATGTACTGAGAGCACATGCACCAAGACAAATTCCTTGTGTGTCTAATCACACTTGGCCAATAATTAATTAATTAATTCATTCATTCATTCATTCAATGCAGCTGGTGGATACTATAGATCAGGGGTCACCAACCTTCGGACCTCAGGGATCACTAAATTCATATTTTTTAATCCAGTGGTGAACACTAATATGAATCCAACGTGCCGCTCACTGAAGTGCCTGGACTCCCAGTGATGGGATAGGGATCTTCAGGCACTTAGCTTGGCCACCTGTTTCTGCAACCTTAAACACTCAAAGAACCATTGGACCCATTTCCCACAGAAAACAAACCATCAGGATCTCTTATCTCTCTCTTTCTCATCTCTCCCTGTATTTCTTTCTCTGTGTATGTCTCTCTCTCTTTCATCTTTCTGTCTTTCTGTCTTTCTCTCTGTGTCTCTCTCTCTTTGTATCTCTCTTTCATCTTTCTCTCACACACACATTTCTCTCTCATCTTTCTCTCTCTTTCTCTCTCATCTCTCTCTCTATCTCTCTCTTTCTCTGTCTCTCTCTCATCTTTCATCTCTCTCTCTCTCATATCTCTCTCTCACCTCTCTCATATCTCTGTATCTCTCTCTCATCTCTCTCTCTGTATCTCTCTGTGTGTCTCCTCTTTCTCTCATTTTCTCTCTCGCATTCTGATTATCCAGTGCCCTCTGGGTCTTGCAATGCTTCTTTGGCCTTTGTTGGTGTTGGATGCACTTCTGTCGCTCAGAGAGATGCATGACCTGCTCTCCAACCCAAGACACTCACCCGACCTAGCTGTGGCCAATACTCTGCATAGTAAAGGGCTCCAGGAGGAGGAGGGGGTGCGGTCTTCCCCATTGTGAAGCACGCTAAATTTAAGTGTTCTGTCCAAGGTGCTGCAAGAATAGTGAGCAGGCCATGGAGGCAGCAAGAGCAGCGGCATCAGCCACACCCAGGCCAGCCAGTGTCTCAGGGTAGAGAGGAAGTCTCCCAGTTGTGCAGCACCAAAAAGGGCCAGAAGAAATGCCCGTGAAACTCAGCAAGAGATGAAACTTTGCTCCTGCCCTGGAATATGGAGTGAGTCTCCATCCCCCGCCCTTACATTCTCAGGCCAGGTGAGGAGCGAGTGGGAGGGAAGGGCAAGTGGCAGGGCCAGCCAGTGGTGGGTTCAGCTAACAGGAAGCCACAACAGGGGGACAAAAGAGCCTTGGTTTGCTGACACCCATTGCTTCGGCCCTCCTGCACCACCACCACCCCCCCCTTGCTGCAACAGCACCATTATCTTGTTCCGGAAAGCAAGGGCTGCACTACTCTTTGCACATTACACTACCTACGAAGTTGCATGTTGCATATTGCATGTAACACCCTCTGTGGCAGAGATTTCCAGCCCCACCACGAGCTGCCTGGCCAGTCCCATATTCCAGAGCTCTAGTCACAGGACTGGCCCATTGGTCATCCTGGAGCAGCTCCTCCACCTGGGTGCGGACCACCAAAATTTTCTTGCAGACCAACAGTGGTCTGTGGACCACCAGTTGGTGACTTCTGCTATAGATTGTTTTGCTGTTTGCCTTCCTTCATGCTATATATAAAACTGTAAATAAACAAAACAGAAATCCCACTAACTGGCAGTGATTTCTCCCAATCCCTACCCCACCCAGTTCACAATGGGTGTTAAGATAGGCTGTTGAACTCTTCACATGATAGTGCAGAGGTCTCCAAACTTGGCAACTATTAGACTTGTGGATTTAAACTCCCAGAATTCCCCAGCCACATGGTTGAAGTTGATAAGTCTTAAAGTTGCCAAGTTTGGAGATGCCGGCCCTAGTGTATTAAGACTGGCTGTTGATTTTTTTAATTTTCTTTTTAGTTATGCAAATTGAAAAGCACACAGCAGAATAATATACATCTTTTGAAATGTGTCCTATGCTCAAGCTAAATTTTGGGAAGTGGAGGGTTAAATCTTAGGTGCATATTTTGAAGGAGAACGAATTTATCTTGAGAACATACAGTATTTAAATATTCTCTTATTGGGTATATTGATGAAGCAAGGAAATTCTTTGACATATCGTACTTATATATTTGAATATCTTTGTTATTTTGAGTGGTTAATTTTAAAACTGCTTACATGGAGAAATAAAGCATGTTTGGCTGCTTTCTCTGACAGCAACCTGAAAGACAAAGAAATGCTGTTCTCAAGCTTCCTGGTCCCTCTGAGATTTTCTTCAGCAGTTGTTGACTAGAACCAACTCAGCTGTTCTGTTATTACTTCTGACTAATATGTTTTATGACCCAACAAAATGTCCATCCATTTTCATTTAGCTGTGTTATAGATAAATATAAATTAATTTCATTGCTCTGTTTTCTATTTTTTTAAAATCTCAACCATGGATCATAAAATTTTATTTAATGCAGTAAACAATGCTGTGGGAACAAAGTATATTAAAGGACATAAAATAAGGTCATTAAGTACTATGTATGACTTGACAGGTTATTCATTTAATGATATGAATATCTTCCTGCAATTAAAGGCATTTTCATTAAAAAAAAATCAACTTCCACAAATTATTTTATACTGTTAAATTTACATTTGCAGAAGGTTAAAAAAAACCATCCTCCTAATAGAATTGTGAATATGTTAAATGATGGAATGACAGTTTATGACTTGTGACCAGCCTTTACATAGACACATGAACAGATGTATTTTGAACTAAAAGTGATGTAGTTCTTAAAATGAGATGGATGCATTGGAAAAGACAGAATTGAGCAAAAGCTCTATCACTAAAAAGTAAAAAAGAAAAAAAATCATATAAACCAAACAGCATGGAAAGTTAGTTCATTAATCCAAATAAAAACAAAATCAAAGTCGGACTTCATTAATGAGAATTCTATCCAAGTATTTCTCAAAAAAACACCAGCCCAAGATAAACTATCATATGGCTTTACACAATAGTTTGTTTGTATAATATAGATATTACTTATTAATATCTGGCTTCATCATAAATACTTTTTGTTAAATTATTAGTAGGTGAAAATCCCAAGACGTATATATGGTCAAGAAATACTAATGTATCCCTGAGAATTCCAGATGGGACTAAAACGGTGGTTCCCAAACTTTTTCAGTCCACCGCCCCCTTGGTGCTACAAACCCATCCTCAATGCCCCCCACCCAGGGGCAGGATTCAAATTTCTGTGGGTGTGGCCTAATTTGAGGTGTGGTTTGCTGGTAACATGATTGGGTAGGCATGGCTTGCTGGTCACATGGCTGGCTGGGTGTGGCTGGCTGATCACATGATTGGTGGTGTCGCTTGCTGGTCATGTGACTAGGTGGGTGTGGTTTGGTGACTGGCAAATCAAATACAAGTGGTCCTCACTTAATGGCTGGTTGCTTAGCAAGTGTTCTAATTTATGACTGGCCTCCCCAGAACTACTAGATCTGTTTTTGGAGTTTTGACAGCCATGCACACACATATACACGTACATCCTTCCAACCCTGCTACAGCAGGTCATTGGACTAGAATCGGCAAAGCATCTCTGATTAAATTCTAGTAGTGAATAAAATCTAATCAGAGATGCCTTGCCGATGCATTGTTGGTTTGTTTTATTTGTATTTCTTTATTTTATGTTGCTGAATTGCATTGACATGTGTGTCCCTTCTTGTGCACAACCCAGAACCTTTTGTGATTCTTTGCAGCAAAAATTACCGACCTCTGGCTTTGCTCTACTTTTCAAATGTGCCGGCACTGCCACGTTCTAGGTGCCGGCCCCGCAGATCCACCCCATTGAGCCCACTGCACTGGAGGGACCTGCCCAAGCAAGTCTGAATGGAGCGGTGCATCAAATCAATGGGGTTAGCCTGGAAGAAGGAAAGACAGAGAGAGAAAAGAAAGAGAGAAAGAGAGAAGGAAGAAAAGAAAGAGAAAAGGGAAAGAAAGAAAAAGAGACAAAGAAAGGGGGGATGGAGGGGGAGAGAGGAAGAGAGAGAGACCTGATGCATCAGATTGAAATGAGGCCTAGTTTAGAGGCCCTTTTCCACATTGAAACATCTTTGCCAGCATCTTTGCCAGCACATTGAAACATCTTTGGTTTCTATTAATTAAAGGTTTTGTGGACGAAGGGGTGAGTGATGGCCTCAGGGAGGGGTGATGGCCAAGACGATCAGGAAGCTCTCACATTTTGTTGAGGCTTTAAACGGGATCCATTGGACCAGACCTCCACCCTAAAAAAATCACTTTTTCCCAATGTATTACAGTGCCAATTCTGAAGAAGGCAAGACCAAAATGTATTGGTAAATTACAAGGAGAACACACACACACACTCCCTTCTAACCCTGCTGGAGCAGTGATTGGGCTAGAATAAATATCTCATTATCTTTCTCCTTCCTCCCTCCCTCCCTCCTTCTTTATTTTTTTTCTTTTGGTCCCTTCCTTCCACCCCCCTTTTCTTTGTCCCTTTTTCTTTCTTTCCCTTTTCTATTTCTCTTCTTCCTTCTCTCTTTCTGTCTCTCTCTCTCTTTCCTCTCTCTTTCCCTCTCTCATTGATTTTGTGCACCGCTCCGTTCGGACTTGCTTGGTCAGGTGCCTCCAGTGCAAGGGGCTCAATGGGGTGGACCTGCAGGGCCTCTCCCCGAACGTGGCAGGATGTTTGAAAAGGAGAGCAAAGTCACTCTGGCTTTGCTCTCCTTTCCCAATGCTGCATCTGGGGTGAGGCCCTCCCGCCTTGAACACGGCGGCAGCGGCGGCGGGATGTTTGCTGCATTCAGGGCGAGGTCCCACAGGATCACCCCATTAGCCCCTTGCACCAGAGCGTGCAAGTCAATGGGATGAGCCTGCGGGGCCTCGCCTTGAATGCGGCGGGGACGGGATTTTTTCTCACCCCTGAATTGTGCCCTGCCACTCACCTCCAGCACCCCTCTGACCCCTCTTAGCACCCCCTGCTGGCTCCCTTGCCTCTCAGTGTCCCCCTAAGGCATCCCACCACCACCCAGGGGTTGGTACCGTCCACTTTGGGAACCACTGGACTAAAGGAATTCTCTAAAGGACTATTTCTGATATAAGGTACTAAAAGTCTTTATCCAATAGATTTCTCACATATTTTCTCTATTGCTGCTCTACTCAGAAATGGTGTAGGGCAGAGGTGGTATACAGTAGGTTCTGACCAGTTCTGGAAAACCGGTAGCAGAAATTTTGAGTAGTTCAGAGAACTGGTAAATACCATCTCTGACTGGAGATTTTACAATATCTTTTCCCTGCCACGCCCACCAAGTCAAACCCACAGAACCGGTAGTAAAAAAAATTGAATCCCACCAATGGTGTAGGGCAATGGTGGTGAACCTCTTTGGCACCAAGTGTCAAAACGGGAGCATGTGCGCACACATACATGTGCACTTGCCAGAAACTAGAGGAGCAGTTCCCAGTGCACATGCACGGGAGTAGCAGAAACCAGAAACTTAGATTCCTGGCACACGTACCAGGTCTTCCAGTTTCTAATGTGCATACACACATGAAGACCAACTGGCCAGCATCCACATATGTGCCGGGGAGCTGCTCTTCTGGTTTCTAGTGCTCCTATATGCAGGAAGATCAGTTGGCCAGTACGCAAGAACCCAGAGGAGCAATGGGTGATGGCTGGCATGCCCGGAGAGATGGCTCTGCGTGCCACTTCCATTAGTCATTGCATAGGTTTGCCATCATGGGTGTAGGGGCTCCTCCTTGGGCTCATGCTTGTTAGACTCTGTTATTCTGTTATCTATGAACTCCTGTTCTGCTGTCTATCACCCTACCTGAATAAACTAGAGTCTTCCTGCTTGTCCTTCCCCAAATGTAATGCCTAAATTTGTCTATGAATGATCATGTGAGACCTGCATCCTTTTTCATTGCTGGTTTGGGAAACATCTACATTTTTCTGAAGGTACTTTTATCAGAACCACACAACCAAATGAGAGAAAAATCACATGGTATTCAACATCCCTTTGCTAATTCGGTTAAGGTGAAAAACAATGGGCTATTTACAAGCAACAGCCCTTCATGTAAGCAGAGAAAAGAGTCCAAAGTAATTATGAAAGCTTGAAAAAGAATTCTTATACCTATTATTGACCTCTTCTTTGACAGATTCTGACAATTCTCTGTCATGTTCTTGTCACACCTTCCTCCTTGTAGTGAAGGGGCAGTTTCCTTTCTGGCAGTTTCTTTCACTGTATTCATCATCCTAGCTCCTCTCTGTGGGTAGCATCTCCCACCAGAACTATGGTATGTCAGCTTTTCAAATTATCAAATGTCCATTCTTAATCAATTATAAAACAAAAATTTAAAACTTCCTTTTCTGTTTTTTCTTCTTGTTTGTATGAATGCAAGTGAAAAAAATTCTGTGTTACTTATGGTAATAAACTCCCCTCGTATACTAAAAGATAATAAATTAAACACATGGATGTATTTAATTTAAAAATGCCCAATTAAGAAATAAAAAAAAAATCAAACCTCCTTCAAACAGAGCTTGACTTGGGAAAGAGTTCAAAAGTAGCTTGCAATTATCTTCTTCTGGGATTCCCCGGAGGTTTGTCGTCCAACTATTCCAGGACTGATTCTGCTTAGTTTCCAAGCTCAATAAGGCTGATAAGGCGCTAAGACAGAAATACTGATGTTAGCATAACTTCCATTTCTATTTGTTCTCAACAACTATGTTTCAGATGCAATGACAAAAGATGTGGAACTTTGATTTGTATTATTTTTTAGAAGTATTTCTATCCTACCTAAAGGAAAAAGGATAGGTTTTTTCTTCATACTTGGCCCTAAGCACCCCCAAACACACAGACACACAAACCACTTGAAGTCATAAGAAAACAACAAAGCTATATTTTAACCCTCATCATCTTTCCATCCTATAAGATACTGTGAAAGTGCAATTGAGAATACAGACAGGATTTCAACATCTTAAGTGAAATAATACATTGTGCTGACTGTACAGTGCATCCTAGACTGTTACGAAATTATCTAAAAGAAAAATGTATGTTGGAGGAAAAAACTAAAGTTCTCCCTGCTGTTCAAAATATTGGAATGAATAGTTTCAGATATGTTTATAACCTCTAACTAACACTGTATGCTGGTTGAAACCCATTCAGCTTCTAAATAATATTCTATCAGCATTCTGGGACTGACTCTTTTCCTGTTTCTATTCAGCACCACATTTATTGAGATGACATCTTATTCACTTAGGAATCATTTTTTATATAATTAGCTTTTCAAAATAAATAAATAAATCTTTCCAAAATCTCCATTGATATTCAGGGACTGAATTGAGATCTGCATCAATAGATCAGTCTATCAGATAGATAGATCTGCATCAGATAGATCAGTCTATCTAAAACAGCAGCATGCTGTTTTAAGCCTTGTGGTTTCAAGATTAGTATAGTTTTTGATACATGGGAATTTCTTTCTCTTATATTTTTAGAAATAATTCTTTCTTTATGGCTTAGCACTTTGTAGTGATATATTTGCAGATTAAGAAACAAACAAAAGATCTCAGGTAGAAATCAATTGCACAATGCTTGGGATTTTTTCATGCTGTTTTTATCCAGAAACATTAGAAAAAAATATGCTGATGTCATTATTTTATTTTTTGCAACCCCATTAGGTAGTTGTATAATGAGGGATAGTGGGAAACACTTCTATGAAATTGGACACATGAAAGGGCCAATAGAGATTTAAGCAACTAGTTTTATCTTCTTAATGATGCCAGTGAAATAATTCCTACTACATTATCACATCTGTGCTGCTTTATATAAATATGAGATGTCAGGGTTTCTGCCCATGTTTATGAAATTTAAGTATGAACAGAAGTGGTTGCTTTCAGATTAAAGTATACATGAAGCATGGGAAGGAAATGTGGTTGAAATCAACATCATAGAAGGAATGGGGCTAGTCCTTCATACAATCACTTCCTTGAGATACAAATGCTTCTACAGTTTCTACAGCCAGAAAATGAATGCAAGATTTTCTCCATAAACTTGGTTTTATTTATTTAGCACATGTATATTGCTGCCTACTAATTGCTGCACATGGCGACTCAAGGTAGCTTACACGAGATAAAAACACAATATAAAAGAAATAAAAAATATTTAAAAAATAATAACCCCCAACCCCACCCCAGCAACAACAAACATTCATACCAGCCATTTAATGGGCTCCATCCTACTCTGGGTTCCCCAGGCCTGCTGGCAGAACCATATCTTCAGGGCCTTCTGAAATAATGTTAGAATAGGGGACCAGTCTAATTTCTGGAGAAATTGTGTTGAAGAGGGAGGGAGCTTTAGTGGATGGGACCTGCAACATTCCTTGCCCCCCTGCTCTAGTGGGTTGGGTAGATGTGACTGGCAAGAGACAGTCCATCAGATAACCTGGTTCCCAAGCCATGAAGGGCTTTAAAGGTGACAACCAGCACCTTGAATTGCACCTGGAAGCAAATTGGCAACCAATGCTGTTCCCACAGGACAGGTGATACTTGTATACATTGAGATCTGCACAAAATCATGCAGGCCATTGTATTTTGCACCAATTGGAGCTTACATATGCTTTTCAGGGGCAGGTGATTGATCAAATCCATCCCTTGTCTTCTGCTAGCAGCGCTCTTGATATCTCTTCATCCATTTCATTCCTCTCTGTTCCTCTGTATACCACAGAAGACAGAGATGTCTATAGGTGAGGAGTGATCATATGGGCTCAATCCTATCCAAACTCTCAGTTACTTTCCTATTCCAAACAGTGACTAAGAGCTCAGCTGGATTGCATAGCAGACCTGCAATTATAACCTCTTCTTCCTTCTAGAATCCATCTGTGTCCAGTAGTCACCAATCTAATAGGTCCTGCCCCCTTGTAGGGGGTACAACTCTTGAGAAACTCATTGCCACCAGACTGTGATCTGACCATGACAGGGGTACCAAAGAACAGTCCACCAATTCCAGGTCACAGAGGCACTGCTTTGACAAGAACACCAAATCAAGTGTGTGACCACTATTCCTATTTGAGCCCTGGATAATCTGGGACAGGTACATGGAACTCATGGTTTCCATGAAATCCCAGGCTACCTCCAACCCCACCCCAGGGATGGTGGATTGAAGACCCACAGAACTATATGCCTGTGGAACTCTACTGCCAGCCCTGCGGTAAGGTCCAGGAGCTAGATAGAGAAGCTGCCATGCAGCAGGGAGGCTGGTACAGCAGCAGAAATTCCACCTGATCCCTTGGTTCATGCTGCTGTATCTGTACTTCTCTACCAATGTTTATGCAACATGGAAAGGACTTTGTTCGTTAGATAATTTTGAACTATTAGGACAAGAGCCTTTTCTGCCATTGTCCTTGTCCTGTGGAATATCAGAGATGAGGTTGGCCTTCTAAAGAGTGTGAAGATTTGGAGGTCAAAAAGTGGTATACAACCTCATGGTTTCAGGACCACTCCCTCTGTCTTTTAACTTACTTTTTTATCTCTGTTCTTATTTTATTCCCCATTTTGCTTTAATTCTATTTTTAATTATGTCTCTGTTATATCATTTTATTCCAAAGTCACCTGGAAAGTGATGGGGGGGTAATCTAAATTTTATAAACAAATAGCTAGTTAAAATAAAGGATCTTCTACCCTTTTGAAATAAACTGCCTGTATGGTATTCAAGGAACATTAGCAGCAAATTGTTTCCATTTTGCTAGGGCTACATTATTCCTGACCTTGAACAGCACACAAACTATCTGTAGGAAAATCTGCCCAGTAAGAAAAAAGAAAAGAAAAGGAATGAAGAATTTCCTCTGGCACACATTACTATGTCACCTACCCCCTACCTCCCCCCCCCAAAAAAAACCTCCCTTCTTTACCAGAGTCATGCTTCCTAGGAATAACGTTCAGTTATGCATGAGCATACTCAAAATCTGTTTTCCTATATTGTACAATCAGACTAACATATCTCTTGTGTTCCGTATCAACTGGTCAGCTCCAATAGTATACATTTTCTATCCCCAGTTTAGTCTGTTCTACAGTATTCCCATCAGAGGACACAGTCCTTTTGCATGGATAATTTATTGTTATAATATAGGTAACCCCTCCTCCTCCACCAACATTCACTGTTCAGAAGACAAAGTGAATAAGCTTGGGGAATTTACAGTAATATACCGCTGGGTCATTGTACCAAACTGAAAAGTAGGCTCAGCAGACTGCTATAGATGCTAATAAAGAAAGACTGCCTAAGGGAGGAAGCAGAAGTATTTGATTTGTTGGGGAGGGAAAGGTACATTAGTCTGGAGTGTGACAGCCAAATCTCAGACTGGGTTTGTATTTTGATTAGCTGGGGAGTTTGTCAGACCTGCTATATTCACAAACTCATAAATTTTTAGCTCTTACAGAACACCCAAAGAAATGAAGGTTTATATCACTCTGGGGAATGTGCCATTTGGCCTGGGCTTTGTGAAAGATTGTGCCGGTTCAGTTTTCAAAAGGATTAGTTGGAACCACCAGCAAAATGAGTTGCTCCTTTGTTAATCATGGGCAATGACCAAGAAAGAGTTTTTATGGCACAAGAGAAATGCAGGCATGTGCAAATTGATCTGCAGTATTATTAATCTCTAACCTAGAGATTAATAACAAGCAGATTGGAATTATTCTATCTTGGATGAAAGTGGAACATCAAATTTTAGATTTATGCGAATTCTGTCAATAACAATACCAGCAGGTTAAGGAAACAATATCACTGCTTAACTTCTGATAGCTGAACAGTTGAAATTGATTATGGTAATTTTGTTAATGTCAACACATTCAAGTAGTGCTCTAGTAGTTTTAGGACTAACCTGTTATCCTTGGTATTATCTTTGATTTCTTTTACCATAGCCATTCTACTTCTATTTGCAGGTCTATTAGTTAAAATAAGAAATAAGAACTAAATGAAAGTTAACCAATGAACTTTATAACTAAAAGTTCTGCTCCAGATTCCTCCAATTTAGTCTTTACTCTCTTTTATCACACTGAAAAACTTCGTTCTAAATTATGAAATAAGTCATCAACTTAATTTTATTAAAAGGCAATTAACATGACATTCAGTTAAGAAAAGTAAACACTGCATAGGTATATGCTTATAAAAATAATTTTATTAATAAAAATAATAATCTGAAAGGAGAATGAATTCTGGATCAAAGTTCCAGAAAATATCAAGACTTCCATGCTACTGTAGAGAAAATCTTACTCTCAATCCACAAAAGAATTTGAAGCAAAAATTATATTAAGAAAATTATATTATTGATTCTATATGTGCAGAATACCTTTATGAATTAGGATACGTGAGATGATGCTACATATAAATTCAGCAGCAACCAGGAATCTTATTACTCAAGTATTCTCAAGTAGAGAACCCGATGGTCATAAATGGTCTTTCAAAATCATTTATAAATTTGTGAATAGAAAAATTCAGTGGAAAATATATCAATTTTCTCCTAAGATAGGATACATTCTACAAAATCCCAAGAGCAGGGTTTCTCTTAATGATAACAGCAGTGCTGCTACTATAAAATGGCTAGTGAGATAAGAAATGTCTTGCTGAAATTCTCTTTTAAGCTCAGTGTTCCCAATATGAGCACTGAATATTAAGGAAATAGACAAGTGACCAGGAAAGATGTTTAATTCAGCACCTGATTAAATTTCAAAAGAAAAGGGAACAGGGGAGGGTCCCATCCAGTTCTTGTTCTCCCAATGCAAGCATTGCCAGTCTCTCTTTCACAGTAGAGATCAGAAAGAGTTGTGGCTTCAAGAGTGCTATTCCTTCCAGAGCAGGAAAAAAAGAAGGAAAATTCTAGTTACCTGGTAAAATCTATTCTTCCCAAGCAGCCAAAACAAAAATGATCATGAAGACATAGAACCACATGGCCAGATGGGATGACCCTGCTGTGGGCCACCTGGAGCCCTTCAGGTCATTGACCTTCTTCAAGTACTTTCTCCATCTTAATTATAATGCTTGCATAGGAGAATGTGTTACATTTTCCTATGGAAAACACAACTTTTCTGGTGGATCACTTTCATCTCGCTTCAATCTGCCTAAATGGCAAGATATACCAAGGCAGAAAATATAATGTTAAGGAGGTATCCTCTGTAAATGGTAAACAGGCCATCACAGTACTGGAGTAAGTACTAAATAAGATGTGAACAGCAATTAAAGTGCACTTCATTTCTAGACTCTTCAATACACTTGAGAAACTGGTGAAAACAGAGGGATTGCTTAGAAAAACCTCATCTAAATATCATTGTATTTATTTTTCATGCTGCATAATGGGAGATAACAATGTCTTTCAGTAAGATATAGGAGAAATTTTAAAAATGGGGTTAACAAAGCAACAAATGATCTAGAAAATGGGATGTGGGTAACAATTGTAGAACATGAAATGGAAGGGAAAGGGGAAGGAGAGTGATGAGTATAATGAGATCAAGCAGCTCAGATCTTCCCCAAGCACAATGTGTGGCAGAAGTTCAACAAAGATAAAACATGCCTTGTTCAGTTGGCTTCGAAGAACAGGGTGTAGAATGACAGTGAGAAAAGAAATGATAGTAAAAAGCAGTCTGCTGTGAGGCCATTCACTTACAAATGGGAGGGGGGACACTTTAGACTGATATCTTGTTCTATCACAGTAACATAGCTCTGATTGCAAAGGAAAATAAAACATTATCACTGCACTGGATTTGGAAGTGGGAGGAAGGGGGATTATGTGTGTGTGTGAGAGAGAGAGCGCAAGCGAGAAAGAACTGATAAAAATAGAAATGTCTGTTTTGAGTAAAGCAGTGTTCATTTGTATTTAATCATCTTTTGAAGTTAACAATAGGATTATCTTACAGGCTTCTTTTTTCTGGATGCTACTTTTAACACCAGCTACATATTGGCACACAGGTAAAATAACATTAACATTGAGAGTTGAAAAGCAGTAGGCAGAAAAAGGATATGTGCAACTTTTTTTCATCTCTAACAGAAATACCCTCTTCTGAAGAGATTTTTCTTTTTTACCCTTTTTTTGAAGTCCATTGGCCTTTAACACATAGATTTGTGCAAGGAATGTGTATTTGATTGATTATGTGCCATCAAGTTGGTTCCAACTCTTATTAGGGAAATATCATCTTTTTCTCCTTTCAGGTCTTTCAATTGACCACTGCAACCTTGCTGCTAGTTGTCTTTTTCCCCTCTTTCCCTTCCATTTTTCTCAGTAAAGGTATATTATTAGAAGTTGATAAATAGTCATAGTTTTTGGCAGCACCTAGAAAACCTTGGCTAACCTTAGAAAGCTAAGCATGATTGAACCTAGTTAGTACTGGGATTGGAGACCACAGAGAAACCCAGAGCTATACATAGATTGAGAAGTTTAAAACAAATCTGAAAGAAGGAGATGAGAGATCACTTCTGTATTGCTGCCAAGACATGGAGATGAAATGTCTAGGGAATCACTGAAGCTAAACTCAATTCAAGAGAGATTTTACCTTTTTTATTATTGCTCTTTGATGCATGATGAGGAGGTATACATGTACAAAACCCTACAAATCAGCCAATACTGATTCCTTTTTAGCCAACACAGGTAGCAAAAAGTGGGAAAGACCATTCCAGCTTGAGAATTCTGTGCCCTATTAAAGTAAATGCCTTGAAAATAGGCAGCAGACACTCATTCTTGAAAAAACATAGAGAGCTTCCTGCACACTTGACAGGAAAAGGAATTAAGCCAGTGGTGTCCAACCATGTCAATTTTAAGAACTGTGGACTTCCACTCCCAGAATTCCCCAAACAGCCATGGCTAGCTGTAGAATTCTGGGAGTTGAAGTCCACAAGTCTTAATTAACATTGCCAAAGTTGGACAATCCTGATTTCAACTATGCAGCTCTGGCATCAGACTTTATACCTCATATATTCTTGCTCCTGATTCATATTAATATTTGTAACCTCATAGTCTTCCTGAACAAGTCTTCAGTTTTCTTTGGCTTCTTATTTCTTGGCATTTTAAAAAGCAATTATGGGGCTGCCTGCTTTCTTTTTCCTTCCTTGGTTTTATGTTCTTCTGCTCAACTAAAGTTTTTTCCATATCCAGACAAAAAGAATATATGAGGTCATCTTCCTTTGAGTAAGTGACAAAGGACACCAAATCCAGCTTTCATCTGCATTGTGAAGCATATTTTTAGGAAAATTGTGCTACTCTGTAATTTGGTAGGTAATAATGGTGACTATTTTTACCCATAGCAATATGGAAATTTATTATGAACTACTTGAGCATGTAGAAAATATGGGTGAGGCTTTTTTTAACCACATGATCAGTCTTTTAAAGACTTAAAGAAAGAAAAAAATAACTTTAAGTAACCAAGTCCTGAGGAAGATCTGTGGAGTACTACAAAACCATTTTGAGGACTAATAAATTCTTCTCACGCTATATTTGATCCCAATTACAAAGTGAGACTCTCAAAAATTTGTTAATGACCATCTCTTAATTATTCTGCTTGATGAATACTAAAACTGATTCTTGGCAGCTTTTTTGAAATCTACTTTGTGTTTGGCCAGGGGCTGTCTTCAAAGTTATTTGTTTCAGAGACAATATGAAAGATTTCAGGTCCAAACCCAAAGGTGACACAGCAAAATCCAGTCAAGTTCAATCCTTTATTTGCTTACACCTAATGGACAGAATTTTGCCAAACTAAAGCTACTTGATATATCCTGAGGGATTCTAGGGCATAGCTGCCCTGAACCTTTTTTTCTAAACCCATCTAGCTTGGGAATGTGCAATTGCTTTATCTGTGCCTTTCTCTGAAAAAGCTCAGTTGCCAAAACTCCTGCACACACACAACTGCCTCTCTAGGTACACATTTCATCACAAAGGTTGAATATTGTAAAAATCCCAGGATTGTCTGACAAGCAAATATATTTATATTTACTATGTGCAATATTGCAGTATCATGCAACACAAACTCCTAATTTATTATTTACAAATAAATATTAACCACATGTTGGTTTTTATATTATAGACACCTGATGTCCTTAGACAAATGGTTTTGTTTCTGCTCAATAAGTATTGTAAATTATTTAAAGTAATTCAGAAATAATGGACATTGTTTAGCCTTTTATCTGCAGCAAATCTTATCTGTCTGTACTATATTAAATAATTTCTCCCTTTGTAGTTCCCTTTTAAAATAAATGTAGCTTTATTTACATTTGGTACCCAAAACAATATGGGTTCTGAATATAAGAGAAAGCTATCCAAGGCAGGTACATAAAGCATAGAGCTATAGAGTAACAGGTTATAAAATATATACCCTCTTTCAAATGGATCCTTAGTGAACAGAATGAGATAAATGAGTGTTTATGGTGTTCAAGGTGACATAATACAAAAAACTGATGGTACACATGCATCTTAAAACAAGTCTGAGTACGCTGGGTAGAATCCACTAAGTAATGCTTCTGAACAATCTCTTATTAACAGCACATTGCACTGCAATAGGAAACAGTGTGATCTCAGCTGTGTATTTTGCAACAATGCCAATGCCAGTGCGACACCTAAAAAAGCACATTTGCTCATAATCGCGTGATTTCTGCCTGAAAATAAAAGACACATGATTCTTTCCTTGTGTTTAATAGAGCATACGAAAATATATTAAAGGAAGGGAAAATAGAAAGCAATTTCCTTAGAGCAATAGTGAGTGAAATTCCCATGATCTTTATTGCAGGCATTGAGAACCACAATTCCATTTCTCTATACATTCCAATTCTGGGCTATTCGATTTTAATTGTCCACAAAAAGTACAGTCTTTTATTTTAGTGATTTAGAAGGCATAGGCTGCCTTTCCACCAGAGGAGCAGAGCTTAATCTGTAGATTTAATACACATTTCTTCTTCACTTACAGGACCTTTATAAAGATTGTAAATATTTGCAAAGCTCCAGGAATTCTCATCCATGGATGGTTACAATAAAATCACTGAAAATAACTATTGTGACCCCAATTCCCCAATCGGCTCATCACCGACAGGGACCAGCATGAAAATTGTTCAGCTCTGTAAATATAAAGGGTCTATAAGGACATGTAACCAAGGACAGCTTGTGAGATTACTGCTGTACCAATTGATGAAATAATCTATGGGCATATTTTAATATACTTTCCACTGAATTCATCTTTGTTTATATATATACTTGATGTTTTTGAGTAGTGCAATAAAAAAGATGGAAGACAATATGAGCCAAGAGGGAAGGAAGTTGAATAATAAAACTGCAGTTATTAATGATCTGTCCTGCTTGGTGCAATAAGACCCTGACAGCTGTCAGATTTCAGACACATCAGATCTCTTGTGAAATGTAGTGAGAATATCACAGGGCATTTATAATTCTCAGGCAGATACAAAGGTCCAACCTTGGAAAGCTGACAAGCCCAGCAGAATTATGAATTGTTTAGTAATATAGCATAGGACTATATTTGACAAAGCAGAGGGGATTTTATTTGTCCTTCCTGATCCTCTAACATTACAGCATTCAACTCTTTGCACACTTGTTGTCCTCAGTTAAAGCTGCCCCCAAATATTGTACAAAGCATTATGTTAAGTCAATCTGAAAAGCCTCTTCAAGTTTAATGTCTGAAAAATATCAAGGAAAGCCAAAAGAGGCTTTTAAGAAAAAACTGGACGGCCATTTGTCTGAAATGGTATAGGGTCTCGTCCTTGAGCAGAGGGTTGGACTAGAAGCCCTAAAGGTCTCTTCCAATTCTGTTATTCTATGTTGTAAGACTTGTAAACATTGTTAGGATTATCCATCCCACTCAATTACATGGGACATAGAGGTAGTCTCAACTTACGACTGGTGACTTAGTGTCCATTTGAAGTTACAGGAACTTCCCCAGAGCTACTTACAACCCAGTTTTGAAATTAAAACAGCTGCCTCCACTCCCACCCCCAATCATGTAATGATTACATTTAAGCACCTGGCAATTAGCTTGTATTCATGGCTGTTTGCAGCTTCCCAGAGTCATGGGACCATGGTTTACAATGGTTTTTTTTGCCAGAAACTGGTGTTTACTTTTGGTTTCCAGGAAAAATACCCATTAGATACAACTGTGACATCAGTTTCATAACTGCAGTGTTTGCTTAACTGTAGCGTTCAGCCACTGCAAAATGGTCATAAAATCAGAAGCAGTCACATGGTGATCTGCTTAATTAACACAGTGGTGGTACTCAACCAGTTCAGCCTGGATCTGGTGAGCCAGTAGGAGCAATGAGCAGCAGAGTCCGAACCACTTCTCTCCACTGCTCTGCTGTTGGGCCCACCTGGGCTCCCATACTCACCTTTATCTGCTAAATTTGAAGTGCAGCTACTTTGTGCAGCACAGAATAGTGCCGCACAGCAGTTGCTGAAGCAACTGGGATCGTGCAGACTTGCAGGAGGTGAGTTAGAATGCCTCTGCACTTGAGCAAACACCTCTGCGCCTGCACAAAGTGTGCATTTGGCGCATGTGTTCACGCAAAGTGTGTGCATGCGTGCAAAGCACACCCACCAAGCCACGCCCACCAAACCGGTGGCAACAATATTTGAATCCCAGCACTGAATTAACAGCATGGGGTATAATATAATTCCAGGCTCAATTATAGTGCTGAGTCAAGACAAGAATGGGCTGGCGGTGGAGGCGTCAGGAGGAGGTAGGGGACCGGTTCAGCAAGACTTGCTACTTTGCCTCCTCACTACCAATCAGTGGTGGGAAGGGAATGCAGCAACCCTTGGGCTGTGGCAGGTGAGGGAAGGTAGTGGGCCGATGGCCTAGCCAAGATGGTGGCCACCATGTGGGCAAGGCAGTGGCACCTGGCCCGGGAGTCAGCTCTCAACCAGGCTGGGGGCGGTGGCGGCGGCAGCGGTGGCAGGAAGAGGTAGGGGACCAGGCCAGCAGCAGGAATTGCTGCTTTGCCTCCTCACTACCAATCGGTGGTGGGAAGGGAAGGCAGCAACAATGAAGGGCCGTGGGCAAGGGAACATGGGGCAGGCAAGGCAGGGAGCATCAACAAGGGCGGTTGACTGGGACTGGCAGCGGTAAGTAAGTGACTGGGTTGGAGGTCGTACTTACCGATCTGCGTCTTCGGAGGCCGGCAGCAGGGTAGGCAGTATGGATGGGCAAGGATGGCTAGTGGCAGTGGTGGGAGTCAGGCAGGGCAAGGCAGGCCAGCCGGGTGAGGACGGTTAGCAGCGGTGGTGATTGGGGCTTGTGGATTGCCCTTACTCAACAGGGAGACAGAAGACAGGCAGGGACAGATGGCTGGCTGGCTGGCTCGCCTGCTGCTGCTGGTGCTGGTGGTGTGAGCGATGGCACCACACAGGTAACTTTAGCTTTTAACCCTTTTATATTTTTTAGCTTTTCAGCCTTTATATTTGGTTTTTTAATTGTTTTTAATTTTGTATGTTTTTGTATTTTAATTCGGCTGTGCACCGCCTAAGTCCTGACAGGGAAATAGGGTGGTATATAAGTTCAATAAAATAAATAAATAATTTTTTGTAATTAGTGTGCATAAGTAGGAGGGTGGGGGAGGGGAGGAGGGCAGGGGAGAATGAGAAAGGGATTTTCACATGTGCACAGTAAAAAAAATCCTTTTATAAAAAAATGTTTGTTTTTTTTACTTTGGAGCGGTGGATGGGGTGGAGGCCAGGGTAGCGAAGGAAGGGGTGGGCGGGGAAAAATGCGGAAGAGATTTTCACACGTGCACAGTAAAAAAAACCATTTTTTTAAAAAAAGTGGTTTTTTTACTTCAGAGCGGCAGATAGAGGCGGGGGGCAGGCGCGGGAGAATGTGGAAGGGATTTTCGCATGTGCGCAGTAAAAAAAACCCTAGTTTTTTTTAAAAAATGTTTTTTTTTTACTTTGGAGCAGCGGATAGGGGCGGGGGCTGGGGCAGCGAAGGGAGGGGCGGGTGGGGGAGAATGAGGAAGGGATTTTCGTGCGTGTTCAGTAATAAAAACCAGTTTTTGGTCCGTAGGAGTGGCAGAGAGGGACAGAGCCAAGCAGGGGTCAGTTTTACCGATTCTTATAA
The DNA here is from genome assembly GCA_023653725.1 of Bungarus multicinctus. Taxonomy (NCBI): domain Eukaryota; kingdom Metazoa; phylum Chordata; class Lepidosauria; order Squamata; family Elapidae; genus Bungarus; species Bungarus multicinctus. The sequence continues at coordinate 125,197,732 of CM042838.1, read as the reverse complement.
CTACCAAAGACGTTAACAACCAGCTCTACAGTACCAGTGCAAATCGGTAGAAACCCACCCCTGAAGCCAACACTATCTAAAGAACTGGCAACTGCAATTTCACATTGTTGTGTATATAATGATAATATTCCTACATTAACCAAAAATAGTTTAGCACATCTTATAATAAGACACTTTTGCCCTCTTTATTTGACTCTCTGTTTTATTCCTGCTGTGGAACTCCAAGCTCCCATTTGCAGGGCATGCCAAATAAAACACCATCACCATTCTTTCAGTGTAAACTCTGCAGCCTGCTTTGTCTCCCTGTGCATGGACCCTAAAAAGCAACGGACATAGCTTTGAATAAAAAATGATGCTGTTGAAATGCAGAGCAGTAACAATCCTGCAGATTTAATAAGAGGAACTGTAACTCCTCTCAATTCTAATATACCTCACTTGCTTGTGGTTTTATCTTTTCTGGCATTCTGATATCCAATTCCATTTTCTATTGACCTTCAGCACTTCTAGCACTTCTAATGCCTGTCAACCTGCTTGTGCTGACACCAGAAACAGCTAGTACCTCTCTGCTGTGCATAACAAGGAGCTCTCAGTGGCATCAGATTGTTATGATTTATTGGCAATCTGCTGTTCTCTGGGTCCATCAAAACCTTCTGATAGGTTAAGGAGTGTTAGCTGCACTTATGGAAATACAGTAATAATATTAATATTCAGACAGGATTGATCTAACAACTTCATCAAAGCTCCAGTTTTTCCATTATAAAGGAAAACTGAAGGAAACTTTCTAAGCTGCACTTAATGTGTCTATGTAACCTCTGCCATAGTGACGCTGTTTGGATTGCTCAGAGATTCATCCCTGAATGCTAATAGTGGTACCTATGAGTTTGCTTCTCCATTTACCTCATATTATTATATAGGTTCTTCTTCTTTTGTTTAACATTATTTCAAAATACAATTTTACATTTAACTTAGAAAAGGAGAACTAAGGTAATAAATTGATTGGCATGGTTTCCTAAGTTTCACATTTGACAATTGAATGGTTATTAACTAGATAGAACATTCTGAAGGTAAATTATAGCAAGAGTACTTGGGTTATTACTACACTCAGACATGTCGTTGAATCAGCTGCTGGATAAGTGTTACTTAAGAGCTGGAGTTAAAGAAAGGTAGTGAGCTGGAGAGATCAATGTGGAAAATAAATAACAAAAGAGAAGCTGGCATGCTAATTGCTAACCTCCAACATATTTATTTATTTATTTGATTTATTTATTTGATTTATATTGCCACCTATTTGCCCATGGCGACTCAAAAAATAAAAATAAAAACAATAGAATCTAATAAAAAGAATCAAATAAATTAGTAAAGTGCAATAGAACAAAATTTGGGAAAACAAAAACAAAACAAAACCAAAAAAACAACTCCCACCTGCATAACTGGATAGAACATTCCTGTCAAAAAGACAACAAATGGTCAAAATTGGGAGCGTCCTATCAAATTCTGTACCTGTCAACAGTGGTGTCCCCCAAGGCAGTATTCTAGGACCAACTCTCTTCATACTCTACATAAATGACCTCTGTGATCATATTAAGAGCTACTGCGTTCTCTTTGCTGATGATGTAAAGCTATTCAACACCACAGAAAATACTGCTACCCTTCAAAAAGAACTTGACTATGTATCAGACTGGTCAAACAAATGGCAACTTCAAATCTCAACAAATACATGGTCTGACTTACATATTAGCAAAAAATTTTAACCTTAGACTGTCTACTATTGACCTCACCTCTTTCCTAAGAGGTCTGTAGCGGGTATGCATAAGTGCACCAACGTGCCTACCATCCCTGTCCTATTGTTTCTTTTTATTTTTCTTATATGTATCCATTTCATGTATTCATAACTATGTTTATACTTATACCTATTATCTTGTAAGTGATTGACAAATCAAATAAATAAATTATTACAAAAATGCTTTCCTGTCCCACTCATCAGAAGCATCATTTGGAAATGAAAATGGTAAGAAGCCACAATTCAGTGATTGGTTTGGAAATATCTCCCAAATAAAAAACAAAGTTAATCTTCAGTGATAGAGAACACAGGAGTATTTAAAAGAGGCTGAAGGGAACAGCAGCATCTGCTTGTCTTCTCATAACCATTTTATGACTACTTACTATGGCAGCTGTTTTGTGCTATTACACACGCTAATCTTGCTCACCAGTAGTTCATTCAAAGTAGCTACAAAGAGCCAACATATGCCAGGTGAAGGAAAAAGAAAAAAATTGTCCTGATTTGCTAGTATCCTGGGAGCTGCCCCAAACAGGTCTATGGAAATATATGACTGGTGAATGGCTAATTGGTCTTGTTGATTGTAACTACGTGTATCTGTACTAGAATAATTATACCCTTAACACGTTTGCTCCTTGTCTCTCCACTCTTGCAACTTGGCACTTAAATTTGAACGAAGCTTTGTCTAGTTTTTGCTGCTTTGTCTAGTCCTTGCTCAAACATGCACTAGGTTTTAGAAATCCTATCTCTGCAAGTGCTTTGACTTTGATACTGTGTTTGAAGAAACAAAACACAGAAATAATAGTTATATTTAAATACTGAGTTATTCCCAAATTTGGAACTTTGTAAACATTTCAACTAGTTCAAATCTTACTTCAAATCTTTCTGAATGTCAAGTGTAGATTGGCCCACTAAAAATCTCCTCATAATTGTCTCAAAACTGGCAACATGCAAATACAAATCTCTTCCATTTTATTTCAGAGACCCCTAGGCAAAAACACAACCTTAATTAATCAAATTAAATCAGCAAGACACTTCCCATTATCCCCTTTTTAGTTCAGACTAGCTTCCATAATGACAACTGATGCAAGAATAATTAAGCCAATACAGGTTGTAGGGAAGAATAGAATAATATATTTAGAGTTTGAAGAGAACTAATTAATTTTTGCAAGTTATTTATGTATATTTATATATGTAAATTTAAAAAAAATTAGTTATTCTAAGCAGGAAGCTCATTCTAGTATGACAGGGAGAAAAAAGTTTTAAAATGTCAGTAAACTTTGCATCAAAGTTGATGAATAATTGCATTCATATGTTGTTGCAATGGTAAAAATGTGATATGGTAAAAATGTGATATGACACACTGATCAGCCATAATTCTCCAAAAATTCAGAGAAACATCCTCCCCAGTCCTAAAGTCAATAACCTGAGTTTTCAATTAAAGTCAATAACTTCAGTTTTTCAATTATTTATTTTATTTTTTAAAAAAAAACTTTGCATGGCTGTTTCTCTTAGTAACACAACTCTGGGTGGCTCACAACAGTTATACAAAACCAAACATCACACAAAAGATACAAGAAAGACAAAAAATAAATAAAAGCAGAAATAAAGAGACTTGATGCAACATCGGTATGTTTTGGCAATATGGAATCGCTTAATCTGTGCTTCCAAATTTTCTGGAATGTCAAACAGATGAAAATCTGCTGGATTTCAAGAGGAAGAGTGTTCCACAGGATAGGATGGAAAATGCACCTTCCTTGGTCCTACTAGTTGGGATTCTCTTCTTGGGGTAAGACAGCATATTTTAAAATAGTTTGTGAAATAAATTTCGGACAATACTTTTGTATTTATGTATGTTTAAGTAGTATTATATTTGCTAGCATTCCGATGTTGTCAAGGTGCTTGCCTACATTCTGGACACAGCATATTTTAGTAACTCTAAATATATTAGTTGGAAGGGGGAAAACAGTCTGTTTGACACGGGAAAGAGAAGTTATATAAATCTCAGACTAGTGGTGACCTTGATCTTTTGAATAATGCCTATCCAATGTTAAAACAAAAGTTAATCCAATGTGCTTTATGTGTTTGTGCAGTTAAGTAGGCATGAATGTACATACACACATACACACACACACACACAAACAACTTTCATGACATTTCAATTTTTTATGTGAGACCTCAAAAGGTATCAAATAAATGGATAACTAAACAAACCATCCAAAAAATGTGATAATCTCTGCTGCATTTATATGGCTATTTAACATAAGCCCATATTTTCCTTTGCAAAGAAATACATGAACAAACAAGTTACTGCAAAAAGACTACGTGGCAATATAAAAATAAAGTACACAGACTTTGAAAGCTACTCTTTTCTACTGCCCATTTGATTTGTCCCTTAATGCTACTATCATCAGCATAACTGGGGAAAAATATTGCTTGAATCAAATTTATTGCAAGGGGAACTGATTAAATGTTGCCCAACTCCAATGACTGGAATCAGGATTACAGTTTCTCTACCACTGACACAAGTAAGGTTTCAAGGTATTTGATTTTGGTAGGTCTGAACTAGTTAGATGAATTGGGCTCTGTTGAATTAATGATTGTTGACAAAGAAGTCTATGTGAAAGTAAATTATAACAATAGTGGTTGTGGAGTGTACTGAATAAATATGTAAGGTCATGTGAAGAACAAACCAGTAAATAGCTTTATACAAACACCAACATTTTTCATACTTGCTAGGCTGAGCCAGCAAACTTCTCATCCTATTGCCAAGTAATTGCCAAGCCATTGACATTTATTCAGTACAGCTCTAAAAAAAAAAATTAACAGGCTGCTATAAAACACTACCATTGCCTGTGAAGCAAAGATCTGACCTGCCTATAAGAATCTATAGCTATTGTGCATTGCTCTAGAAAGTTCATTGCTCAAATGCTATCATGGGAGTTCTGTATTTATCACTTAAAATGTGCATTTGACCCAGATCACTCATTAGGGAGAAATATACTGTACCGGCTGCAATGAACTTTGTTTGAATCACAAACCACAGCATGATTATGTGGCCTGGAAAACAGATTGATCCAATTACAGGCATTGTATTAAATTGGAATGCTAAAGCTGAAACATCTTAGAAAATTAGCTCTTGCCACATAAATGGATAGCATAGGAAGATAATTGACTGCCTGGTTTGAATGAGTGGAGGTCCTGTTTCATTTCCAGCTTCCTGGTCTGTTCCTCCAAAATGCATCCTCAGTCAAGAGTAGTAACGAGTTCTGTTGATTTTTGCAAATACATAAGAATGAATGATAAAAGTTCAAAATTCTCCCATTATTCATTTCATCTTCTAAGACAGGGGTATCAAATTCAAGGCCTGCTGGCCAGATCTGGCCCACAGGGTATTTAAACCTGGCCCACAGGGCCAGCCTGGAAATATCAAAGGACCAGCTCATTTTCAGCCTCCCTGGCCTCTAGCAGCACTCTGTCAGCCAAAAACAGGCCTAGTGAGGCCTCGTAGGGTCTCCATATGACCTGTTTTTGGCCAGCAAAGTGCTGCAAGAGGCATCCATCCTATCTCCCCCCTCCCCGCCTACTCCCCACTCTCCCACTGGCCCATGGAGGAGAACTACAATGCTGATTCAGCCCTCAAAGAAATCCAATTTGACACCCCTGTTCTAAGATATAGGCAAGATCTAGAAGAAATAGAATATGAGGATTTTTTTAAAAATTTTATGTTCTAAATACTGATCTTGGAATAAGCATTCTTGTGACACACAGATGCTGTTTCTGTAAGAAAGATTTATTAACATGGGATTGGCATGAAGTTAGCCTGGTGTTTATTATACCATCAGAAAAATATTGCCTTAACCAATGCAGAAGTTCCTTCAATGAATACATTTCCATGATAATGTCTTCTTCTCTCCTACATCAAATTTAGAACATTTATATTAGTATATCATTTTGTGTAATTTTCAGTGGCCTCCTGTTGCTCAAGGTTTTTCACCCTGTTTTTTAAAAAAAACAGGGGAAGGAAAATCAAGAAATAAAGAAGGGGAAGAAACACTTTAATCTGTGGAAAGGGGAATTACTAACCTTGATGACTGGTAACTGTAACAGCATCATTTGTCTGTTTGTCTGTATCTGCTTTTTTTATAAGTAATGACATCAACAGAGCTGCAAACTAGACTGCCAGTTCTTCCACAAGACCTAAGGAAGGTATCTATGTCATTATAGATAGAGGCTTTGTGAATAAAAATATAGCAGGCTCCACAATGCTTGTCAAATGATGTCATGTTGCTGTAAAAAGAAGGCATACAAATAAATACTGCTGCTTATCTCACCATTATTATTTATTAAATGGCAACCCTCCTTTGAGAGTTGCCAAAATGCAATATCTTGAATGCAGTCTCTTGAAAATGGCACTAAAACTTCATGGTCTGGAAACAGGTCCACAGCTCAATTTTGGGTGTGCAGCTTATTCATAGCATGGCATTTATAAGCCTTTCTGCCTTTAATAATTGTAGTGAGAAAGGTATTGGTCTTATATGGATAGAGTAAGCTGCTGACAGACCACGCAGCACAAACGAAAGAGAGAGAGGGAATATCACAGCATTTTCTGCCTAACTACATCAAAAACAATGAGAAAATATTTGTTTTGAGCCAAGAGACCCAGTTTTGGTCAGTGCAGGTAAATGAACAGTCACAGACTAGAGCAGGGGTCTCCAACCTTGGCAACTTTAAGCCTGGCGGACTTCAACTCCCTGAATTCTGGGAGTTAAGGTTGGAGACCCCTGGACTAGAGAAATTTGCTATAATTAAATTGAGGTACTGGAAGGCAACAAGAAAAAGAAAGCGGAAGACTTATCTTCAGGAAGGGTAGTATAGCCCAAATTTTGTTTTTTGTAATTTATATTAGACATAGTTAATAATAGTTATAATAGTTAAGGTATGAACTGGCATCAAGGTGACCAAATTCATTTCCATTCTCAGTCATGGAAGCTCATTAGATGACTTTGAGCCTGTGTTAGCCAAACCTACCATGCAACATTGTTGCCAAACAAAGAAGCACTAAGTACACCACCACAAGTTCTTAAAGGGAAAGTATAAATATACCAACAATAGCAACAACAACAAACTTGGTGTCCTTTAAAGGGGCGAGAATCAGTGGTGGTATTCAAAATTTTTTACTACTGGTTCTATGGGCATATCTTGGTGGGCGTGTTGTGTCTTGGTGGGTGTGGCATGGCTTGGTGGGCATGGCAGGATACTATAAAATCCCCATTCCCTCCCCACTCCAGGGGAAGCATATACTGCAAAATCTCCATTTTCACCCCACTCCAGGGGAAGGATACTGTAAAATCCTCATTCCCTCCCCACCCCACTAACCTGCTTTCCAGCTCTGTTCTCCTGTGCAGGGCAATAAAGGAAGACCCAGCCAATCAGCTGGGACTCCGATCAGCTGGGACTTGGGAGGCAGAGAATAAATGGGGGCAGGGCCAATCAGAGGTGTTATTTACTGATTCTCCGAGCTACTCAAAATTTCTGATACCAATTCTCCGGAACCTGTCAGAGTACCATCTCTAGTAAGAATACAGTTCTTAGAATATCCAGCTACCATGGACTACAGATTGGAGAAGGCTGCCATAAATGTGTAGAGTGGCCTATCACAGTTGCAGCGGATAGTCAATGTGGAGAAACTCTGAACTATTAAAACACTTCAGAAATATATAATTGAAGATCCCATTCTTCCTTCTCTCTCTCTCTCACACACACACACACACATACACAGAATATGAAATTTCATTTTTCCCCATGTTTTTAATCCATTGCCATTTTCCCCAGTTATGTTTCAGGGAGTTTTTTCCCTTGTTCTTTATTCATATATTTGGGAACTGATAGTCACAGCAATCCATATTGTTTTGAACTTGAATTTTTACATATAAGAAATATTAAGACTCTGAAGATGACTTTCTCCAGGTCAAATCCCTTCTCAGTTATTGCTCCTCTTCTCTGGAATGCCATTCTCCCTGATACCATATTGGCCCCATACTATTAGTTTTTTCCCCCTAAACCATGATGTTCTCGACCGTTTTAATGGGCCTTCAGAGATTGACAAAGTTATTTTCTTTTTGATGTGGATGGTATTTCTCAGGACACAGGTTATTATTTATATTGTTTTATTATTTTCATATATTTTAGTTTTAATCATATTACCATTTAAGGCATTCAGAGTCATAGAGGATTAAAGCAGCGTATAAGCTCAGTAAAATATTAAATAAAAAATAAATGCCCATTGCAATTATTTCATTTGTCATTTATTTTCAGAATTCAGAGTGTTTCCCACAGACTCTTCTGGAAGTGATAAAGAGATCTGTTCTAGATCTTAAAATAGAAGTATGTTTTGCATTCAGGAATGATAGAAGAATACTATCTTTTTCTCTATTAACTTTTTCTTTTCTTTTGTTGTACACTCTAATATAAAAATGCTGTACTAGAACCCATAGGTGTCTATGCATACAGCACTAATATCAGCAAAATTGTTCAAAATGGTATGTAAAAATGGACTAGCAAAATTAATTTCATACAAGAGTTGGTGATGGAATTGTGTCTCTCATGACAGTGTCTTCCAATAAGCAATGAAGATCAGCACACACAAAACATTTTTCCCCAATAGTGAAATGATAACTGAGGGAGCCACTTATAACCAGCTGCCTAAGGCTGTTGTTTCACTCTGTCTAATGGTAAAGCAGAACTGTTTCTTGACTATACTACCCATCAAATAAAATTTCATAGATTCATCTTCATAGATTCATAACTCTATATTTTGTTAATAAAAGAGAGCAAGAAGCATTGAAGTTACAGGAGATCACTTTGCCAAAGAATCTAGTAGATATTATATATATATGGTTTCTAAAAAGTACAGTTCCCACAAAAAATACATTCTTAGGGACACTTGGGATTTGCTTTGCTTTGATGCTTTTTCCCTACACGACAGCAAAACTAGTATCATGATCTGCAGAATTGGAGCTGAGGGAAGAATCAGTCCTTCAGTTCCCACATAATATAGTTCCAATAGATATTGTAGTTGGGGAGAGAGTAAATTGGGAGGGCAACTTTATTGCGAATTATAAAACAGAAATAGACAGGGATTCTAATGACACATTTAGTATCCTAACTGATTTGGTCCTTAGCTTAGGAAAAATTAGACCGTTGTGCCTAATAACAAGGAAAAGAACACTTGACGAAGTAGCTATGCTGCAAAACAAACAAGTTGCTTCCATCAAAAGAGGGAACTCTTGAGGAAGATGGTGTTACTTTATATGTGAGATACTCAAAAGAATTAGAAATCTTAAGAGCATAGAAGCCACTACCTGCCTAGGAGAAAAAGCATTAATCTCTTTACTTGCCTTTCCCATGATGTTTGTAATTTGGCAGCTGGGTTGTAATTCCCAGGCTATAAATGGTCTACTTTTATTGAACATTGCTGGAGGAGCAGAAAATCAACACCTCTGTTTCTATATCTGTGTGGGGGAAAAAAGTCATAATAAAATATTCTTACCTTTACCTCTGGAGTTGCTCATGTACAGCTTGTGCAAACCACAGCATCTTTTAGCAGGGGATTATGTTTTGCCACTTGTATATTGTTAGCTGCACAGCTGGAGCTTAATGATATCATTATAGTTGCTAAGAGGAAAGATTCAAACACTCTTTTGATTTCTGTGTAAGATGTGTGAGTATTGCTCCCTAAAGATGGTACAGCTTGTCAAGAGCTTTTAGTTTCAAGCCATGTTTCTAAGGACTGCATGGAAGAGAATCAACCAGCTGTCTTTACAGTGAGTGTGGTTTTCACTGCTATCTCAGTTCATATGGACTAATTATCTGGAACTTCAAATTGGTCTTGAGCTTTTGTTCTTCTGGATTAGTACCATTGATATCATTTCACATGATGTTCTCTAAGGGCTTTTTCTGTATTCACTGATAGACTCCAATATGTTTAAAATATTCAGAAATGAAACTGCTTACCTAGATTTCAATCCCTTCCTCCAGATTTCTGTCCAGACTTATTCTTGATTAGTAGATTTCCATTCTTGTTTATCTTGCCTATAAAAAAGGAAGGAAGGAAGGAAGGAAGGAAGGAAGGAAGGAAGGAAGGAAGGAAGGAAGGAAGGAAGGAAGGAAGGAAGGAAGGAAGGAAGGAAGGAAGGAAGGAAGGAAGTTCAGGCAAACACAGGTCTTACCATTTTTTCATTTGTGTATCATTTGGAATAGAAGGAAAAGTCCATATTACATTGTTTACATATATTTCAAAAAAAGCACCTTTTCACTGTGTCATCAGTAAGCCTGTTTCTGCCCAGTGCATAGTATACCAAATGAGTGGGGATATTTTTCTACAGTGTTATGAAGTATAGCAGACAATTTGGCTAAAACCATTTGAATCAGCACAAGTCAGACAACTCTACTTTTGATAAAAAGCAAAAAGAGACAAGTAGGGGAGGCCAAAGGAGCATGGTGTGCATTCCTGCCCTCTAGAAAGTGTACTCATGCACAGTTGCATGTAAAAGCGCAAACTACTTTTATGCTAATCAGTCTAACAGAATTAAAGTTTAACTCCAATGAACTTTGATAACTAAAAACTTCTGCCTATAATCAGATGAAATTAACATGAGCCAAACTCACATTCCATTTGGACCTGAGCAAGGATTTAGAACTACAGTAGAACCTCTGGTCACAACCATAATTCATTCCATAACTTTGGCGATTTCTTCATCTTTTAATGTTTAATCTTCAGGAATTTCTGAGTCAGGTTTGATTGCCGCCCAAGTATGTGTTTGTGACCAGATTCAAAAATTTTGTGAATTTTTTGATCGGAACCCAATTTGGACATGGTCAGAAGCATTTGTGACCAGAGATTCTACTGTATAAGAGAAAGCAGATTTATTTACAAGAATGCATTCTGCAGATAGGCAAAACCTAATGCCTAGCTCCATGATGGTGAACCTGTGGCACGCAGAGCCATTTGTGTGGGCACATGAGCCCCAGCCAAACTTACCTGCATTGTGCATGTGTGTGCCTCCCAGCTGATTTTCAGCCCGTTTGAGGCCGTTTTTGCCCTCCTGGAGGTTCAAAGGAAGCTTCTGCAGCCTCAGAAGGCCGAAAAATGGGCCTTCTGGAAATACCGGAAGTGCCAAAATGGGCTCATTTTCAGCCTCCCGAGGCTGCAGAGGCTTCCCTTGCTCCTCCGATAGAATGAAAACAGCCTTACCTGGGCTCCAGATGCCCTCTGGAGGCTGAAAATGGACACTTCTGGTATGCACAGTGCAGGTAAGGAGATGGGGTGAGGGTGTTGCGTATGCATGCATAGGGGAACACATTGCATTGTGGGTGCTGGCATGCACATGTGCGCTATTGCATGCATGCACACTTTCGGCACACCACAACAAAAAGGTTCACTATCATTGGCCTAGCTAACTACTCCTGCCAAAAACAGGGTTAGTATGTACTCTGTATGTATGTACCTGGTGAGAAAATTACAAGGAAATGACCTGAAATTAATAATCCCTTAGACAAAGAGCAAGCAGAATATTAGATAAAGAAGGAACACAGAGTTATGTTCAGCCTACTGTCCCCAGGGCAGTAAGTCATTGGATTCACACCTCAAAATATCCACAAGTTCCCTGTTGTATTCTGCAGAGCAAGCACTGGTGCCCCTTAATGTATTATTACTAATCTGGTGCCCCTTAATGTATTAATTTGTTCATTGTGTGCATATGTGTTAAGGATGTCTTAAGATTATATCCACAGATGTCAGTAAATGTCTATTTTCAATGTGAAAAGTATGTCTGTAGAAACCGTGCTATTTAAAGTTATTGCAACAGGTACCCATGTAGATACTGTCTCTGTACTTGTGAAAGCTAAGAATACATTTTCCTGAAAGAGTGCTAAACCAGTTCTGTACTTTTTCAGGAAAATACAAGACAAAACTAGCAGGTTTCTAAATAAGCTTCTGCACAGACCTGCATGATATTCAATTTTCTACAATAACATGGAAATAAATCTCCTTACATCTCCTTAACATCTGTGCACAACTACGATCCATAAAATATGTCATAAACTTCAACAAACACCAAATAACCTATTATACAGCATTAAATGATTCTTGTGCAGGGAATATACAGGTCCCCACAGATTTGTTTGGGGGCATTGGAAAATATTTTTTAAAATGCACTAAATAAGATACATAATTTAGTTTTTTCTCAGCAGAACACTGGCTGGCTGCCAATACTATTCCGTCTTAGGCCCAACTCAATGTCATGACTACTCACTGGCCCACTACAAGTCAGCTCGAGTTCCATCTCTCTTGCTAAAAGTCCAATTTATGCATTTCCTTCAAGAACAAACATCAGGAGAGGGCAATGCTCAATCATGTATTCATTTGTGTGCATCCAGGGGCCACATCATGGGAAGTGAAAGGGGGCAATTTTTTTGTGCTCCAAAAAAAGTCAATAAGTCTTTGGGGATGTTTTTTTCCCCTTTAATATGAAACTATTATGTCATTGTTTAAAAAATATTGACTTTCAACATCCTTCTTCTTTTGTAAATACATATGATCACTGAATGTAAAGAAACTCCGTTAGGAATTATACTAGAAATGTGGGATTATGGTTACATACACATATAGAAACTACATTTGCATACCTTACTAAGATATTTAATTTTAGCTGAATGTGATAGGCGAATGTACCATTAGGTTTTGTGAGCTATGGTTTACGAGTTCCATGTTACATATGAAGTGAGGTACTCTGACTCATTCAACAAGATTTAGTTAAACCAAATCTCTATAAACATTTAGAAACTATCTGTATTTTTAAATATCTTCATGGAATTTGGAAACTTCTTTTTTTCTCACCTCCCCTTCCTCATCAAATGAATGTCAATTTATAGAATATTCTTAATATGGTAACATTTTCCATAGCGATGTCCTCTGATAATGCTAGGCTTGAGTATTGCAATGGATGCAGAAGGGTTTTAGCTGTAAAAACATGAGAGCAGAAAAACCTGCTAGCAATGTTACTGGAAAATGTATCCTTCCCACCTACCCCAAAACATTTATATTCCATTTGGAGAAATTCAGTATAATACACTCCTGATTTAACTGCCACACTGCAATGTGCATATATAACCACAGAATTGTGTTTGCACAATTTTGTACATAACATACTGGCACAACCTCAAGTTTTCTCTCCAAAGGAATGAAAGGAATCCAGTCAACAATTTATTGCTGAAATAAAAATTTAAAGAATCAATTTCAAAACTTCCCCATGATTCATACAAACTTAAGGTGGATTTTTTATCCCATATTGGCACAACCTCAAGTTTTCTCTCCAAAGGAATGAAAGGAATCCAGTCAACAATTTATATGCTGAAATAAAAGTTTAAAGAACCCATTTCAAATTTTTCCCATGATTCATACATTTTTTATCCCACTCCTTAAACAGACACCCACACACACACTGTTGCCATTACTATTTTATTTTAGCATTTTTGAAGGATAGTTAAGGTGCTTGAAGTTTAAGTAGATGTGTGCAGTTTCTACTGTGACTTTTTATTAATCTATTTTGTACGCTGCACTATCCATTTGCAAAAGAAGTGGAATAAATGTTCTGTTCAGGTGTGAAAGGATCCCTTTATTTTAAGGCCTGTGTCCAATGTGTTGGTGCAAAGGGACCAATGAAGAACTAAGTAATGCAATGGTCAGTGCTGCATTGGAACTAGTTCCTGGTAGAGATATGTGACATACAACAAGACACTATTAGAAATAATTGGAGAGCATGAATAGCAAACATGAAAATGCTTGGGAGGCAATCTGGACAAGAAATTAATTTGGGAGCGAGAACTAGGAACTAATTGAATTTTATTAGGACTTAAGAGCAATTAATTTGGGAGATTCTGAAAGGGAAATAAGTGTTTCTGGGAATTAATTGAAGGGAAAATCAATATTTGGAGGATATGTGGGAGGGTAATGTTTTTGAATGGGAAAACTGAGGAGAAATTGAAAAGGGGAAATTTTTGAGATTTAAACCCAAACTTTGTCTGTAGTCTTGGGATGCATCACTTATGATTATCCTTATGCTTATATATTCTTATATTCTTATATCTTTATATATCCTTATATGTTTACACTATATATTGTTATGCTGTGTCACCTGTAAAGTCATGGAATCAATTATTAACCAATCCATTATCCTCCACTTAGAGACAAACAACCTACTCTCTAATAAACAATTTGGTTTCAGAAAAAAACTATCCTGTAATCTGCAACTCTTACACTACAAAAACATATGGACTACATCAGGACAAAGCAATAGACGCAATCTACATAGACTTCTGTAAAGCCTTTGATTCAGTGATACACGACAAACTATTCCTAAAACTAAAATCTTATGGTATCTCTGGACACCTGCATAACTGGATAGAAGCATTCCTGTCAAACAGACAACAAATGGTCAAAATTGGGAGCGTCCTATCAAATTCTCTATCTGTCAATAGTGGTGTCCCCCAAGGCAGTGTTCTAGGATCAACCCTCTTCATACTCTACATAAATGACCTCTGTGATCATATTAAGAGCAACTGCGTTATCTTCGCTGATGATGTAAAGCTGTTCAATACCACAGACAATATTGCTACCTTTCAAAAAGACCTTGACTATGTATCAGAAGAGTCAAACAAATGGCAACTTCAAATCTCAACAAATAAATGTTCTGCCTTACATACTGGCAAAAAAATCAGAAAATAAAATACAAACTGAATAGTCAAGACCTTGTTGATGATCCAAGCTCTGTAAAGGACCTTGGAATACGCATCTCAAATTATCTAAGTGCTAGAGCCCACTGTAACTACATAGCCAAAAAGGCATTAAGAGTTGTTAACCTAATCCTACGTAGCTTTTTCTCTGGTAATATCACACTACTAACTAGAGCATACAAAACATTTCCTAGACCTATAGTTGAATACAGTTCATCAGTCTGGAACCCACATTACGTATCTGATATTAGCACTGTTGAGAAAGTCCAGAAATATTTCACAAGAAGAGTTCTCCACTCCTCTACACATTGTAGAATACCTTATGCCACCAGACTTGAAATTCTAGACCTAGAAAACCTTGAAGTCTTTGGCCTGATCTAAGTATGGTATATAAAATCCTACATTGCAATGTCCTACCTGTCAATGAATACTTCAGCTTCAACCATAACAAACAAGAGCACATAATAGATACAAACTCAAGGTTAACCGCACCAAACTTGATTGCAGGAAATACGACTTCATCAACAGAGTGGTCAATGTCTGGAATACTCTACCTGACTCTGTAGTTTCTTCCCCAAACCCCAAAAATTTTAACCTTAGACTGTCTACTATTGACCTCACCCCTTTTCTAAGAGGTCTGTAGGGGGCGTATATAAGCACACCAACGTGCCTACCATCCCTATTGTTTCTTGTATTTTTTTTATATGTACCCATTTCATGTATTCATAACTATGTATATAATTATACCTATTATCTTGTAAGCGATTGACAAATCAAATAAATTCTAAATTCTAAAATTCTAAATGCTTTGCCTCCATCTTCTGCTTTCTTTGGTCTTGTCTTAGTAGCTTTTGTCTCTGCTCTTGATAGAAATTCTTTGCTCAAAGGCTTTCATTTAGCAAGTCTGGGAATGGAACAGCTAGAAACAATTTAAGAGGTTAGATGCCCTCTCAATCTTCTGCTACTTTCATTCAAAGTACATTTACAAGTCACAAGTAACATAATCATTCCTCTGTTTGTGTCTATGTGTGTGTGTGTCTGAGAGAGAGAGAGAGAGAGAGAGATGGACATTTTGTTCAGTTTGTTTTTAAAAGCCATGTTGAAAGGGGGCAATTTACAGACAATAACCCTAGACTACTCTTCCATATTTATTCTTCCAAACTCAAAATTGGAACTCCCTAGAAGAAAAATAATTGGGGGGAAATACTACAGTGTTCAAAAGATTGCAGTGTTCAATCTTTTGAACACTGCAATTTTGTAAAACAGTAAATGAAGAAACTCCTTTTACATGGTATGACATGCTAAGATTATCAAAATTCTCTTCAATGAACAATAGGCTTAGCTTCTGCAGAAAATTAATATGCATTTTGGTAGTATTCTAATGAGATTTTCAAAATATTACTTTAGATTATTTAGAATAAATGGCATTTTTAAAAAGTCATTCCAATCAAACAACTTATCTAGGATAGTTATCAAAATTCCTAACTGGGTAGGGCATTGGATTATAAAATCTTCAAGATTCTTTCCAATCTTATGGTTTTATGATTGTGTGAGGTCATAGATTTGTAGTGTGAAGACAGATTTATTATGTGAGATTGTTTGTTTGCATCCTTATATTTAAGAGAATTAAGTTATCCAGTTTCCAGAGTTTGATTACAGAACCTTCAAAGACTTGCTGTGATGCTTTTAATGACTTTTTAATTTTTTCACTCTCTTTTGGGCCATTAGTATGCTACATTTGTGCAGAGTCAATTATAGGAGTCTTTAGTAACCCATTGTTTAGATAGAATGGCTCGGTTTTAATTTGTGATAGCCAAAGAAATGAATGGCTTCCTGATGCTGCACATTCTTCTGCACGTATCTTCTAGATTTTTGGTCTTCTGTTCAAGAAACAATTGAAGTTTCTTAGTCAACAAAAAAAACTCCCAGAAAGAAGTCAGAGTACTTTAATGGATGTAATTAGCATTATGTGAAATATTCCATTTTATTCACCAAACATCAGTAGCTGAGAGCAAGAAGAGAGGAAAAATTCTGGCAAGATGGGAAATAATTGGATATCAGTGCAGGGGTGGGATTCTACCAATTTGCACCTATTCGCTAGAACCGGTTGTTAACATTCTAAGCAGTTCGGAGAACCAGTTGTTAGAAGAAAATACTGGCCTAATCCTGTAAAAAAGGCAGGAAGGAAACATTCTGGTGTTGCTTACAGAAACTGTCTTTCCATTAATCCTTATGACATTCTTGGCAGGACTAGACTTCCTGTCTCAGGAATGTCTCTGGAGTTTTTTTCCCCTCCTTTGCTGGTACTTGGTTTGTGTGGAGTGACCATTCAAAGTTACAATGGCACTGAAAAAAGTGACATGACCATTTTTCACACTTACAACTGTTGCAGCATCCCTACAGTCATGAGAGGCCAGAGAAGGAGATGTATGCCTCGATGTGAGTGATATTGAGTTGGCCACACCCAGCTAATAATATGACCACCAAGCCATGTCTACCCAGTCACATGACCACCAAGCCACGCCCACCACCTAAGTCATGCCCACAGAACCAGTTGTTAAAAATTTGAATCCCACCCCTGGATCAGTGGGCTATGAGGAGAAATGGTGGTGGCACAGTAGTTAGAATGAAATATTGCAGGCTGGCTTTGCTGACTGCCAGGAGTTTGATCCTGACCACTTCAAGGTTGACACAGCCTTCCTTCCTTCCAAGGTCAGTAAAATGAGGGCCCAGATTGTTGGAGGAAATATGCTGAGTCTGTAAACTGCTGTAAAGCTCTATAAAGTGGTATATCAATCAAAATGCTATTGCTATAACACACTGAGCCATCAGCACCAATGGCTAATGGAAAATAAAGAACTTGGATGAAAATGAATGTGCCAATAGGATGTGCCATACTGGGACATCACAGTGGCTGAGGGGAGGGAAGATACTGAAAAATGGCACACTGGCACATCACTGGCAACAGTAGCAGTGGCTCAGAAGGATAGGAGGCGAGGCTCTGGGAAGGACTGGTGAGTATAACATGAAACTGTTGAAGTAAGTAAGAGAGAATAACATGCACCACCCTTTCCCTATTCACCCTATAATGTTTCCTGATATCTCCCTTTGTTTCCTTCTGAATGTTGTTTCAAACACTTCAGTTTTTTTCCAGTGAAATTGGCTAGAACAATTATGATTCTAGAACCAAGATCTCATAGGCCTCTGACTAAGAGTGGGTAGGATATCTGGTTATCTAATATGTGGAAGACCTTATTATAGCTTCATAGCTTACACCCACATGGTTTGAAAACTCAATTTGAGACTCTTCCATTTTTCTGCAGTTAACTTGTTATGCAGAAGTCTCAGCCTTCATAATGGTTTATTTGCATTTAAAGTAAGTAGCAAATAGGGTAGAGCTAAGTGTTAACTGTTACTTTAAGGTCACAGTTGAGCTTTGACAAGTTCTGGCATTCATACTGAATGTAACTTTAATTTGAGGCTTCCTGTAGCAAACTCCTCAAAGTTTCTGTCAGTGCTCTGTTCTGCATTCTCAGTTCAGTTTCAATCTGTTCTTGACAAGCTTCCTTGATAGCCTCAGTGAAGCCAAGATAAGGTTTGCCCCGTGGATGATGTTTATTTTAGAATTAATAGAAACTCTGACTCTGCTCTCTTGAATACCTGCATGAAACTATGGAGAAGATCATCAAGAGATTTGGAGCTTAATGCAATTAATATACTGCTAATACTCTAAACTCTATCACAAGTAATTGTATGTTTCTCCAGAATGTCTGCCTGCATTCAGGAATAAATTGAATTAAGGATAGTAAGCTGAAACTCAAGTGTTTTGAATGAGGTTACACTTCCAAAAAGAGCAGATATGCATCTGAATCTGTATCTCTCCTTTATTTCTGAGACTGAGGCAAAAATGCTGTTTATTTGTTTTGGTTAATTCACTAACCACACTTTCCTATAAGAAAATACTCATAAAAATGATGCAGATATTATAGTAGCACATTTCATATGGACCTTTTTTTATCTGGAAAGTTCCGTTTGCACAGAACTCAGTTACCAAGCTAGTCTCTAAAGAAGCTTTACCACAAGACACCTATATTGGCATTACATTAATGATAATTTGTTACCAGGTGAAATACAAAGAAAAGGTTTACAGCAGAATAAGGCTTAGGACAGGGTGATAGACCATCTTTTTAATGTGATTCTCCCACTCAAATATTAATTGAGATAATTGAAGAATTTTGCCTACATTATCCATAGATTCAGGTCACAGTAACATAGGATGAAGCTCCTCTTTGAGGCTGCCCAATTTATTTGAAATGTAATACATGTTAAATTGAGTCTCCTAACATACCTCTGGTCTTGGTCAAAAACCCAAGGCAAAGCTGCAGTCTAAATCATCTATTTGAATCAATTATTATATGTTTATTTGATGCATTGAATCATATAACTTCAAATAGAATTAATATCCAATATATTTTCGTGTTTATTCACACCAAATTTTACCAACTGAAATTCTAGTCATCTATTCAAAAATATATTAATTGTTTTACTTTAATTGTTGTTCTGAATTCTTGATTTAAGAGATTATATTTTTCAAACTCTAATTTTGATTTTATTTTTTATCATAAGCAACAAAAATTATGTTTCATTAGCATGACAGATGGATAGGGTTAGCGTTAGAATTAGGATTAGTGTTAGGGTGATAGCTAGATGATAGCTATAGATAAAAAGAAGAAGAGAAAGAGGAATAGGAGGAAATAGATAGATAGATAGATAGATAGATAGATAGATAGATAGATAGATAGATAGATAGATAGATAGATAGATAGATAG
Organism: Bungarus multicinctus; assembly: GCA_023653725.1. NCBI lineage: Eukaryota > Metazoa > Chordata > Lepidosauria > Squamata > Elapidae > Bungarus > Bungarus multicinctus. Next base: position 125,178,330 of record CM042838.1, on the reverse strand, counting down.
CAAAGGAAAGGAAAGGAAAGGAAAGGAAAGGAAAGGAAAGGAAAGGAAAGGAAAGGAAAGGAAAGGAAAGGAAATGCATTTGCCACTTAATTAAAAATAAAATTAAGCACTACCATTTGGGAATTGAATAGCCTGGAGCACTAAACCTATAAAAGAAATTTAAAATAAACTAATCAAAGAAGTAAAGAAATCATTAGCATTGCAAGATGTTAGGATAGGGAGGAAAATCCTTCTTTATCCAAAAAAGAAAGCTCTGAAGTAGTACACTCAGGAAGGCAAGCTGAGATAGATAGAAGGTAATTTTGGACTTTCTTGATTAAAATCTTTCTTTATCCTCTATAACTAACTTATTACATGTGCAGGGGTGGGGTGGGGAGGGGAAAGAGACTTTAAAAATATAAAAATATGCCAGGCTAAAAATTCCAACAAAGCAGAATATCTAAACAAAATTGAATTGGCCAGGCTGAAACATGACACAGAAGCTGTTGTTTTACTTCCTTGCCCATTAAAACAGCAATTTAATTGAGAAGTGGCTGCAAAGGCAAAAACAAACTACAACAGGCTGAGTATCAGACAAACAATAAAAAGAGAAAAACTTATATAGAGAATAAAAGAGAGTGAAGAGTTCATGATGTAAGGAGAAGGCGGAAATCTAAAGCTGTGACAGCAGTAGCAGAAAGAAATGCTTTGAAAGAGTACCAAAGACAGAAAGAATGGAGATAGTGGAAAGTGGTTTCAAGCAAAAAAAAAAAAGTGGGGGCAGGAGATTAGCAGCAGGCTCTGAACAGGAAAAGGAAGACATATTTGTATTTTATACTGTAGTTGCAGCAGCTTGGAGAGGCAGAAAAGGCAGTAGTTTTTTCCTTGTCTTTTCTCCAAACGTCTACCATTTTCTACCATTTGCAAAGCTTCTATGTTCATGTCACCATAGGACTTCATATGCCAAAACTTAGCATGTATGAGGATGATTTTCTGCCTGGATGATTTGTACAACATTTGACCCATTATTCTTATTAATTAAAATGGAGTGTTGCTGTTTCATTGTTTCTGTGCCTCTGAAGAGACTGTTTACAATAAATGTTCTGGATTGGTTAATATTTGAAATACTTACTGTTCATTGGTCTACATTCCGGCGGGAGATCCTCGCGCCGTCATTGGTTGGCTTAGGCACGGGAGCCCTTTAAAAGAAGGGCTGCCGCGCCGCCGAGTCAGTCGGTGTCCTGAAAATAAACAAAAAGACTGAATCACTATACGTGTGTGCCTCTTCATTGCCGCTCCAAAACACTGGCGACGAAGGTGGGATCGAGGCAACACGTTTAGAGAGTGCATAGCGGCGGAGAGCGAGCGGCATCATGTCCGGAAGCAACGCACCGCCTGAAAAATTCAACCCGGCCAAGGAGGAATGGCAGACGTATGTGGACCGATTCCTCATGTTTTTGGAGAGTAGCGATCTGAGCGGAGTGTCGGATCACCGAAAGAGAGCGGTGTTTTTGACCCACTGCGGCCAAGCCGTTTTTCGGATGGCAAAGGCGCTAGCGTCTCCAATCGATGTCAAAACGCTAACTTGGCCCGAGCTAGAGAAGATCCTGAGGAAACACTACGCGCCCACAGTTTCCTGCCTGATAAAGCGCCATGAGTTTTACCTCTGGAACCAAAAAGAAGGTGAACCTATCGCCGATTTCGTGGCAGATTTAAGAGAAATAGGTGGAGAGTGCGAATTCTCGGATTTCAATGAGGCGCTAAGAGACCGGATCGTTTTAGGCTTAAAAGATCCAATATTGCAGAGTAAGTTGCTAAACCGACCCAAGATAACAGCCACAGAGGCCATCGAAGAAGCCACCGCAGCCGAAGCTGCTCACAAATCGGCGGCAAGAATGAAACAGATTAATCAAGCTGCACACCACAAATCCAAAGAAGCCACCAAAGCTGATGATGAACAAGGAAAAACCTCAACACACTACGAGGATCTTGAAACTGAGACCAGTAGTGAAGAAGACGAGGTTTGCCACCTAAAAGCCGCGAGAGGAAAAAAAGAGCGGGCAACCAGGCGGTTTGATTTTGAATGCAACCGTTGTGGTGGAAACCACCCCAGATCAGAGTGCCGTTTCATAGACGCAATATGCCGAAAGTGTGAAAAGAAAGGGCACATCGCAAGGGTATGCAGAGCCCGATCAAGCTACAGCCCCAGGCGAAGAGAAAGCCCTCCCCCAAGAGAGAGAGAAAAGAAAACAAACAACCGTTGGAGCCAGGAAGGAAGGAATAGAAAGTTTAAAGAGTCATCTTACAAGAAGGAAGAAACACATCAAACAATAATAATTGGTCACTCTAATACAAAAAACGTCAAAAAAGTCCACGTGCAAGTAAGAATTGAAGAAAAAAATTGTGAAATGGAAGTGGATTCAGGATCATTCCTTTCCATGGTTTCCTGGGACACTATTAAGAAATTGATCCCAGACTTACGGCGAAGCGAACTAGACAAACAGAAATTAACGCTCAAAGACTACCAGGGAAACAGAATTCCGGTAGTAGGGATTGGACATTTCCAGGTAACCTTCAACAACCATACTGAGATTCTTCCCCTAACAATCGTGGACCGGAACAGACCCAGCCTCTTAGGACTGGAATGGTTCGAACCGCTGGGAATAGGGATGACCGGTATCAACCATATCACAGACGCTGACTGGGAGGCAGATCTCATTCAAGAATTCCAGGACCTGTTCAGCGAAGAATTAGGCAAGTACCGGGGTAACCCGATCTCTTTTAACATAGACCCCAAGGTAGCCCCAATTAGACTAAAGGCTAGACGGGTACCTTTTGCCTTAAAGCCAAAAATAGAAGAACAACTGGATAAACTAGTAAAGCAAGGGGTCCTCGAGCCAGTTGACCACGCTAAATGGGAGACCCCTATAGTGACCCCTATAAAAGCAGACGGGTCGGTTCGTATTTGTGGGGATTATAAGGCGACCCTCAACCATGCACTACAACAGAGCGCATACCCCGTGCCTGTCGTGCAACACTTGCTACATTCTATCAAGGGCGGAAAGATTTTCGCTAAACTCGATTTGGCTCAGGCTTACCAGCAACTGCCCGTTGACAAAAAAACAGCTGAAGCCCAAACTATTGTAACACACCGGGGTGCATTTAAGTGTAATCGCCTCCAATTTGGCGTTAGCGTGGCACCAGGCATTTTTCAATCTCTTATGGAACGCCTCCTTCAAGGAATTCCTGGAGTCATTCCGTATTTCGATGACGTCCTAATTGCAGCTAAACACAAATTGCAACTGCGAGACCGCCTAAGAAAAGTACTGACCAAATTTACTGAGGCTGGGTTTAAAGTCAAAAAAGACAAATGTACCCTTATCACAGACAAAATAGAGTTTTTAGGATACCTAATCGATGGCAATGGCATCCATCCAACAGCAGGAAAAACCCGTGCTATCAAAAATGCCCCCACACCAACTAACAAGGCTGACCTACAAGCTTTCCTAGGGTTGATAAATTTTTACCATGTCTTTTTGCCCCAGAAAGCCACGGTGGCGGAACCCTTGCATAGACTTTTGGACAAAGACGCATCGTGGAAGTGGGGACATCGGGAAGAAACAGCATTTAACAAAATTAAAGACATGATCACTTCAGCTCAAGTGTTAATTCAATATAACGAGACTTTGCCATTGTTACTAACTTGTGATGCCTCCCCCTTTGGAATCGGAGCTGTCCTGAGCCACCTTCTACCTAACGGCAGAGAGGCTCCGATTGCCTTCTATTCAAAAACCTTGTCCCAAAGCCAAAGGAATTACAGTCAACTGGACAAGGAGGCACTAGCCATAATTTCGGGTATTAAACGTTTCCATGAATACCTGTATGGCCGATCATTTTCTATCATCACCGATCACAAACCCCTACTAGGTATCCTGGCGGGTGACAAACCCACGCCCCACATTCTATCACCCAGAATGACAAGATGGTCAGAATTCCTGGCCGCTTACAATTACACCCTGTCTTACCGCCCGGGTCCGACCATCACGCACGCCGATGCTTTAAGTCGTTGCCCGTTACCAGACTCTGATCCTGAACCAAACCCCAGCACTTCAACCTTTTTGATTGAGACCCTGCCCGACCTCCCGATGACAGCAGCAGACATCGCGCACGAAACCTCTAACGACCACCTACTGCATACCGTGAGTAGGTGGATCATAAAGGGTTGGCCTGACTCTGAGTTACAAGAACAGCACAGACCGTTTAAACAGAGACAAATGGAACTGTCCGTACTAAAAGGCTGTGTACTATGGGGGGATCGAGTGGTCATTCCACAAAAACTGTGAAATTCCATTTTGAAACTATTGCATGAGGGACACCCCGGGGTGGTAAAGATGAAAAGTCTAGCTAGAAGTTATGTATGGTGGCCTGGGTTAGACAAGGATGTTACCGACTGGGTCGCGGGTTGCCAGCCCTGCCAGACTTCCCGGCCCTCACCCCCAAAGGCACCAGCTACTGAGTGGGATCTACCTAGGGGCCCTTGGTCTAGAGTCCACATAGATTTTGCAGGTCCGACTAAGGGACATACCTTCTTGATTCTGGTAGACGCTTATTCCAACTGGTTAGAAGTGAGCCTCATGAAATCAACCTCTTCTGAAGCTGTCATCCGACAGCTCAGTCACTGGTTTGCCACCCACGGCTTACCAGACGTCCTGGTATCTGACAACGGCCCTCAATTCACGGCTACAGAATTTGAGGGCTACCTAGCAAGTTTGGGCATACGCCATGCCTTAACCGCGCCGGCACATCCGGCTGCGAATGGACGGGCCGAGCGCATGGTCCGGTTTACCAAGGAGTCCCTTCTTAAGTTAGACCAGGGCCCTATACAAACACGCATCGACAAATTATTGTTCCTCCAACACACTACACCTAGTAGCACTACTAACAAAACTCCTGCTGAATTACTTATGGGGAGAAAACTACGTTCCCCTCTCGATAGACTACACCCCACCTACTCTACAGAGAAACCCCTAGATTCTTCAACCAAAGTCCGAACATTCCGAATTGGGGATTTAGTTTACGCTAAAAACCTGGTAGGGCACCCCTTATGGGTGCCAGCCACCATCACACATCTAACCGGACCCCGTTCTTACCGGCTTACCACCGCTGATGGCAAAAGCTGGAAGCGACACATAGACCAACTTCGAACTCGCACCCATCCCAGACCTGACGATTTTCCTGGGGGGGAAGGGGAACAACCATCCAGCAGTCTGGATAAGGGAAGCCCACTAACAAACAATGACGCCCTAACTCACACACACACACCCTCAACTCTAGCTCCGGTCGGGTCGCGCTGCTACGCACCTGATCCTGAAGAACGTCCCGATGAAACATCTGACAGGGTCGTCGATAATCCAGGCCGAGCAGGGAGCGGCATGGCCACGTCAACTAGCCCAGTTAGGCCCGTTGGTAGTGACGCAGCCGGCTCGACCTGCTCGAAGTTTCCAGGGCCGGAGGCGAGAGGAGCAACAGGTCCTTCCGCACCAGCCGATGGTAACAACGCAACTGAGCCGCGCAGGTCCAGTCGGACTCACAGGAGCCCCGCCTATCTACGTGATTACGTAACATAGGCGCGGCTCCTGATTGGTCAGACTGGACCAAGGAGGGAGGGGTGTTCTGGATTGGTTAATATTTGAAATACTTACTGTTCATTGGTCTACATTCCGGCGGGAGATCCTCGTGCCGTCATTGGTTGGCTTAGGCGCGGGAGCCCTTTAAAAGAAGGGCTGCCGCGCCGCCGAGTCAGTCGGTGTCCTGAGAATAAACAAAAAGACTGAATCACTATACGTGTGTGCCTCTTCATTGCCGCTCCAAAACAATAAAGATATAGTAACTTAGAGTTGTCTTTATTGTTTAGACCATAGGTGTCAAACTTGATTGTATCATGTGATATATCACAATGTTTTTTGTCTTTTTGGAACTGGGGTGGCATGGCCTACACATGATACATCCAGCCCATGGGCTGCCAGTTTGACACCCCTGGTCTAGACTATCTTAAAGAGCAAATCTTGAAAAATTGAAATTATTTCTTCCTTCCTCTTTTTTTTTTTTACTCTGCAGAAAACTATGGAGGACCCCTTCTGAGACTCTTCCCACGCTCTCCCACCCATTCCATGGACTGAGATATCTTTTACACGACAGTTGTGCAGTCTGTGACTCTTCATCCTGTCTCCTAAGGTCATTCCCCCACACCCATACAAACACGGGGAAATGTTTGCTAAAATATATTGATACTGATCACAAATGTCTATGGAGATTCTCAGTCATCCAACTCCTGACTGCCCCAAATATGCTTTTTCAAAAGGCAAATGTTTTGTTTGAAGATGTTTCTCTTCTCAACCAAGAAGCTTTTTCAGAACTGAAGTAGCTTCTTGGATGAGAAGCAAAACCTCTTCAAGCAAAACAAAGGAAGTAACATTGCCTTTTGAAAAAGCACTTTTGGGACTACTGGCCACAAAAAAACCCTCTCTAATTTCCAGGATTGAAACTATACTGTAATGTACTTGGGAATAGCTGAGATGACATAAGTGAGACATCCTTTGTTTCATTATTTTTGTTTTACCTATTTAATAAAAGAATGGGATTATATAACAGGAGCATTATAAAATAAATAGACAGATTTGAAAAAAGGCAGAAGAATGTGAGGCAAACTTCTACATAAGATAAATAAGGGAGGGAGCGAGGAAATGAAAAAAGGATGCTTACCTTGATTCACTGAATATGGAAAGGTCTTTAGTTGTGTACATCATGCCAGAATATGAAATATGGTAAGGATGATTGGTATGATTGATCCTGAGGCCTTTTCAATAAATGGAGTTATTATAAGAATAGAATTTGGGAGGAAAAAATGTGATTCAGAATAGGAAAGGAAGTAAGATAAGGAAGCCTATTGTTTCCAGAAAATATATAGCAAAGAATGGTAGGTTTAGAAGATATAACACTTAAAATGAAAATAGCCAGTTGAAATACCAACAATTTGAAATACCAGACACATCATTGTATTAGCCAAAAGTAAAGTGAACTTTTTAAAAAAATAATAATTATAAAAGTAAAGAAAGCATCAAATATTAACAAATGACAAAGATCATTTATGCTTAATAAATTTATAGTTAACAGCAAAAAAAGTGAAGACAGTTTATATTTTTTTAGCTCAAGGGTAAATAAAGATAAACAGTTTCCTGGAGCATTAAAGTAGAAATTAATCCTAGAAAGATAACAATAAGAAGTTTATACAAGTTCATGACCAATAAAGACATTTCAAAATGGTTTTGCAAGAGGTAATCTGTGGCTTTGAGAACTAGTCATTTAGAATGAGCTAGAGAAAGAAGTTAAATATATTTGAATTAGGGATTTGGAGGATACCAAAAGAAAACCATCCTGCATTAAAAAAAAAAACCCTGCATCTATTCAAATAAAAACTTGACTACTCCTTTGAAGTTGTGATCAGCAAACAAAAACTCATATAGTTAAGCATTTGATGCAAGTATATGTTGAACTATGAATATGTATGCTGGCAAGGTAGATTAAAGCAAAAAAGGAAGAAATGGATAAAATGGATGGAGGAATCAAGACATTCAATAATATTCTTGGATGTGTTAAGATGTGCTGATGAAAAGAGGTCATAATCTTTACACTCACGAGGAACTGAGACTGACCTGTTGCCATTTTCTACTGGTATCAGTATCCAGCTTTGTCAGATTTATTTATTTATTTATTTATTTATTTGATTTGTCAATTGATTACAAGATAATAGATATAAGTATAAACATGAGTAAGAATACAGGAAATAGGTACAAATAAATGGGGACAATAGGATAGGGACGGTAGACATGATAGTGCATTTATGCACGCCCCTTACAGACCACTTGCCCCTTACAGACCTCTTAGGAATGGGGTGAGGTCAATAGTGGTTAGTTTGAGGTTAAAGAAGTGGGGGTTAGAGTATGTAACAACATATGATATGATATGATAAGATATGGTAGCATTTATGTTCTCTTTTAGTGTATTGATCTTTAACAGATAATCAAAGTTGGAAGGGACCTTGTAGGTCAACTAGTTCAACCTCCCACCCAAGCAGGAGAACCTACACCATTTCTGACAAATGGCAGTCCAATCTCTTCTTGAAAGTCTCAAGCGATGACATTCCCACAACCTCCGAGGGCAAGTTGTTCCATTCGTTGATTGTTCTCACTACCAGAAAGTTTCTCCTTATTTCCTGGTTAAATCTCTCCTTGTTCAGTTTCCATCCATTATTCCTTGTATGGCCTTCATGTGCTTTAGAAAATAGCTTGACCCCCTCCTCTCTGTTGCAGCCCCTCAAATATTGGAAGACTGCTGTCATGCCTCCTCTGGCCCTTCTCTTTACTAGATTTGCCAAGACATTTCCTGTAACCGTTCTTCATATGTTTTAGTCTCCAGTCCTCTAATCATCCTGGTTGTTCTTCTCTGCACTTTTTCTAGAATCTCAACATCTCTGCTAAATTTGGCACCAGGATTTGACAATTTGGGTAATATATCTTGAATTTTGTGACAACCTGAAAAGATGAGGTGTTCTGAGACAACATGCTAATGTACGGTACACAAATGTCGACCTGAATTTGCTTTCTAAATTATAGAAAAATGAATATTTTGTAAGTCATATTTCAAAATGATACTGGCAGACTATAGCATCAAATCTCACAGGAGCAGCCAAGGTTGGATTGTTACAGTCTGATGAAAGTTTTGTCATTCTCTGTGCAACCCAGCCAATTCATCTGCTTGCCTCTGGCAAACAGAGGGAATTTATCTTCCAAGCCTTCTAACAGTGAAAGTAATATTATCTTGTATGATGGCTTCTAACTCAATATTGTATTCCTGTTAAGCAATTTGATCAATTAAAATAATCAGCAGGTTAAAGAATAAGATCTACAAAATGATACATGTGTGATCTGACTCTTCAGAATGGACCTGCATGTTTCAATTACTGAAACCTTCAAGACACAATAAGATAGATGAGCATTTCTATATTCCCAAATCTGCATGTGAAATGCTATTTTCCCTTCAACCTTTGTGCCACTCTTACTGATATCTGATGAGAGAGATCATAATGCATGGAGTTTTATAGGCATAGATCTATCAAGCATAATATACAAGACAAAATTAAAGTCTGAAGGGACCTCAATTTGTATGATTCTACTGAATCAGAGCAATACTATCCTACTCCTACTCAGTTCAGCCATAAACGTATCATATAAAACTGGATAAGATCCAGAATCTCTGCTCCTCATTCTGAAAAAATGTTCTGTTTCACATAGTTAATATAAAATAATTAATGGAAGAAATGTGTAGTCATGGCCCAGTACCAGAGGTGGTATTCAGCAGGTTCTGACCAGTTCTGGAAAACTGATAGTGGAAATTTTGAGCAGTTCAGACAACCGGCAAATACTACCTCTGACTGGGCCCGCCCCCATCTATTCTCTGCCTCCTGAGTTCTAGCTAATCAGCTGAGTGGTCTTTTGCACAGAAGAACGGAGCTGGAAAGCAGGTTAGTGGGGTGGAGAGGGAATGGGATTCTGTAGTAACTTCCCCCTGGAGTGGGGGATAATGGAGATTTTGCAGTATCCTTCCCCTGCCACACCCACCAAGCCATGCTCACTAAGCCACTCCACACCCACTAAACCACGCCCACAGAACCGATAGTAAAAAGGTTTGAATCCCACCACTGCCCAGTACACAAAAATAACTTAAGAAAATGGAGGAATGTAGGCAACTGCTAGAGGATAATGGCATAAGCAAATGGATGAATGAATTTAGTCCAACCAGATTTTCTCATTCAAAGTATAAAGATCTGTCTCAGGAGCCATACATTTTCACCGCATCATCCAACCATTATTGGAGTGTTATGAAGTCTGTCTTCATTACTTCCATTTTGGCACAAATATAGTTGAAAAGACTCTTGAGTGGTGGCCTAGAGGTGGAGCTCTTGCCTCACAATCAGGAGGCTATGACTTCAATCCTACATAGAGGCAGATATTCCTCTTTCTGGGCACACTGAGAATATATCTGCTGGAAAAAAAAGCTCTGCATTGGCAAGGAAAGGCATTTGGCAGTAAACACTCAGCTCCATTCAGTTGCCCAGACTTCACCCCACAAGGGATTATGGGGTCATTAACATAGGATGATGATAGTTGAAAAGACTCTGGAAGATCATATAGTTCTTTCCTCACAGGCAATTTGTAACATCTTCCAATCATCATTGTGCCAAAGTAACAGTAATAAGTGTTTGTTTCATGAAGATTATTAAAAAAAAGCTTTCAAAATCAGAGAGATAATTCCACAAGCTCTATAGATACCAAAAGAGTGTGTTACCTTTCAAATTATGTTATTCTTTTTATACTGTTGATCATTGGTTCCTTGGTTCTAAAATTTGGGCTGGCTAATTTCTCTGAACAGGTATCCTTTTAAACTTTGCTAGGATCAAGGAATGAATTGCAACAGAATACTACACTAAAGAAAGGCTTTAATATCATTTCAACAATGAAACTGGATGATGTTATAGAGATGCTCTAAGTCCCTAATGTTAAAATGATCCATGGTTAGCTATTGAAGACATCCCAAGGATCCAGTTATGCATAGCTGGACCCTTGTCCTTCATATATATATTATATGTACTTGTAAGAAGCATACTAGAATTTGGAAACAACCTTCTCAAATTAACTATTGCAACTTCAAAGAGAAAAAAATGTAATATTGCAGTAAATTGTACAAACTGATTAGCAGTATCGGGTATGCTTATTGCTTTTGTTTTCTTTTGCTATTTTCAGCAATCATATATGACATCAGTTCTGTCCTTCTATGCAAAATAATAATCTGAAAGGGAGGATGGGAAGCAGTGGTGGCATTCAATTTTTTTTACTACTGGTTCTGTGAGCGTGGCTTCATGGGCCTGGCAGGGGAAGGATATTGTAAAATCTCCAGTCAGAAGTGGTATTTGCCGGTTCTCAAACTACTCAAAATTTCCACTACCGGTTCTCCAGAACTGGTCAGAACTTCCTGAATACCACTTCTGGCAGGAAGCAAACCCAAAATTCCCTACAAACAACTTAACTGGCAACATTACTTTAAGAAAGAAGGTAAAATACATAAACATCAAAACTGCCAATCCTACATAGTCCAGGTTCATCAACCAGCAAATAAAAATCACAAAAGCTAAACTCATTATTGAACAAAGAGCTTGTTCCAATTAGAGAAGCTCCACTCTGTCGGATGATATGTAATATGTAATTAACGGAGATAATTCACAGACCAAAATCTATCATGTAGTTCTCAAGGACATCCTTGAGAGAATCCAAACATGGATAGAACAAGATATTTTTAAATTGCATCAGCAGACAGATGACTCCTGATCTAAATATAAATGCATTCAAGCATGATGCACTCTATATTCTGTTTTAGCTACAGAAAAAAAAAAAACATATTTCCATTTCCTACAGTGGCCAGAAATCCAGGTATTTTTCTTCCACTAAACTGCAAATTCAGGACTTTATAGAAATAAATGGTAATCATTTCTGTCTGGCCTTGGTTTCTCAGTAATGATGGGACTGTGGGATATGGGCATCTTGCATTCTCACAATGAGCTTTGGGAGATGGGATTCTTGATCCATTAAACAAATGGCTTTTGATGTTGACTAATTTTGCTTCATAACTGCTAAAACTCTCTTTTTTAAAAGTGACCTATATCAACCACCAATATTAAGGCAAAGCCAAAATCTACCAATAGAAAGGAAGAGTGGTATAGGAATGGTCCAGCTGGCTAATACTTCCTAGAGCATATGTATAATCCTTTATTTTATTGGTGGACTTATTTAAATATACATTTGAAGGGTTCCAATATCTCTGGTGTTATTTCTCAATAGTACATCATTTTTAAAAAGTTTTTTTTTTAAACTGTAGCCAATGTGATGTTCAGACCTTTAAACTACACTTTCTTTCATTGATTCATTTGAATAATATCACAAAAACCCTTGGCCCATTTTGCTATACACTGTTTTGCTTGTGAATTAAAGGCCTCTTGGATTTGAATTAGGCTGTTCTGTCAGACAACAAAATTGGCTAATGCCTCTTTGATACCACAAACTATATAAATCTAGCTTTAGTTTGTTTGATGATTATCTTTCCACAGACATCCCTATGAATTCCCCCACAGGAGAGCAAAAACATTCGACGAGACCCATCACTTGGTATCCCTGCCCTGATGTGGAGTTGATGTCAGTACAAGAAAAGGAGGCTGATTGCCTGTCACAATGAATGTCTGTCAGCACGAGGAACAGAGGCAAGCAATAGAAATCTGCACTGACAACTGCAAAGCTGTGGCAAGCAAATTAGAAATTGATCTTCCCATTGTACATGCTTGGAGCAAAGAAGTAAGAGAAATGCAGGTTCAGGCAGAGCTCAATTTATCTTTTAAAAATATGTCATAAGATTTTACTTTCTTTGAAGAGGAACAGTTTTGCTGCTACTAAATTTACTAATATCAAGATTTCCTCTTGTTTCCTACAATTCACTACAAAGCCTCAAATGCCAGATTCTGTATGTACTGGTAAATTCAGGAAGGAACATCCAAAATCAGAATTATGGCGGTTTGTTTACTTTATTTATTTATTTATTTTGATTTGTCAATCGCTTACAAAATAATAGGTATAAGTATAAACATGAATAAGAATACAGAAAATAGGTATGATTAAAAGGGGACAATAGGACAGGGACAGGAGGCACATATGATGCACTTATGCATGCCCCTTAAAGACCTCTTAGGAATGGGGTAAGGTCAATAGTGGATAGTTTGAGGTTAAAGGAGTGGGGGGTTAGAGGATGTAACAACAGAGTCAGGTAGTGTATTCCAGGTTTCCATTTGAGGTTTAATAAGGGGAGTGCTGTGGCTTAATTTATTGTGTTTTCCTTTCATTTATGGCGTGTGGTTTGGAGTTCAGAAGGCTGTATTTGTTGTTGTTTTGTTTTGTTTTTCAGTTGTTGGTTCATTTAATCTTAGCTTTTTCTTGTTCATGTCTACACTTCTAGCTAATCTGAACTGTGAGGGAGAGAAATTAAAGCTGATATTGAAAAATATTTCACATGTTACATTTTAAATCGGTTTAAAATCAATTGATTACAGAGAGACTTCCATCTTGATCACTAAAAGCAGTATATATTGAGGCAGCACATCAAAAGCAGTACATACTTGAGGCAACGATTCTTCAGTTTTACCTTTCTTTCCGTTGCCTAAAAAGCGTACTGCCTATTGTTATTTTTATCTTCTTATTCAGTTCTTTTCTTTTTCTTCTTATTCTGGTCAATGTGGTTGACTCTCTCAATAATGGAAGTAAGAATTTTCAGGTTCTTACTTGATGATACCTATAGATTTAATTCACTCACCCTCATCAATTTCTATAGTATTTCTTAATAAAGTTTATTTTCCTTCATGCAAATACTTCCCTCAGAAATACTTTCTTACTTACTTACAAAAGTTAAACTGCTAACCTTAGTGTCTTTTAATGCACATTGTTTTCACTGAGAAGTTGCTGCATGCTAACCATCACATTTTAACATCTGCCAAAAAGTGAGGAAATCGAAAGAGGCAAAATGGGGAAATTAGTGTCATTATCCAAGTTCCTTCCCTTTTGTAAGTGCATGTACCTGTACAAAAGAGCTGTTGCTTAGATTGTGTGCCACGTCCATCACCTTACCTGTTTTGACCTTTTCCTATCCCCCTGTCCTGCAGCCATACTGCTCTCATGCACAATTCTCTTCCCAGGATCTTTACAGATGTCCTGTCCATGAAACATCCGTTAGTGGGAAATAGTTTATTATAAGAATATTTTCTATTACAGCAGCATCTGGAATAGATAAGCCTTAAGGCACAACTGTTCTTATATTCTACTGTTCCACGCTCCCAAGGAAATTTGGGTAACCTGTTATTTTTATCTTTTTTCTTTTTGACCAAACTTGTTTTCTAATATGTAAACAAATCATAACTGATGGATTTCACTTTATACACCTTGCCTGCTCTGATTATTGAACAGAAAATATGCATAAATAACTTTTACCTCTTTCACTTTTTTAAAAAAAATAACTTGATTATTGAATGTACTTATGTTATGACAATGTATACAAAACTGTTATTAAAAACTGGCTATGGATCAAGATTTAAAATGAACAGGTAGTATAATTTGCTTACTATACCTTACCTCCTTGTTACCATAGGGACGTATTATAATGAAAATTATCCAGATCATCAGTATGGGAAGCAGTACATAGTATTAGATGCAAAACACTGGCAAAAGAGATAAGTTTACTTTTCATTGTTATCTCAAAGAAAATATATTCCATAATTGCCCTCTGGAGATTATGAAAGACATTCTTAAATTTGGTAGCCAGATGTTGTATTTTTGATGAGCATGATACAATGAATGCCTTGTCAAACACAATAGCTGTCAAAAAGCTTAGACCTAAATTTAACTTTGTGGGACAGCAGATCAGAAATATCATATTTTCAGGTTTGGTTATTGGAGATTCTACCTAGAGATTTAATTCTGTTGATAGGAATATTCCAAACCATATTTCTTTACAAAATACTCCCATATGCCAGAATGGAAGTAGGAAAAGCAAATTGCCAGTACTATTTCTCCAATTATTTCAAAGAGTCCATCAACTTTTTATGGTACATTTTATGGGGACATAGGAAAAATCAGGAAAAAAAACCTCTTGCCTGTTCAATAGAAAAGTTGTACTGGATCAAAAAGCCTTTAAAAATAGGAGTTTTCTACCATATGGAACCTTTTCGCTAATTTCAGACTATAAAAGGAGGATGGGATTTGAAATCTTCTCCAATGTTACAAATTCTCAAGAATGAAGAAATTTCTATTAATAACAAGGAAATCCCATGGGAAAGAGCTTTAGTATGTTGGAATGGAAAGGTAAACAAAAAAGAAAAATGATTGTAATATTTGTTGTTACATAATGATTATTCAACATTTTTTTTGTCAAATTTGTATTTATTTTCATAGATATGCAAAGAATAATATTTGCCAAAAATGAAGGGATTTTGGATCACAGTAATTCAGTGAAAAAACAGCAAGTGAAAAATCATTTTCTCTGGTATTAGATATTAAATGGACAAAGACCACCCCTCTCTCTGTGTGTCTCGGAGAGGGAGAGGAAGGAGAAAGGGAGAGGAGAGGGAGAAGGAGAGAGAGGGGGGTATATCAGGCACCCGTTATTGTGATATATTAGGGCATCTGATTCTGGAGTCATTGTTGAAGAACTTCCAAAGAACAATCTGTTCTGCATAAAGACATACTTGTATTCTGAGTATCCTTTCACTTAAGACTACACTGATAAATAATATATAGTAAATTAATACATTTTATATATAGGTGTTTCAACAAAACCAATCAGTTGTTATACAAGGCGTCGTGTTATTTATGTGATTTTTAATAATAGCCCATGAACCAGCTAAAAGGGCTTTGCTCTATTGTTTTTCACATGGAACACTCTTGGTTTGATCTGAACTTTAGATCATTAATTCCAAAATATTTCCAAATGAAGTGGGGAAAGAGAGCGTTTACTAGCAAAAGCTGATAAAAATATAAAGATGTAATGAAATACTATAAAGAATTTAGTTATATACTGTTTTTGTATCTCTACATAGGTATATAATTTGTAAGATTCCTGTATCTATGCAATAATCTTTTACAACTACCCAAGATATATTTGATCTTTATTGTAAAACATCTGTTTCAGTGAGCAAAGAGCATCCAAAAAGATTGAGCTCCCTTTTGTAATTCCAGAAAGTACCTGATGCAAAAATAATTTGAGTATTTAGATTCAGACAATGCTTTGAAAATTGGTCTTCTACATTCCCATAATCTGAGTACAACATATCTTTTTGTTTTCTTCTTTTTATCAAAATGCAATTTTTGAATTTTTAAAAGATATAAAGAATGTCATATTTTATAGAAAATATGCTAGACTTGTCAATCCTTTTTTTTCTTTTTTCTTTTAATAAGACCCTATAATGTTGTTTTCTGACAAAATTTGCAGCCAAATTAATCCCCATGATGATGAATATATGTGCCAAGTTGCAAACAGAAAGAGGTGGGTTGTGTACGGTAAAAAGAGGATTATTTACTAAAAAATGATGATGCCTGAGGCCTGCAGTGTAAACATAAATGATAAACCTGATAGCTCTTACTGTTCTCAGTCTTCAAAATGTGTCCGCTACTGCTCCAATGCTGCATCCATGCACACTGATCTGAGGGAAGATCATAAAATTCAGTGCATCCTTCTTTTTCTTGCTACAGGGTTTTTCATAGATAGCTATATATGGTAGAGGAGGTTACCATAATGGCTGCTGCAGAGAAACAGATCAAGATTATAGCTCCCTGTAGATCCAGTCCCTGGACATTCCAGATTCAGATCCTCTATAACTGTCTGGTTTGGTTCTGCAACCCAAGAAGACAGACACAGACTTCAACCGATAATTAGAACTGCAGAAAAAACAATTGCTACCAACCTGCCTTCCATTGAGGACCTGTATACTGCACGAGTCAAAAAGAGAACTGTGAAAATATCAATAGACTCCTCACATCCTGGGCATAAATTGTTTCAATTTCTACCCTCAAAACAACGCTATAGGGCACTGCACACCAGAACAACTAGACATAAGGACAGTTTTTTCCTGAATGCCATCACTTTGCTAAACAACTAATTTCCATAACACTGTCAAATTAACTACTAAGATGTATTACTATTATTCTCCTCATCCTTACTAATACCTATCTATTCCCACTTATGGCTATATCCATGTTGCTTGTATCTTTACAACTTAAATTGTTTTTATTGTTTCCAAGTATGATTTAATTGCTTATTAGTATCATTTGACTATCATAAGTGTTGTATCTTACAATTCTTGATAAATATATTTTATTATTTCTTATGTACACTGAGAGCAAATGCACCAAAGACAAATTTCTTGTATATCAATCACACTTGGCCAATAAAGAATTCTATTCTATTCTATCTGTTCCAGATTTATGACATAAAATTATCTTCTTCTATCTCAGAATCTAAAATGTATCTTAATCTCATGTACACCCATAACCCATATTAATTATTCTCCATCATATCAAGACACTTGAGAAAAATGAAATGGATCTAGTTGTATAGTTGTTCACAGCCTAGACTATCCTTCCCCAGTCTAGTGTCCTTCAGACTGCTGGATTTCAGTTTGTTGACATGGATAGCGAATAAGCGAAGAATAAGCCTGAAAAACAAGTTGGAGAACTCTGGCAGACAATAACAATCATTCAATAATCTGGATAAACAATACTGTCTTTGTATATTTTAAGGACTAAAGAGAATTGAAATATTTCTGGTAGGCAATAGATAAAATTGTCACATTAGGTTTTATACTTTTTCAGTGTTCTTATGAACATCTCAGGATATAGGGGACAGAGTCATTTAGTCCCAGTACATTGTAAAATTCAAAAAAGTATCCCAAACAATATTTACATTCCAGAACTGAAAATTCAGTAAGCTTATGTATGATGTCATGGTTTCAAAGGATCCCAGTTTGGAGAAGGAGAAGGAGTTGGAACTGGGACCATTCTGACAGGAATGCACTGTCCCCTCCAAATGAGTGGAGAGTCCTGTTCTGAAATAGCACAAGAGGAATATCTATGGAGATTCTCAATTATCCAGGTCATAGCTGTCCCAAAGGTGCTTTTTCCAAAAAGCAACTGGACTTTCTTGGGTTTTTCTTTGAAAATGTTTGCTTCTCATTCAAGAAGCTTATTCAGTTTTGAGAGAACTGAATAAGGTCTCTCATACAAGAAGCTTCTTGAAATTAGACATTGCAAAGAGATTAGAGTATATGGACATCTCTTTGGTATATATGAACACTTCTGGTACCATGAGGCGAGAGTGTTCCCAGCCATTTCAATTACGTTTTGACCCAACCCAGATGAAGTTACTTTTCTTAATTTCATTTTAAATAATAGGGAAATATTAGCCATTAATAGCTGGTGAATTTAAGTTTCAATTTTATAAAAGGATTTTCTTTCAAAAGTCAATGGAATGTAGTAAATCCTGTCTCGCCAAGTTTTTTTCCCCTTAGGAATCTGTAAGCAAAAGTGAATCCACATTTTTTTTCTTCCAAAAAAGAATTATATTTGGAACCAAATTAAGATATCTTGCTAATATAAGACAAATAATTAACCTTTATCTAACCATTACTTCTAGAAATTGTCAAAACTGATCCCCTTGAAATTCCATCTTATATAGTAGCTTCTGAAAAATAATACAGAAAATGAACAGTAGTTTATTTCATAGACAGACTGATTTCCCAAGTGCATATAAATACCTGCAAACTTTAGAAACTTCTCCTGGAAAAGAGCAGAACAGTTGTAATGAGCTGCTTAATCACCAAATGAAATCTATGTATTCATTTTTTTTGTTCTTGTTGTTATTAATAGCACTGGCATTTTGTCTCAGAAATGATCTGGATATCAGTCATTTTTGGCATACAATAATACCCAATTAGAATTAAGGGTTTAACAAATGAATATTGCTATGTCTGAATGACTATGGATGTCTCCCATCTGAGAAATTCATTTACTTAACTGAGGTCCAAAGGTCAAATTTGGCATCTCAATATTTATATGATTATTTTTTTAATTGACATGTACCAGTTAGGTTGCATCTGATTTGACATTAATAAAAAGACTGAATGTTAACAGTGGTTAACATTCAGCCTTTCTGTGGTTTGTCAGTTCGCATCAGCTTTAACTAGTGCTGTCAATATTGAGATATTAGAGCTTCAGTTCCACAACATTTCAAGAACCACATGTTGTGTGCCACCCATCTTAATAAATATTTTTTCTCCTAGTGCAAATAACAACTGCAGGGGCCAATTTAGCTCAGGATCATGATGTGTTTATTTATGGGGAGAGAAAGAGTGTGTAGAGTATGTGTTATGGTAACTGTGAGAGCGGTCTGATATAAGTATTTTATTCCTAAAGCAGAAGAAGAGACAAGCAGAAAAAATTACTCCTCTTTTCCTCTGCTGTAGAAATTATGGTACAGGAACCTGTTATTGCAATTATAAACCTTAACAGAAAACCTGTGGGAAATTAGAGAGATTGGAGAAGACTTTGGAGTCTTCTTTGGATTGGAGAATATGCCCACAAATGGGAATATATTCTGTGGCATACTGTATCTTTCAAGTATCCAATGGTGATGAGTGTCCCATTGGAAAACTTGAGGAACCAGGTTAGCAAAAAATTATTATGGAGAAAAATCTGCCCATATGGTTGCTAGGAGTCAAAAATGAATTGATGATGCATAAAGAATAACTTAATTTGAGAGGTTGGGCCATATAATAGTTTGCATAAACATTCAATAACATTCAAGATTAATTCATATATTTTCAGTTCGAACTAGCTGTAAAAATGGTTGAAAATATAGAATATTAAAGTAGAATTTTTAAAATCTTCTACGATGTATTTGCTGTGAAATCAGCAGTCCCATTGGGTGAAAAATGTTACTACTTTACCAGATCCTAAAATTGCTAAATGCTACTTAATGGTGTATTATAGATCAGTTCTGTTAAGGAAAGTTCAGCAAATCGCTGCATGTTTAATTTCCATTAATGTCTTATATAATATATTTGTGCACAACAGGATAAAACTGGGGGTGCTAATAACACAGAATATCTAACATACCTTGAGATTTTCATTGTCTATATCAGAGATGCTATTTTAGGCTTGTTATTTTAATTAATTGTTTAGGCCATTATTCCAATCATATTTTCACCACTAATAAAATAGGATAAAGAAAAGAAAAACCTAGAGATAATATATATTTGGATTAATAGGGGTTTTTTAATGTCTGAATCTTAGAGGCCACCTGGACCAATACTTGCTGTTTTTCAGAAATGGTTTGCCATTGCCTCCTTCCTATGACTGAGATAAAGAGACCAGTCCAAGGTCCCAAGTTTTGGTTTTATGCCTAAAGCAGGACTAAAACTCACTGTCTCCCATTTTCTACATTGATGTCTTAACTATTCCACCAAACAGGCTCTCACAATAGAGATATATTATCAATTAATGTAGAAAGTCAGCTAAGGAATTTTCAAGTTGGAATGCACATAATATTACTCAATTTAAGAATATTATGTCAAAGAGAAGGTCCATTGCTGGAAAAGGAATATAGTATAAACCATAAAAATGGATATTACTATGGTTCAGGAATCTCCAGTTTTCAAATTCTGTGCAATATGTTCTTCATGCATAACTAAGAGTCAGGATATAATTAACATAAAAACCCCTGGTTTTTAAAACCAGAAACACAGGGTTTTCTTAGTTAATGAGTGACAAAAATCTATGTACAAAAATCTAGCAACATGAAAAGTTGATAATAACTAAATTGATGTATTGCAGATAGGTGAATGATTTATTTAACGATTTTTATAGCTACCCGGTTTACTAAACATGACTCTGCGTGGCATCCAAATCTCCACAGCTTCCAAGTATTGGGAAAAGACATGAACAGCATTGCTTAATTCAGCAGAGATAGAGATATATAATTGGATATCATTCACATATTGATGATACCTCACCCTATATTGATGGATGATCTCGCTTAGTGGCATGATAAAGATGTTAAATAAGAGAATGTATTGAATTCTGCAACAATATCAATACCAACTGGTACCAGCCCTGTAGAAAGGAAAAGAACTAGCCCAATGTTCTACAGCTCACTCCCAACTATGATATTGATCCAGATGATACCATAACAAAAGTTATCAAAGGCCACAAATAGATCCAAAAGAGCAAGGACATGTGTGCTATGCCTGTCCTACTCCTGTTAGAGATAATCCAAAAATGCAGCCAATGGCATTTCCATCCCATGTCAATCTCGACTGAAAGGGATCCAGATAATCCACTTCATTGAGTGCCCAGTAAAGCTGCAGTGCAACCACCTTCTCCACAACCTTCCCTAAGGAAGGGGTTAGATATTGAATGAAAATGGTCCAATATGATGGGATTCAGCAAAGGCTTCCTGAGGTTGGGTGGACCAAAGTCTCCTTTTAAGAAGCACCAGAATGATTGTGTCTCTCAAGGATGAATTAGCCACCATTAGATCACAACCATAGGACTACCGCTCCCCCGAAACCCTTAATCATCCAAGAGAGGCATGAAGTTACTGGTTGCTCTAAGGAACAGGTGGCTGAACTCATAGTCATTTCCACTGGCATTTCCACTAACTACATCAAATGTGACATCGATCTGGAAACAATTTGAGTGATTTTTGTCCTAAAAATGCTCTGCAAATTCTTTTTCTGTCTATTTATCTATCTATTATATATATATATATATGTGTGTGTGTGTGTTTTCGGAGATTTTCGCGGGTATTTGTATGTGGATCTTTGGTTCTTCGGGTTTTGTGTTCTGTTCTGGTGGGGGTTTGGTTGTACTCCGGTTAGTCTCAGTTGCTGGGGGATTTGAGCTGGTGAGCTGTGATCCTATTGTTTGGCTTCGCGTTCGTGGTCGTGCCACATCTTCATGGTGGGCAACAGAACACACCCCCAGCCAATCAGAACACAGCCAAACCCCCAACCAATCAGAACACAGCCAAACCCCCAACCAATCAGAACACACCCCACCCAATCAGAACACAGCCAAGCCCCCACCCAATCAAGTCACACCCCCACTAGTAGTTAAAAGGAAGAAGCAGCTGCAAGCTCACATCACTCTGAGAAGCACAAGGCCGAAGACACAAGCCTGAAGATGATGAATGAGACTTCATCGAAACGTCGCCTAGATATTTCCAACTCTACGCGGGAGAAAACCCGAAGAACCAAAGATCCATATATGTATATATATATATATATATATATATATATATATATATATATATATATTAGGTTCTTCGGGTTTTCTCCCGCATAGAATTGGAAGTTTTTAGGCGACGTTTCGATGAAGTCTCATTCATCATCTTCAGGCTTGTGTCTACTCTGAGAAGCACAAGGCCGAAGACACAAGCCTGAAGATGATGAATGAGACTTCATCGAAACGTCATCTAGAAACTTCCAATTCTACGTGGGAGAAAACCCAAAGAACCAAAGATCCACATACAAATACCCGCAAAAACCTCAGAAAACATATATATATAATCAAACTTCTGGGGGTTGGAATGCAGTACTGGTACAAGGCATCAGACCCATGGTCCCTGAAAACAGCCCATCCCTCTAGTTTCTGCCACAAAGTCCCATACTGATCACTACCATAGTATTCTGACCTGCCCAACTTTCTCCAAGGTCTTCCAGGACTCTTACCTCATCCCAACACCTCTCAAAACATAGCCTACCTACATCCATATGTCAAAGGAAGGGGTAGTTAGTGCCAAAGAGAAATCCATGTTACCACCAATCTTTACATGCTATCAGTCATGTCTCTCCCTCCTCCAATCACTCATACTGCACTCCCCTTCCTTAAACCTCATCTTACCAATTTGCCTTTACTAGTCTCACCCAGGAAAGGCAATAGTTGCTACTAGGGGCAAAAAAAAATCCCATTATCCAATCACAATCTTGTGTGGGAACAGTAAAGCCTCTGATGCAGGTGATTCATTTTTAAAATCTAGACTGAATTTACAGGGATTTGCTTATTTAAATAATTAGGTATATTCTATTATTTAAAAATATAGTAGAGTAATTATATAATCTTTGCAGAAGGGCCTATGAAAGCATCCATCTGAAGTTCTGGACTTTAAACATGAAGCTTATCTGGTGAGCACCACTAACAAAGAATTTTTGAAAATAATCAAAGGCAAAGCTGAAAGTGTTTTCAAAACTATCCCTTTCTAATTTGTGTTCTACAGAACTATGAAGAAAAGCAGGTGATCAATCAAATAAAATTGATCTTTGTCATGTCCCAACATATGCCAGATGGTGATAGATTATTTTGCTTGTGAAAATAACATCAATAGGTGTGTCTTTGGAACGATATTTCTCCTTCTGCTAGTCAGTATCAGTAAAGGCAACTAGTATCTGGTGGATTTATGCAATGCCCAAGCTACATATCTTAGATAGTTGTCTTGCTAACCTTCAGATGTGGTGAAAAGAAGACTGAGATTTTTTATTTCATTACAGCTGGTTTCATTATTCACCTTTCAGGCAGCTATAGCCCACAAGTGATAGTAGTATCAAAAGCTGAGAATCAATTTTATCACTTTCTGAGATAATGTATCATATATCTAACCAGTGGTGGAATTCAAAAATTTTTACTACTGGTTCTGTGGGTGTGGCTTGATAGGCATGGCAGGGGAAGGATTCTGCAAAATCTCCATTCCCACCACACTCCAGGGGAAGGATACTGTAAAATCTCCATTCCTTCCTCACTCCTGAGGGAAGGTTACTGTAAAATCTCTATTCCCTCCCCACCCCACTAACCTGCTCTCTAGCTCTGTTCTCCTGTGCAGGGCAACAAAAGAAGACCCAGCGATCAGCTGGGATTTAGGAGGCAGACAATAGATTGGGGCAGAGCCAGCCAGAGGTGATATTCCGAACTACTCAAAATTTCCTCTACTGGTTCTCCAAACTGCTCAAAATTTCCACTACTGGTTCTTCAGAACTGGTCAGAACCTGCTGAATACCATCTCTGTATCTAACTCTATCCTGTATTGGCATTATTTTATAGCTACCTATGTTGTATAAAATCTCACGCAATTCTTGATGCCAAAATTAAATAGGCTTGATGATGCTTGCTCTCTCCCTCTCTCCCTCTCTCTCTCTTTTCATATGAAAATTAAATCCTCAGATATCATAAAGATGAGTAAATTTACAGTACAGACTAATTCTAATTCTACTTTAGTAATTTAGATTAGTAAGACAAGTTTGGTAGGATCAATTTTTTGAACCTGCAAAAATAAAAAAGCCACAATAATGTTACAGTGCAGCTATATGATCTTCTTAATCTATTTACTCTGTACTATTATATTCCAAAACTACTACCAGCAGTAAAATATGCTTTGTACTTTGAGGGGATTTTTTCCCCAGGCTTGCTGATACATTTCACTAGTTTGTGGGTGGTACTCAGTTACATAAACTATAACACTAGTACCTAAATATCTGAAGCAGAGAATATGGAAATAAAAATAGCTTTGGGGAAAGAATCAACACATATAAACTAAGTCTCAGATTTCTCAGCTCTATTTTAAAAAAAATGTGGCATGCCTGCAATATCCATATATTGTAGGCGCAAATGCAGGTGGGAATTAGAGCAAATTGATTATCCTCACTTGCCTATGTGCAAATTTATTTCTTATTGCACAGTTGATGCAATGCCATGTCACATTGGTGCTGTGTATCATTGTAATCAATACTATCTATATTCACAGAGTTTGTGAGTTCTACTATATGTTTTTTATGATGTTTCAGTAAATGTTTCATGAAATAAATCACTGGCTTTTATCATCCCATGTAATATTCCTGGTGTTATTTATGAGGGTTTAGTAATGCAACATGTTGGTTCATGCTAGAAATCTATAAATCATTTAATCCAGTAGGGGTAAGAAGCAAATATTAGTAGATTTGATCCTTTGAAGAAACCCAGTTAACGGCACTCTGAAATAAAGATATGTGATGATATCTAAAATACAGAGATGAGAAATATATTTTAGTGTTAATGTGTTTTCTTGAGTGGAAATGCAGTTCTATCATATTGATAGTACTTAAATTCTAAAATTTCAGGTAGGAGTGCTCAAATAGAACATAAAATGAGAAGAGGCCCAAGCTAAAATAATTGGAGTGTAGGAGTTTGTCCTTAAAGCAGCCAGCATTGTTGAAAGAAAGATTGACAACCATAAGCAAGAATATAAAAGAGAGAAAAATAGTCAACATTGTGGAACATATATCAGTGGAAATTAACTATGACAACCTCTAAGTTCAGAAGTATTTATTTCACAATACCTGTAACTACAAATCACACAGAAGCAAAATGTGTCTTGGAAACCTTCCAAAATCATCTGCTGACCATAGTGATATATAAAGAATTTGATTAATCCAGTATGTCTCTTTTTAAATCAGTATCATTCAAGGACTGAGGGATCCTTGGTAGAACCCCTAATTTCAACCCTGAGCTACAAATATTTTCCTTTATTAATTCAAGGTGTATTTTATTCTCAGAAAACAATCCAAAGCCTGAATTATTGATAGAGGGCTAAATTGTTCCAGAAAGCCCCATAGATTTCTATGTTAACTATCTTTGCTTTGATGAAAGTAGGTGCAGCTGCAGGACGATAAAAAAAATCAAGATGGCAGTGTGACCATGTGATGAATAAAAAGGGGGTGCAAGTCATTCATTCATTCCATTGATATAGATTCCCATCTGATTAATGTGCCTCTGGGTGGCATGAAATAAAAGCAGAGCATAAAAGAAACAAACATTAACATCCAATTCAACAATTTCTGTTCACACAATATTAGTCTTATCTCACTGCTATCCCATGACTTGAACAATATTTTATCTACTGTTTCAATACTGCAAAATGGCCAGTTGTTTCTGCTTAAACCATATCCATAATGTGTAAGATGAAGTGAATTTCCCCTCTATTTTCTGGAGGTCTGGGAACCAGCTCTGTCTTGTTAATAAGAGAGTATTAATAATGACATCTTAAAAGAGAGGGCAGGCAACACCTACTAGTAATTTATTAGCATAACTGCACTTTCAAAAGTTCTCCCCAATGAAGATAAAGTATTTTATCAGTCAGGTCAATTAAACAGAGCCAGGGTAACAAAGCACTATTCAGACAAGACCTTTGATACAGCTACTGCTGAATTACTTTAAGAATCACTAATGAGACTCTTAGACATATTTAACAAGTGTTGTTAAGTGGGAGAAGAGATTATTTTAAAAAAGTATTGCTTTCTATGCAATGCACGAAATATCAACATTAATTTCATAGTATAAATAGTTCATGCCTGTGACAAAACACAAAACATAGCAAGTTTTAAAAATTGCATATGTCCACCTGGTTATTAAAATGTAAATCACCATCTCAATTAAATTTTTATTTAATGGAATGCTTCCCAGCCCTCATTTCTAAGTGCTAGAATAATTAAAATCTTCAATTAAATTTGTGCTGGTGTTCTTGGTTTGCAATCACAGGCAAAGAGAAGAGCGTCTAAAGATAAGTTCAAATGGCTTAAGTGTGCAATTTATAATAGTAGCAAGAAAAATCAATGCCCCTATGTGTGAGGGAAACTTACTGAAATAAAGTGCAATGGTGGAGGACTGCATTTTATACATCTACAGATCAATGAATAGATTCTTACCTACTTCTTTTACAAATGTTAGTTCAGTTGGTTTCACACTTTATAAAATCTTTGACAGAACCCGAAATCATGTTGCCAAAATAATGTAGAGATTACACAAATTTCAAAGAAATCTGGTTATTTCAAAGAAATCTGATTGCTACATTTAAAAAAACAACTTCTGAATACAATTATTTCTACCTTACAATCTAACATGGTGTGAAAAACAAGGAGGGTAGCCAAAATGGTGATACTAAATCCTTAATGGTATACATTTTCACCTATTTTCAGTGGGCAACTATGGGCAAACGTATTGAGTCGATTTTAAAAAATCTAACAATGAAATTCCACAAAAATATTTCAAAACCAAAGACTCCTTGGCCATGATAACAAGTAAATCTTCCTTTTAGCTTATGAAAGAAGCAAGTAGAGAAAGCATGAAAGATTTTTAAAATAATAAAATGGCCAAACAGGTGAAAGAAAAACCTACATTAAATTTACCTCATTTAGCTTCAATTTCCTTTCTTGTTCAAGGTGCTGAGTAATCTATAAAGAACTTCATTGATCAGGATCATAACTGATGAAGAGAATCCTCTTCTTGTGTATTCCTATATGCTTTCTAAAATTCCTAGGTGTCCTGATGGCAAATAAGAAACATGAGTCTATCCCCCCCCCAAAAAAAACTACCCACACCAAGAAAGTGCAAGCGCTGCACTACCAAAGTAACAACTCAACCTTTCACAAGAGAAGCTATGAAAGAACACTACTTAGGTGAGCAGAACATTGCAGCATGCCTGAACATCAGAAAAAAGAAAATAGAGCATATATATAATGTCTTCCAAAGAAATGGATACTCACTTAACTTTATCAAAAAGTGCCTAAACAGCTACCCATATCTCAACCAACGCAAGCTTTGAAAAGGATACCACTGCCATGCAACCGAGTGGTCAATGTCTGGAACACTCTATCTGACTGTGGTTTCTTCCCCAAACCCCAAAAACTTTAACCTTAGACTGTCTACTATTGACCTCACCCTTTTCCTAAGAGGTCTATAGGAGGCGTGCATAAGCGCACCAATGTGCCTGCCGTCCCTGCCCTATTGTTTCTTTTATTTTTCTTATATGTATCCATTCATGTATTCATAACTATGTTTATTCTTATACCTATTATCTTGTAAGCGATTGACAAATCAAATTAAATAAAAAATAAATAAATGCATCAAAAACATCCCAGAATTCACCAATAGACTATTGCAACCACATAGTATCTTTGTAGCACACAAACCCAACTAAAGCTCTACAAAACATCTTAAGTAAAACAAAAGATTCAGCAGTCTCAGAAGAATAACCAGGAGTCTCACAAGAATAATCAACTTTACAACATATAGTATAAAAACTGTACAGTTAACATTTGGAACAGAGAGAAGACTAGCAAAGTGCATCTATGAACACCAAGCAGTAAGCAGTAAGAAGACTACTTAATTTTACAAATCTGTCAACAACAGGCAAATAGAGATAAACATCTATATACCACTGAAAAGAGACAATCAAAAAACCAAAAAGGAAACAAAAAAGATTAAAACTCCTCCTCATCATATGAGCAAGGATTAACACCAAGATTAACACTAGATCAATAATCAAAAAGTAAAAAAAACCTCAATCAAGGAACTACCAATATAGACAAACAAGTTAATAATAAATAACTGCCTAATCAAGGAACCAGAAAGAACACTGACAGGGCAAACTACTATCATGTAAAAATAAGAACAAACCCACTCCTTCTAGAACTGAAGATGTTATCTAGTTTGGTAGTAAATCATCTTCAACAGGGGTATCAACCTCACATTGTCACAGTGGCATCGTGTGATGTATTTTTTACTTTTTGATTATTGATCTAATTTTTAAATTGGGTTTTAAGGGTGGGGGGGGGGTTTCTAATTTTAGTTTGCAGCTAATTCTAACATTTAATTACTTTTTAACTTTTGTAATTGTGGGGTTTTTAGACGAGCTGTGCACCCCCCTGAGTCCCTTGGGAGAAGGGCGGTATATAAATGTAAAAATAAATAAAATAAATAAAAATGTATCAGGACTTTTTCCCTCTTTGCTAAACCAGGTGTGAGCAAGTGACACAATCAGCCTGAGGGCCAGGAATTTGACAGCCTGATCTACAAGAAACCTCAGAGAGCACAATTTCACAATCTGAAATGCCTTTTTTAGGAAGACAAACATGGCACCTAGACTATTTCTTTTCCAATATCAGACAAAAATATATTTTTATTCCCCCAACTTTTATCTAATATTTGTTTAGCTTTTTTTCAAGTTCAACTAAGGAAAAAAAAACAGAACACAAAGATACATACTGTGCATTATGAAAAACAAATTCATAATAAATGCTTAAAAATAAGTGGGAAAAAATAAGTGAAAGATTGGTCAATCATAATTTACTCAAGAAGCCTAAATGTGTTTCAGCAACAATAAGAAAAAGTAAAATACTCTTTAGGGCACCTTGGCAATTTAATAGACAAAAACAATTAACTGTCGCTGTCTTATTGTTTCTACTCATTATCATTCTTGGTGTCTTTTGAAACTGTGATTAGAATTATAAGGGATCTAGAGATTCTTAAATAAGGTCAAATTCCAGTTCAAATGGTTGCATCACAAGGTAAGCTTCCTGAGTTAATATTCATTCATTTCAATCTGAGCAGAGGTTGAAATGTATTAATATTCTCACATGATGGAAGGATTTGCTAATTTAGCATTTATCTATTGCAAACCGAAATACTGATACATTTCAAAGTAAAAAAAAAAAAAGCAACTCTTTCTCAAGAATTGATATTGTGACCATGCCAAATATAATGAATATACAGTGAGCAGCCAACAGGTTGCAATTATTATTTGGAACCAAACTTAGACAGAACTCATTCATTGTTTCAAACTATACTGTGGTTTCTTCGGCTTTACTTAGTGTAATGCTTAAATTCCACAATCCTATTTCATAAATCATAGAATAAGGCTTAGCAGATTTTGTGAATTCAGTCAATGGTGTTTTATTCAACATGTCTAATTAAACCATGGGTGAATGCAACATTTGAATCAGGTTTATTGTCATGCTTATACATCACACTAAAATTAATAGAACATTAGTCGTAATTTTGTTATCCGCTTGAGTGGTTCTATTTTAAGTAAGGACAAGGCCTGTTTCAAAACCTATGAAGATACTTATTTATGGCTAAATAGCTGAATTGTATAGACCTTCTGCCACTTCTTTTAAAGGTTGTTTGAGTTTCCTATATACCACAATGATTGGTGAGCCTGGGGAAATCAGTTTCCATTTCAGAAAAAAGCCAAATATGGAGCCAGCCAAGTTGCTGAAATGATAGGCTGAGTAACTATCTATATTATGTATGACCACATATTTGATTAAAATTGATGCTCCAAACTATCTTTTTTTTATTTATTTTATTTAGTTATTTATTTAAATACTTATATACCGCCCTTCTCCCGAAAGACTCAGGGCGGTGCACAGCCAATCAAACCCCAATACATTGTACAAAAATTAAAATGAATTAAATAATTTAGGCTGTTTAAATTTAAAAAGTTTACTCCTCCCCCATGAATAATTAAAACCCCAAATATTCGGACCCAATTAAAACAAGAGACAAAGTTAAAATCTTGTGTCAGCCTAGGCCAGCCTGCTCAAAGAGCCAAGTTTTTAACGCACGTCTGAAGGCTCTCAGGTCTGTGTTGGTGCGTATCTCTGGGGGCAGACTATTCCAGAGGGCGGGGGCCCCCACAGAGAAGGCCCTACTCCTGGGGGCCGCCAGACGGCACATAGAAGCCGACGGCACCCGGAGAAGGCCCTCCCTGTGGGAACGCACAGGTCTATAGATAATAAAAGGTCTAGATAATAAAAGTTTTAATAAAAGTTTTATTTAAGTTTTCACAAAAACATACCAACACAAATAAAATATACTTTTTTGAGAATAGTGTGTGCCCCCGGGTTATCACTTCTCCATACAGACATAAACTCAATACATATTTATCTTATACATTCTAATCCATATCTTATAACTATTTTTTCAATTTTTTCAATAGCTTTTTCCTCTTTACTTCCTATATCCTTATTTTAAATTATCTCATTCCTTTCTTAATTCAATTACATTTCTTTTTCTAATTTTTAAAATCTTTCTAATCAATATTCTTATACTTTCATCTGTCCTGTTTACAATTCCATATTAGCTTTTCTCATAAAACAAATTTTCCTCTGTAATTACTAGACTGAAATGTAATACCTTTGTATCTTTTTTCAATTCTTGTTTAAAAATTTAAGTTACACCTTTACAGCTATAACATTCATTTTCTAACCTCTATTTTATAACACATACCTATTTTCAATCGAATTCTGCTTAGTACATTCCCTTAAAAATACACACTAAATTATTAAAAGAAATGTGTGTGTGTGTGTGTGTGTGTGTGTATAACAATAGTAAATGCAATAATTATTCTATTCAAGTACAGCTCTGCCATTAATATTAATAACAAACTTTTACATTTCTATTTCTTTTAACAAACATTACCTAGTAATATCAGTTGTTTCACTTTAATCATCTATATTTCATATTTTACTTACAGTATTACTGTCTTTAAATAAAAAACAAAACAATAGTTATTAACAGTAGTCAATAAAGTTATTATTCTTATTCAAATTCATCTTGTCAACTGATAAAAATCTTCCATGTTTCTTTTCAGTTTTTTTTAATTTTCTTTTTAAATCATTGAGAGCCTTATCTCTTTATAAACAAATATTCCATTACACATCAATACAATTTTTTTCTATCGCTTTAATCATCTAACATATTTTCTAACCCTTTTCTATTTCTAATATAACAATGCTATCCCATGCACCCTTGCAGAATCCTCTCCTTAAGTCAAATTTTAACCATTGTCTCTGTGTCTTTTAAATAGGTTTATACCTTTATATTCTTGTACTCTTTCCTGTACCTCTATATCTTGTTTCTGTCCTTTGTAGCTTCTTTTCCTTTCTCTCTTCCCTTTCTTCTTCTCCCTCCTCTTTTTATTCTCTTCTCTATCTGATTCTCGCTTCTGTGATCCTCCCTTCTGCTTCTTCCTGATATTATGATTACTTTTCAAATTAAAATATGATAGGCTGAGTAAACTATCTGTATTATGTATGATCACATATTTGATTAGAATTGATGCTCCAAACTATCTTGACAATATAAATTTCTAATCTGCATCCAGGTTTAGGATGATAAGCTTAACACATAATGGGCATGATAAATTACTTGCAATAAAATAAAGAAAAGAGGGTTTAAAAAGTAGGCCCTTCCTTCAGCTTTTCCAAAACGATAACATTGTGTTGCAGCTTACATTGGACTAGTTGAGTTTCCTTTTCCTCCTTATATTTAAACAGAAGAAAATCTCAGCACATGGTCTGAAGATATATGAAGGAGCAATATTGATTAGGTTCACAACTCTGGATTAGACACCAGTCTGGAATATATATACATTAGTAGAAGCAGTTAATTAAAGCACAGTGTATCCAAAAATTGAAGATATCCCCACAATCAGCTTGCAGTAGATAAGATGAAAGAAAAAGAAGAGGATGACCAGTAGCAAGATGGATGGTCTCAGTTACTGAAGCAATAAGTGCACCATTGGAAGATCTGAGAAACCAGATTAAGGATAGATCACTATGGAGAAAATTTATCTAAATGATTGCTAGGAATTGAAACAACTCATTTAATAATAATTAAAGCAATTAAGAAGAAAATACTTTTTCACAAATTAAACAAGATCTACAGTGATACCGTACATATAATGGACTAAATCTCAAAGTCTTAAAAGAATATAATGACATATTCTGCCTTTTTTGAAATTTTTGTGCAGATTGTCTGAATATACTTACAAATTATCCAGTAAGAAGTTGAACAGTATGCTTGAGATCCTAAAGGTTTAAATTGCTTGCTTACTCTTAAAAGCATTGTTTAAAATGATATAAACTATTTTCTCTCTCAAGCATGGGCAAAACACTTCAGACAACAACATACTCAATCTTATTATCCTATCAAGGTACTTTAAAAAGGGCTGCCAGCAACCATAAAAATAATTCACAGCTTGAGGCCATCTGGAACCTGGGAGGCTGCTAGGTAAGTAGGAGGCAATGATTTGTGATTGTTCTTGAAAAGAAGTCATAGCAAAGTCTTCCTACTAATGTTAGCTGTCACTTTTTAAACCTGTGAGTGAAATTAAGTTCTCATGAAACTTTTAGAGTGGCAGAACATAAAAATAATGTTTTGTCCTTTAATTCCCTTGGACTATTTTAATGTTTGTTTATCAAATTTCTATACCACTCATCTCACCTAAATGACTCTGGGCAATTTAGAATAAAACCATTAAGAAAACCATAGTTAAAAGCAATATTAACTTAGATTTCTCTTTTCAGGCTAAAGATACCCAATACTTCTAAACTATTCTCATTTTTTTTTTCCTTTCTTAACCTTGATATTCTTGGTGACTGTCCTTTAGACATGCTTGTTTCTTAATGTCCTTCCTATAATATGGTGCGCAAAACTTTATGCTATCCTGCAGATATGTGTGGCCAATGAAGTTTATTTTTTAATTTTTCTTGACCTTGATAAAAAGGTAAAGATTCCCCTCGCACATATGTGCTAGTAGTTTCTGGCTCTAGGGGGTGGTGCTCATCTCCATTACAAAGCTGAAGAACCAACACTGTCCGAAGACATCTCCATGGTCATGTGGCTGGCATGACTAAATGCCGAAGGCAAATGGAACGCTGTTACCTTCCCACCAAAGTGGTCCCTATTTTTCTACATGCATTTTTACATGCTTTTGAACTACTAAGTTGGCTGAAGCTGGAACAAGTAACTGGAGCTCACAAAAATTTGTCCTACGTATTATAAATAGAAGTATGACCTTGATATATTTCTATTAATAATACCTAGGACATTTTTTTGTTTTGTTTTTCTGTGTTTTTTCCCTTCCTGAAATATTAGCTCATATTTAAATCAGTACCTGGATGGTTTTCTCCTTTTTTCCTAGGTATTATAATGTTATAAATCTTGATATGTTGTATTATTTCATTATAGTTGTTTATGTGATTAGAGATTATTAACATTTTACTGTTTAGGTAGTTTGAAGTACTGGTTGAATTTTTTGGCCATCTAATTTTAAGCTTTCTATTCTGCCTCATAATACCTAATCCACCCTGAGAATCAAGGAAATCTCTTCTACAGAATAATGATATTGGAGCTTAAAAGTTTCATTTTAAGCTCCAACATCATTATTTTGTATCTTTTTTTCAAAATACACATAACTATAGGAATGCACTATTTAGCAGCAAGAGGTTATACGATATGTGGATTCCTCTTGATCACATTTTGAAATAACAGCATGTGCTACACACTAGGGTTTTTTGCCAATATGAATCAAATCTTAATGTTTTAATGAATTCTTAGGCCAAAGCATAAATTAAGATGGGAGAGATGAAATACTTGGATTGCTTAACCTCCCAGGGATCTCTCATGTTTTAATTCAATGAAACATTTCATTGTGTACCAAAAGTGTTCTGATATTGCTCAAGTAACAATACTGATATTTCTATGAGACTTTTGCTCAAGAATATTTTAATTAGGCAGGAAGCTAGGAAAATTCAGGTTCTTATTTTTCTTTTCTTATTCTCCTTTTTTTTTACTCTCTCCCCAAAACAACAAACCATTGGATTATCAAGCAAATCAACACACTCAAAGCACAAATAACCAGGCTCAAATTATCATATTTTGATCAGTTTTGATACTTTGATAGCATACTTTGAAGGCCCAATTCTCTGAAGAAGACTGATCTTGGGAAATGTGGAAGGAAAGAGAAAAATAACTAGCAGCCTATAAGTGGATAGATTCAGTTACAGTAGTAATAGTACACCATTGGAAGAGGTGAAGGACCAAGTTAGGGATATATCATGATGTAGAAAATATATCTATGTTTATTAATTGATAGCTTGATGAAACATAATCAATCAATTAATAGAGATGACAACCATATTGACCTTCCAGTTATAAATAATCATGAAAGAAAAGGGAACATAAAGGAAGATAATGTATTATTTATTTATTTATTTATTTATTCATGCTTCTATACCGCTCCCTCTCCCAAAAAGGGACTCGGGGCGGTGCACATTCAACAACGAAAACAGTACAGGTAACGGAGATGAAATAAATAAAAATCTAAAATGGTTAAGAACAACACCCAACAGAAAGATTATCTAAAATTTAATTTAACCCGAATGATTCAATTGGCTAGACCGGCCTGCTTGAACAACAAGGTCTTAACTTATTAAACATGGTTCTCTATATATATGCCACCTGGAGTTGTTCTTTAAAGGACTGTGGTCTTTGTCTCCTCAGCTTAAAAAAAGTTGTCTTAAAATGAAAGGCAAAATATTTCATTTCTCTTAATACATACTCTTTTCATGCCCATAATGCTGACCTGGCTTGGGGGAAAAAGCTTTTTCCAATTTCTTACATTTTATATAGACATAGAATATGAATAATATTTGTATTATATGTGTGTTGTTAGAAAGTTGCTGAAAGAACTTAAAAGGTAAGAAATAGAGGCAGATAAAAAGATCCTGAGGTCAAAAATATAGTAAATTGAGATTGCACCGCGGAAGAACCACATTTTTCTTAAATCCCATGTAATTTTGATCATAAATTGATTTTGTCCCTCATACCGGTTCTTCATCCTACCCTATCATAAAACTAAGCACTCAATTTCCTAGTCCCAGTATTTCTGTCTGTACAAGTAATAGTTTTAGTTCAGTTCTTCAGCAGCCACTACTATCTTTCATTCTGGGGATGTGTATCAAAATTTCCACATTTACAGTGTAATTACATGCAGATCAAACTATTAAGTATATTCAAATATATTCACATAATCTAGAATCATCTTTTATTGGAATTCCAGCTAAGTGGAAGGGTACTTATTGTTCTGAATCTTAGATCAACCAAGATTCAATAAGATTCAGATTTGGATCTTACATGATTTATAAAAGCCTAAATTTAATTCAGGCACATCACAAATCTGTTCCAGTCACCTAGATTTAATTTGAGCTTGAATGAAGATATTGCATTATTCTTACTTAAACAATGTGTTGCATTGGACTGGGATACAGCTTGGAAGCCAGCACAGATGAAAATCCAGATTCTGTAAACAATTCCAAACTATAGTTCTGTAAATTATTGTGGAATGATTAAAATTTCTGCACTATTTCCAAAGGGGGAAACAGAATAGAATGGAACGGAATGGAACAGAATGGAATGGAATGGAATGGAATGGAATGATAGAGTTGGAAGGTATCTTGGAGGTCTTCTAGTCCAACCTCTGCTCAGGTAAGGAAAATCAGAAAAGAAAAACAATGGAACAGCAATTATAGTTTGTTATTTTGTTTAGCTTGAAAAAGTTGTTAAATGGTTAATACGCTTGATTGGGATCCCTTTGGTATAGTCTCAATTTAATGATCATTCTTCTTTCAAACCAAATGAATAGTTAATTCTAATATTCCTTTGTAGAATTGATTAACTTGTCAGGATCTGCCTAATTTACTTCCTGGAATTTAATAACTGAGCAAGTACAAAAATGTGCTTCATTTAAGGTCTAAAAACCCCAGCAGAAGGAGAGAAAAAACAGTCTTTCTATTTCAAATAACAAATGTCCCTGGGTATTTGATAGATTTGATACCTCAGATTGATTTGGGTTAGTTTCATTGGAATAGCCATTGTTTGTGTGTTTCTGAATGCCATTGTTTCTTTTCAGAAAGTATATTTTTCTTAATTATCTTTTTTCTAGTCATACTTGGTATGCGTGTCAAACTTTCAGTTTATTTTTGAGAGCCCCAGAGTGATACATTGAACCAACCATAATTATATTCTGTATTAAATGTGTTTTTAATTTTTTTTTAAAAGATTTACTGTGGGCAGGGGGGGTTTGCAGCTTGCATGCTCAATAGCCAAGCCAAGTAAAGTACAGTTGGATATTATGCCTGAAAAAGAAGAGAGTAAAATAATTTCAGAGATAATTTCAAGAATGCCATTTCTAAACAGACAATAGGTAGCTAGACTACAGATCTGGTTCTTTTCTGAAAGTTTAAGGATATATGCCACTTCATAGTGATTTGTTACAAGGGTTGAATTTTTTTTTCATTATGCAGAAGGTTCCCTCTGGAATTTTTTCAGAATGTAGGCCTGTGATCGATGCAAATGAAGCTTCCAGGGTCAAAAACAGTCCACTTCTATCTATTATAGAAGACATTTACGTTGCTTAAATATTTTGTTTGAATTATGTAGTTGCATTTTTGTTCATTTCTTCATTCCTTAATCTTTGAAAGCTACTTTGCACAAACAGTTGTTTAGGTGATGATAAGACACCATCAAAGATACCATCAAAAGTTTATAAAGATAGAGTAAATTTGGGTTATAAAGAAAGCTCATTTGGCTAAGAAGACAAGCTGCTATTTAACCCATATGTTTATTCAACTATGTGAGTTTGTGGCAAAATGGTGCTAATGAAACAAACAAAAATCTGAGCACTTTTTAAAATAAGGAATTTACCTACAAAAATAGAAAAGTTAGGTGCTCAACATTTGGATATGTGAGTTGTAGGAGTTTTGAAGCTGGAATGCACATGATTTCTCTTCAGATGGATCAGCTGATGGTATGAAATGGGGTAAAATTGTATGGGGAAGGATTCTCTCAAAAGTTATAAGATTTATGCATATTTGTGCACAAACAATTGTATTTAAAGATAACATTCTTTCAATGACTAGTCCATCAAGAAATGTAGGGAGACCTTTGTACATGTACAGTTCATGCAACTTATCTTTCTGTTACAGTTCATGTGAGCATGTAAAGAATGGGGCATTTATCTTTATATTTTAGTAGTATTTTTCATTTAAGGGGCCATTATATCTATATGCAGTACATAACTTCTCATGATTTTGCTTTTCTATAGATATGCTGAGAATCACAGATGAATATCCATCCCTGTTCTTTTATCATAAGGAATATGGTGGCTCATGAGGTTTAGGACAGTGGGCTAACAATCAGCTGGTGTGTTTGAAACCCAATTGCTATCATGAGATAGGTTGAGTTTCTATCACATGTTTCAGCTCCTGCCAACCCATCAGTTTAAAAGTGAGTGACTGCAAGTGCATAAATGGGTACCACTTTGGTGGCCCAAATGTGGAAGTGAAAGGAGCTTCCCTGAGCAACGGTGATATCACCAGCTGATCCTTTCATCATGGAAGTACTTCAGCACTCTTGTCATGACTGTAGTAGCATCACCTAAAAGCCTAGTAGAGAAAACTGATTTTTTTCTACTTCAGGACAAAGGTTGCTAGATTGCACTTGGAACTGAAGAAAGACTGTACTTAAGAGGTATACCTCCACTCACAAAAAAACTAAAATGTGCTCAGAGATT
Organism: Bungarus multicinctus; assembly: GCA_023653725.1. Taxonomy (NCBI): domain Eukaryota; kingdom Metazoa; phylum Chordata; class Lepidosauria; order Squamata; family Elapidae; genus Bungarus; species Bungarus multicinctus. The sequence goes on along the minus strand of CM042838.1, from coordinate 125,140,431 downwards.
CTTCAGAAAATGAAGAGAAGTTAGTATTAATAATGAAAATACTTCAAATATAATTCACAGTAATATGCATTTTTCTCATAGGAAATATTTCCACTGTTTGGGAGAAACTGTCAGCCCTCTCACCAAATAAGCAAATCACTCCTTCCAGAGAGAAGCATTAAATGTTTACAAAATGGCAGAGTGCCATGACCAATCACAAAATACCTGATTACCAGAAATATAGTTTGATAAATTGGTCTATTCCTAACTCTCAAAGTGCTTCCTATCACTTCATCTTGTCTTTGTTTTACTTCTGAAAGAGCTGATGTATTTCCAAGCAATGCACCAGTTGTTATTTGTATTTCTCAAGAATTTTTATGGTCCTATATACTGCCAGAGGGATTTCAGGGCAAGGGACAATGATGATAAAGATTGCCATTTTTCATTCTTTTCAGCATGTTAGCTGTAAATCAGGAAACCTTCCATTGTAAAGGGAGGGGTCTTTAGGTGCACAGGTGACCTTGACAGCACATTGCCACTGCCTGTTTTCTATGTTTTTCACGCAAGACAAGGTTCTTCCTCTGCACTCCACAACTTTTGTGAAGTTGCATCTTACTTGTCTAGAGAGACCAGCCTACTTGTTTTAAAAATTATATATGCAGACTTGATTAACCATCACTGTCTCTCTCATTTCAAACTTCATTAAAATATTTCTGCATCAATTCCAATGAGATTTTTAAAAAGCAAAGCAAGTGATTAAGAGGCATCAGGCATTGAAGGCATGTTCACATAATTAAGGAAGCTCATATGCCTTCACACAAAATGTCCCTATTTTCTTAATACAATGATCAGCAATCTGATTCAGCATGTGGCTGAATGCTATTTTCTTGTTGAGCAAAATCTAACACAGAGCCGATTAAGGTCTCTGTGTATGAACCAAGCTTAGGTTCACAGAATGTACATTAAGAGGAAAAGATTTGATGTTAACATAGATTAGATAGGGATAGAGATGTTAACACATATTAAAATATCAGTAGTATTTCTATTGTTACTGGGTGCCACCTTTCTTCACTGCAGAGAAGACATTTATCAGAATAATATCAGAAATCATCTTATTCAGAAATAACTGCCACTTATTTTGGTCTTGAGAGAATTTGAGAATGTTATGTGGTTCTTCATAAAACCAAGTCAAATGGATTTTCCTCATTCAAATACCTGCTAAAAGAAAACATTGGAGAACAAAAAGATTCAGTAAAAGCAGGAAGTATAGACACTGAAACTGAGTGAAGGGCATAATCAACATCACTGCCATTATGAAATTAAGAGAAGGCAGTTGTGAGAAAATAGTTTAGGGCATGATTTTGACATTCTGCCTTTTGTCTGAGGATATGGCCAGCGAGGACAGGCTGAAATGTTCGAACTGAAAAAAATAAAATATAATATCAAATTTGACTATATTAAAAAAAACTGCCATAAGTAGCATAGGCTGGAACTATTTTCCATTACCAGGCAAAATAGAACCAGAAATGAGTGCAACTTTCATTTTATTTAAATATACAAGAAAAAAAATTATGATGGTAAAATCTATAAATACAAGCAGTCCTCAACTTATGACCACAATTGAGCACAAAATTTATGTTGCTAAGTGAGAAATTTGTTAAGTGAGGTTTGTGACTTTTATGATTTTTCTTGCCATGTTTGTTAAGTAAATCACTGCAGTTATTAAATTAATAACAAGAAGTGAATCTGATTTTTCCATTGACTTTACTTGTCAGAAGGTTGCAAAAGGAGATCACATGATTCTGGGACACTGCAGCCATCATAAATGTGAGTCAGTGGTCAAACATCTGAAAATAAATAATGTGCCTATGGGAATGCTGGAACTTCCATAAATAAAATCACTTTTTTTTTTTTACTGCTGATGTAACTTCAAATGGTCAGTAAATGAACTAGGATAACCTGCAGTGGAACAGTCCATCTGCAAAGTGCTCCAGCTCTGAATGTTTTTAAGAAGAGGCTGAACTTCCAACTTGTAAGAATAATTTAATTACTTTTCCTGCATTTTGAAGAAGACTAGATAATAGAATAACAGAGTTGGAAGGAACTTTGGAGATCTTTTAGTCCAACCCCCTGCTCAAATAAGAAATCCTATTGCATTTCAGATAAATGATTGTCAGTATCTTCTTTAAAAGGTCCATTGATGGAGCATACACAATTTCTGAAGACAAATGGTTCCACTGAATGATTGATTGATTGATTGATTGATTGATTGACTGACTCACTGACTCACTTATTGAATATTCTGAAATGACATTTCTCCTTAGTTCTAGTTTAGTTATCTCCTTAATTAGTTGCTTCTTGTTCTGCCTTCAGGTATTTTGGGGAGCAGATTGACCTCTTCTTCATTGTGGCAGCCTCTTAGATATTGTATTACTGCTACTTTATGATGTGGAGACAATAATTTGGTCCTTAACTCCAATAAGACCAAGGAGCATATACAGGTGAAACTCGAAAAATTAGAATATCATACAAAAGTTCATTTATTTCAGTAATGCAACGTAAAAGGTGAAACTAATATATGAGATAGATTCATTACATGCAAAGCAAGATAGTTCAAGCCGTGATTTGTCATAATTGAGTATGGCTTACAGCTCATGAAAACCCCAAATCCACAATCTCAGAAAATTAGAATATTGTGTAAAGGTGCAATATTCTAGGCTCAAAGTGTCCCACTCTAATCAGCTAATTAAGCCATAACGCCTGCAAAGGGTTCCTGAGCCTTTAAATGGTCTCTCAGTCTGGTTCAGTAGGAATCACAATCATGGGAAAGACTGCTGACCTGACAGTTGTGCAGAAAACCATCATTGACACCCTCCATAAAGAGGGAAACCCTCAAAAGGTAATTGCAAAAGAAGTTGGATGTTCCCAAAGTGCTGTATCAATGCACATTAATAGAAAGTTATGTGGAAGGGAAAAGTGTGTAAGAAAAATGTGCATAAGCAGCAGGGATGACCACAGCCTGGAGAGGATTGTCAGGAAAAGGCCATTCAAAAGTGTTGAGGACTTTCACAAGGAGTAGACTGAGGCTGGAGTCAGTGCATCAAGAGCCACCACACACAGATGGATCCTGGACATGGTATCAAATGTCATATTCCTCTTGTCAAGCCGCTCCTGAACAACAAACAATGTCAGAAGCATCTTACCTGGGCTAAAGAAAAACAGAACTGGTCTGTTGCTCAGTGGTCCAAAGTCCTCTTTTCTGATGAGAGCACCTTTTGCATCTCATTTGAAAACCAGAGACCCAGAGTCTGGAGGAAGAATGGAGAGGCACACACTGCAAGATGCTTGAAGTCCAGTGTGAAGTTTCCACAGTCTGTGTTTATTTGGGGAGCCATGTCATCTGCTGGTGTTGGTCCACTGTGCTTCATTAAGTCCAGGGTCAATGCAGCCCTCTACCAGGAGATTTTGGAGCACTTCATGTTTCCTTCCGCAGACAAGCTTTATGGGGATGCTGACTTCATTTTCCAGCAGGACTTGGCACCTGCCCACACTGCCAAAAGCACTAAAACCTAGTTCGTGGGGTTACTGTGCTTGGTTGGCCAGCAAACTCACCTGACCTGAACCCCATAGAGAATCTATGGGGCATTGCCAAGAGAAAGATGAGAGACATGAGACTGAACAATGCAGAAGAGCTGAAGGCCACTATTAAAGCATCCTGGTCTTCCATAACACCTCAGCAGTGCCACAGGCTGATAGCTTCCATGCCATGCCGTATTGAGGCAGTAGTTGCTGCAAAAGGGGCCCAAACCAAGTACTGAGTACATATGCATGCTTATACTTTTCAGAGATCCGATATTGTTCTATGTACAATCCTTGTTTTATTGATTGCATGTAATATTCTAATTTTCTGAGATTGTGGATTTGGGGTTTTCATGAGCTGTAAGCCATAATCATCTCAATTAGGACAAATCACAGCTTGAACTATCTTGCTTTGCATGTAATGAGTCTACCTCATATATTAGTTTCACCTTTTAAGTTGCATTACTGAAATAAATGAACTTTTGCATGATATTCTAATTTTTCGAGTTTCACCTGTGGTAAACTAAGAAGGAATAGATTAGACATCCAGTCTTTGGTTATAAATAGAGACCATGTGGAGTAAGTGGCCAGTTTTAAGTTTCTGGATGTTATTATAAAAGAGGACCTGACCTGGGGTGCTCACTTTGCAGCACCGGTTAAAAGGGTCCAGAAGAGATTATACTACCTGAGACTTCTCAGGAAACAACAACTGAATGAATCATTGCTGGTGACCTTCTACCACTGCACTACAGAGAGTATTTTAACTTACTGCACCTATGCATGGTTTGCCAATTGCACAGTGGCAGATAGGACAGTACTCCAGAGGGTTAACAATATTGACCAGAGGCAGAGAATCATAGGTTTTCTCCCTCCTAGGATGAGCTTTATAGCTTCCACTACCTTAACAAAGTTCAAAACATTCTTAATGATCCATCTCATCCAGGGCACTCTTTTTTTGAACTTTTACCATTTAGCAGATGGTACAAGACAATAAAAACAAGGACAAATAGGCTTAAAAACAGCTTCTGTCCCAGAGCAGTAACTGTATTGAATTCTACTGTATAGTGCAATATTAATGCAATATTAGGAGTTTTCAATTTAATTGTATAGAATGTGAAGGTTGTGTGTTTTTGTTTTATAGTTTTGTCATATAGGTTTTCTTTTGTATGATGTATGCTGAAGATGGCATTTAATTTTGTTGTCCGAGGTGCAATGACAATAAAGTAGCTAACTATGTCACCTCAGTTCTCCCTTCACTAGATTAGATATACCCAAATTCTGCAACTGTGTTTCATATGTTTTAGCTTCCAGTTACCCAATAATCTTTGTTGCTTTTCTCTGGAGTCTTTCCAGATTCTCTTCATCCTTTTTAAATTGTAGTGACCAAAAATGGATGCTCATGTTGCCTTCCAACTCCATGATTCTATGATTCATATATCCACAAAAAAAATATTTGGTTATATAAGTAACATAATAAAAAGGCTTTGTTTACTGTAAAAAATACCAATTGCTTCTCAACAATCAGGTAACAGAAGACTGAGAGCAAAAATTGGGCCCATCCTTTGCTACTATACAATACGTGCCTTTTTGATGAGGAAACGGGGTGGGGGGGATTCCATTTGCAACAACAGAATACCAGTCTGTTATTCAGAATAATTTTCACAGGGTATGAATAGCTAGCCTGTTGTTTAAATGCAAATTGTTCTTATAAGGACAAGGATACAATAGCTGGTCTCCACAGAAGAGGAGTTCATTTGACAGCAAGTGTACCTGCCTTGATAGATTCATGCTGGCTGACCTCTCATTCTCTTCTTTTATCTACACTGGCCTTTAAAATAAAGAAACTATCTCTTCACTTGGTTGACATCCTTCCTTCTGCAAAACTGACAGAGTTGAAATGTGACTAAAAGAAGCAATTAAAATAGATCTGTCATCTTATTCAAATGTGCAGTGTGCAATAGTCTACCTACAAAGGAAGCAGACAATATAGGATAGTAATTGAGATTCTTCCCTGTTGACAGCTTATGACAAATGTGGACATTTTCTTTATGCTCTACCTTAAATGAGCCAAACATAGACACCCATTATAAGTGAAAAAAGCTTTGACTGTGACACATCCAAAGCATAGTGATGTCAAGTCATCACATAGATGGAAAATGAAGCCAAATTGGAACAGAAACAACCAATTTTCATAGGTATTTGTGCACTATGGTGAACTTAGCAAGAGTTTATTTTGTGACAGAAGAATGGCAAGCAGGCAAAAAGCTGTGTAGAAATGATTGAGTTGAAAGGGACTTTATATGCCACCTGATCAATTCATTTTGATGAGGAAAATCTTAAGCTAAATTACCTCCAGCCAGGAGAAAAATATATTGGCCAAGCTTTAGTGAAAGTAGAATTTTACAACTTCCACTGAATTGAAATTTATTGTCAAAATATGGGTCAAGTCCTTGTTCAATCATAATCCGTAAGATCAATTGGGGACATCTTGCTTCTCCAAAAAGTTATTAAGCCACTAGCACATATAGATGTAGATTCAGATTACTTAGCAAAGTAGTGTATTTGGTAAGGGATTTATTACTATCACTACCAATTTGTGCAAATATAAAAATTCACTGCATTTCTGCTGGTGCTATGCTCAGATACCATCAGTAAAAGTAAGATTTTCATGTCCTCATGTATATGATTACATATGCTTACTAATAGAAATGTCTTAGACTTATATACCCCTCCATAATGCTTTATAGCACTCTCTGAGTGGTTTAAGGAGTCAGCATATTGCCCCCAACAATCTGGGTTTTCATTTTACCAACTTTAGAAGGACCAAAAACTGAGCCAACTTTGAGCAAGGATCGAATTTCTGGCTGTGTGCAGAGTTAGCCTGCAATACTGCATTCTAATTACTATACCACCAATACTGCAACACCATGGCTCATACTAAATTAAACCATTTTTTTACATTAGTCATGAAAATTGCACGGGGATGTTAGATATATTGTTTGTGGTCAAACTTCAAGGATACTGACAATTGCTTTAGCAAAAATGAAGGTGAGGTTGATCATGGCAACTTGTGGAAAGAAACTTCACAAGGGCCATCATGAACTCCTTCTTCCCTTTGTTTTATTTCCCTGAAATGTTAAGACAACCTAAAGAGAACTGGATCACACCTGGTTTCCATTTATTTATTTTATTTATTTATTTAGAAAATTGTTGGGTGCCCATCTTACCATAGGGTAACTCTAGGCGGCTTACAATTACACATAACTTAAAACATAAAAAGTTAAAATCAAACATTAGAAACCAAAGACACATGACAGGGGTTGAGTGGGGGCAGGGAGGATCTATTATTACTCAATCAACTCCACCCACCCACCCCCATTGCACTCTTCCCCCACTGGAGGCTCAAGCTGACTAGCAAAGCCACATCTTTAGACCCTTATGAAAAGATAGGAAGCTTGGGGCCAACCTCACAACGGAAGCAGGAGTGGAGAAGTTCCAGAGGGCAGGAGCAACAACAGACAAAAGCCATCCTTCTGGACACTGCCAGCCAGAATAATCGGGCTGAGGGAACCCACAGTAGGCCTCCTCTGCCGGCATGAGTGGTATGGGCCGACAGGGAGTTATAAAAACAAAGGTTGGCAGCACCTGGGTATAGTGTGTGTTGGAGGAAAGATTTTGTCATGTGCAACACCAGAGAAAGAATTTTCAGCTACCTTAAGTCAATTTTTGGAGTACATGGTGACTCAAAGTAATATTTCATTCAAGTGGTGAAAGTGAAGGCTATAACAAATGTCCTGTCCTAAACGCCAAACATCCATTGTAGTTCTTCCTAGTCCTGATTATTTGAAGTTTGCATCCATTACAACTTCCTAGTCATCCTTCTAAGTGAGCAGATCAAGAAGGGAAGTTGATGGGAAAATAAACCGAAAGACATGAAATTGCCTTTGTCTATTATGATGTTTTTAATTGTTCAGTCTGATGCACAAGGCCCCAAATGATGCTGATCATTTATGCTTCAGAGTCTGAACGGTATTCATGCAGGTGGGGAAGCTCATCTCCTTATGATATTTATTACCAGGAAACTCCATCACTGTTTGTGAGGTCAAAGATCTATCAGACTGTACTTAGCTGTACTTCAGAGAGTCGAGGAAACATAGGAAATTCAGCATATGGTCTTCTGTTCTCCAGAACTATGACTTTGATTCTGGTTATACCCAGGGTAAAACAAACATAGCAGATACTCTGAGTGAGAGTACATTGAGGGGAAGAAGAGTGAAGCCAGTTTTGTACAGTCTGTCCTATTTTGGGGATTTGTGTAATCCCCTTTTTAATTTCTGACTCTTTGAATCTCCCCAGGAACTATCTAGCTAAGGAAAGAAAAAGAGAAAAGGGGTGCCAGAAAATCTAGGCTCTGCTGGTTGGGTGGGGCAGGCTTTGTGATGAGAAGAAGACTCTTTTAAACCTTTGCATATAAAACTCCTTAAATAAAAGTCAATTTTAAAGATGCATACAATTGGCATTTTCTATATTTCTGGCATGTTATGCCATTAATGTTTAGCTTTAATTTCATGATACACAGTGAAAAATAGGTCTAGTAATTTATAACTATGAACATATAGGCTTATAGTACATGGAACTCCTATGCATGTGTATTTAGAAGTTTTCCTGCAGTCAGTAGAGTACATTTCCCAGTAAATATCCACAAAATTGAAGTTTTAGTGCAGAATCATGTACATTTTATTTTGAAATAATTCCTATAAATTTTAATGGAAGTTGTTCCATGTGTAGAATTACAACTTTATTTAGGTTTTGCTTGTGCAGTAAAAAAAGAGTAACTCCTTTTCCTCTTTCCACATTTTGTCCTTTTAAAAATGGAAAGAAAAGATTAGTTACTGCAATATTGGTGTCCTTATTGTTTTTAATTCATTCTGAATGTGCAGAGTACTAGCCTGAATTACAGACAGAGGAGACATGTTTAAACTACTTCCTTTTTTAAAAAAAAAAAAGCAGCACCATATAAAAAAGGGTTTAATTCCTTTGACCATGTATTCACTACAGAATAAATAACAACAAGAAGGTCAGCTGCATGGCGTTAATTAATGTAATAATTCAGCCTGACCCTGCGATCCAGAATATTTTCCCATTTAAGATGGCAAAACCAGGCCAAAATGATTAATGATGCAATTTGTCTCCAAACAAGAACAAGATTTGGTTCAGAACCCATTTCAGCAATTTGTTAAAAAGGCTGATTCTACTCAGAATGACTTGGGGATCACATTAGAGAACTTTTAGGCACTCTGGCGGCTAGGAAAATGTCCCCTCCTGTTGATTACAAGCACTGAAAGTATTGCTTCTACTTACAGTACTACCAGGATGTTTGGCTGCATTGAATATAATTTATCTAGGAATTCACAGTGCCAGCATGAGTTCCATTATTATCATCTCTGCCTCTCCCCCAGAAGCATTACATGGTTTCGACCACTACAGTTTTCTATTGATCCTAAATAAAATTGTGTTATAGTACAAGTTGGTAATAGCAAAAGGGAGTTGTAAAAACTAGAATATTGTGGCAGAGTCAGTTTACAACATAAACTTTACACACAATAATGGTTGTAAAAAACGAATTCCACTGTGAAGTACGAGATGCTGCTTTCAGTGTGCTACATGCCCACTTGGTCTCAGCAGACAGTAACTATTAAGCATTGGGAAAAGGTTATCATTTATTTTTCAAAACCAAAAGCAGAAACAGCTTCTGCCATTGGGGTTGCATTTATTACAAGAGAACTGAGGATTGTAAAATAGTTAAATAGGGTGGTTGTTTTTGAAATGCTTATTCAAGAGCAGTTTTAGGTTTGTCCAATTGATAAGTAGTAGCAGAAAAGACTTTGGGATTCCAGGAAGCAGCATTGCCAAAGAGAAGATGGGTCTCAGGAGTTTATTGGCTGCTCCATCCTAACTCTGATGTTTCTTACTTTGTAGGGATTTATTGCTTTCAGTGGAAAAAGATGGGAAAATTAATTTGAAGTAATGAAATGTATATGCCGCTTAAAAACAAAGCAAGAAATCTCATTTTAGGTGCCAATTTCTTAGCATACATAACTAACTCATATACAGTATATGAGTTACTCTCTTACATATTCCATGATATATCTGACTTCATCACTATCAGACCTTGGGGCAATTATGCCTTTTTGGATGTGTGAAAATTCCCAACTGTAAAAGCAAAGAAACAGATATACAGAAGCAAAAGGAGATAGCTTAATGGAAGGAACTCCATTACATGCTTGAATGAATCCTACTAGCTACAAAACCTGCCTGGGAATGTATTAGCAAACTATCTGCTGCATGGGTTAATAAACAGCCATTGGAATCAAGTGCTGATGGGCCCTTATTGCTTTTTCTCCACTTGATGGAGCAATGGAATACTTCTTATCACTGATGCATCTTTCCCTCTCCTCATGCAGCAATTGAGTTCCTGTTCAAAAAGATACTAGAGTCGTGATGGCGAACCTATGGCACGCATGCCACAGGTGGCATGGCAGAACCATTTGTGCCAGCATGTGAGCCACAGGCAAACTTACCTCACTGCATATGGTGCACCTCACAGCTGATTTTTGGCCCTTTTGAGGCCTTTTTCATCCTCCCAGAGGCTTGAGGAAAGCCTTTGCAGGCCAAAAAGTAGGCCCGTTTCATCATTTCTGGTACAGGAAGTGATGAAACATGACTATTTTTTGGCCTGAAAAGGCTACAGAAATTTTCTTCAAGCCTCTGGGAGGCCAAAAAAGGCCTCAAAAGGGCCAAAAAACAGTTGGGAGGCACAGTGCAGGTAAAGGGGCAATGGGTGGTGGTGGGGGGATTGCCTTCTAGGTGCTGGCACGTGAGCGTGCAAGTGCAAGCACACGGACAATTTTTGGCACAGGAGCCCAAAAAGGTTAGCCACCATTACACTACAGACTTGCCGATGGAGAACCAAGTACCTGTGTAGGTCTTTCTAGGGCTGGCCAGATTATTAGACATTTATTAGCCCATAGTGGCAAAAACAATCAGCGGTTTGATAGAACTTTTCTGATTAACAAGTTTATTAAAAGGTAATCTGATGAACTGAGCTGCAGGTCACAAAAGCATTTGCCTTTTATTGAAATTCGTCAGTTGGAAAAGGTGCTACCTGATTTTGATAGAATTATAGAAAATGCAAACTGGAGATATTGTGAACAAATGCACCTAATCTCTTTCATATTGCTGACACCTATTCCATAGCCCTTAAGAAATAAAAGCAGAATGCTAATGAGTGCATGGTATAGAAGAGGATTTTCTTCTCAAAAATTTTTATGAATTTATTGTTCTTTATAAATGTATGCCCTATCAACCTGAGGTATGTGCTTTGATTCTGACTTCTTTGCCATCCTTCCCCACACACCTAACCTGGTTTTCACCACTTTTCATATATTGCATGGAGAAAACCGAAGTATTTGAAACCAGCTGGAGACATGGAAGATTTGCTGCAAAATTTAAATGCCATTTATTCAAAGATACAAATTCTATAAGACACCCTGTTTGAAGAACAGATTCCCTGCTCCAATTTATACCCATTGAACACATTTTAGACAGCGTGGAAGAATGGACTCAGCTGGAAGGAAAATGCCTTTTTCTCAGTGTATGAGATTTTGGGCAGTTCATTTCATAGAAACATTGTCCTCTTCTAAAAACATTGGGGGGGGGGGGGAAACATCGATGTTTCAGGGACAGGTGCTAGTTAGTTTTCTTATCTTTACAAAGTTCTTTTATTCCTTGCTTTTAAAACTATTTTTTTTATTCTACAGGGCTATGTTTCTTTGCACTGTGTGTAAGCCGTAGAATGTGTAGTTTGCAGGAAATGTTGATGCACTGCTGGGAGACTGAAACCATATATTACAATACAATAGCCTTGCTGCAAAATCATGCCAGAAAAGGTTGCCAATGAGAATATGAACTGTGTAGCTTTTAAGATCTACTGCAAAATTGCAGACAGTGGAGGAGGGTGGGAGGAGAAATTATCTGCCTTCCTGCAAAGAGGAAATAGCAGTATATATGCCTTTCTTTTCTTGAAAAAATCATGTGACTAAAATGTCCTATGGCTTTTCAGGACTGGATAGCAAATTCAATGTAAGATTCTAATATGATTCTTAAGAAAACTCTGAAGCAGGTAACAAAACTATCTACTTTTTATTTTCTAGCAAAACTAATTGTATTGCCATCTACTCAGGGGTAGGATTCTACTAGTTCGCACCTATTCTCTAGAACCGGTTGTTAACATTCTAAGCAGTTTGGAGAACCGGTTGTTAGAAGAAATTACTGGCCTAATCCTGTAAGGAAGGCAGGAAGGAAACATTCTAGTGTTGCTTACAGAAACTGCCTCTCCGTTAACCCTTATTACATTCTTGGCAAGACTAGACTTCCTATCTCAGGAACTTCTCTGGAGTTTTTTCCCCCTCCTTTGCTGATTCTTTGCTTGTGTGGAGTGACCATTCAAAGTTACAATGGCACTGAAAAAAGTGACTTATGACCATTTTTCACACTTACGACTGTTGCAGCATCCCCACAGTCATGAGAGGCCAGGCGAGAAGATGCATGCCACAATGTGAGTGATGTTGAGTTGGCCATGCCCAGCCAATAACATGACCACCAAGCCACACCCACCAACTAAGCCATGCCCACAGAACTGGTTGTTAAAAAAATTGAATCCCACCCCTGCATCCACTGTTAATTCATATCACCTTCTAATTTCCTTCTAAGACACAGCAAAGTCACTTGTCTTTTAAATTGCAAGGCAGAGCATGGTTCTTTTTCCTGTACTTCAGGACTTCAGCCTCTATGTATATGTTCAAACCATGATGTGAGCTTAATATTTATTCATTTATTTATATTTATTTATTTATTTATTTATTTATTTATTTATTTATTTATTAGTTTTATATACCGCCCCCTCTCCCTGCAGGGACTCGGGGCAGTGTACAGCCGAATTAAAAACACAATACAAATACAATATTTAAAAAAAAAAAAAAGATTAAATAAACTGGCTAAAAGGTAAAACTCAATCGAGAATATAAAACTAAAACCAATTAAAAACCAATTTAAGACCCTATAAAAACCCTAGGCCAGACCGGCTTGATGAAATAGGTAGGTTTTCAACGCATGCCAGAAGGTCAAAAGGTCAGGGATGGTCCTTATCTCCGGGGGTAATTCGTTCCAGAGGGAGGGTGGCCCCAAAGAGAAGGCTCGCACCCTCGGGTCACCAGCCGTCCAGCCGGTGGCACCCCAAGGAGACCCACCCTATGGGAGCGCACTGGGTGATGGGAGATCAATGACGGCAGTAGGCGGTCCCGTAGGTACCTAGGTCCCAAGCCATGGAGCACTTTAAAGATGATAACTAACATCTTGAATCGCACCCGAAAGGCCACCAGGAGCCAATGCAGCTCGTGCAAGAGTGGCATAATATGGGAGCTCCGAGAAGCCCCCAAAACCACCCGTGCGACCGCATTCTGCACCAACTGGAGCCTTCGGGTGCTCTTCAAGGGAAGCCCCATATAGAGAGCATTGGCATAGTCTACGCAGGAGATAATGAGGGCGGATGTGACTGTGCGAAGTGCATCCCGATCCAGAAAGGGCCGCAACTGGTAGATCCTGCGGACCTGACAAAAAGCCCCCCTGGCGACGGCCGCTATATGATCTTCTAATGACAGCCGTACATCCAGGAGGACACCCAGATTGCGCTCCCTCTCTGTGGGGGCAAGAATTCCCTCCCCCCACAGCCAGTGATGGAACTAACTGGCTGTATCAGGGTGCCAGGAAGCATAGCCACTCGGTCTTGGCCGGGTTGAGGTGAAGCCCGTTTCACCCCATCCAACCCCGCACAGCCTCCAGGCACCGGGCCATCACTTCCACGGCTTTGCCGAGGTGGCTTGGGGTAGAAATGTACAGCTGAGTATCATCATATAATACACTTTGTTCCTAACCTATTTCCCAATTTATTTAAGGATTGGCATCTCTTTTTCCTTTGGGAGTCAAAGTGGTAGCTGATTTATCTCTGGGTAGTAGAACATTTGATCTTGCATTCTCTTAAATCCCTGGGGGATTATCTGCACAAGATAGACCACATTCTGAGATGCCTCTTCCTTTTACATTTCCAGAACTTTTCTCTCAAGTGTGCCCAACTTTTTTTAGCAAACGTATCCAGAATTGCTCTCAAATTTACAAGTCTTCAGTAGTGCAAATACTGCCTAACCCAACTAAGGTTTAATAGCCTAGATTGGTCCCCCAGATATCCTTGTAGTTCCCATATTTCTGGCATTCCATAAAGACCTGACCACTGTCCCAGGCTCTGAGGTAGCATGGTTAGGGGCCCTGGCAGGTTGAGTAATTAGACAGTTAGATGAAACATTTCTTTGGTTCTTGTTGTTAATCTATACATTATAATAGCAATAGCATTTAGACTTATATACCACTTCACAATGCTTTACAACCCTCTTTAAGCGGTTTTACAGAGTCAGCATATTGCCCCCAACAATCTGGATCCTCATTTTACTAACCTCGGAAGGATGGAAAGCTGAGTCAACCTTGAGCTGGTGAGCCTTGAACTGCCAAACTGCTGGCAGCTGACAATCACAGAAGTAGCCTGCAGTACTGCATTGTAACCACTGCACCACCACAGTGATTGTATTTTATCTTTATTTTATTGGCTTCATTGTATACCAACAACAGTTGGAGTTATGCCTAAATTAATGTATCTAAACCACAGTTTGTCAATAACCAGAATTGTCAAAGTCCACCTTAGTTGCCAGCTTTACCTCCATTCCCTTTGGCCTCCTTTCTTCTTCCTAGAGTCCTCCATATGTTCACCTCTGGAAGGAGTTCACCTGTCATTCCTCTTCTTTTCCCAATGAAAACTCTTCTTATCAGCAAACTAGCTCAAACAAGTGCAAAATGTTTGCTTGGATGTCTGCCTGAAAGTATGAAGCAAGCAGGCATACAAAAAGCTGTAATGACTATAAACTTGTCATTAATGCTACCCAAAAGTCTCATTTGGAAAAATGGAAACCCAGTAAGGAAAGCTGCCCAAATATTTTCAAACTTGTTCAATGCATTAAGTATTTCAATTACTTCTATTTCATTATGCTGAAGATATTAATGTCCTAATTTGTTCTGCATTTTTTTCTGAAATATAGCTTTTGCTTCACCATACGTACAGATTCATACACTTCGGATATTTGACTGAAAAGCACTGAAGCTGAACTAAGTAAAAAATCAGCCAAGTGTCAAAACTCCAAGCAAGGCATTCTAAAACCATATTGCTATTAACTATATGGCTAAATGTCCATACTGTACATACAATCAATAAGATAGCAAGGCCAGGATAATCACATTATAATCCATTTCAAACGCTAAGCTGAACGGTGATATTCTTCACACAGTGATAGAGAGAATCTGTTTCCTTTCCAGGACTGATAAGCACATGTAAAAAGCTGGTTCATTTAAGAAGAGTTTGGAATGTAAGTAAAAACTCTGTGAGAGGTTACTCTATACAATATTTCTGAATTTAGAGAGAAGAGGAAAGAGAATATACAAAATATTTTGGATGAAATAAAAAGAAGGGAAGGATTAAAGAATACCACAGGAAATGAAAGTATTTCCCAACAAATTAAGATTTTATAGCAACAGTTATATATGTTAACAACAAGAGAAATGGAAATAAAATTATAAAATTGATTAGTAAAGCAAATAAATTTTGAACTTGTGAATAAACCTGAGAAACAACTGATTTATAAATTGTGAAGAGAAAGAGAAAAGAAAATGATATTGATTTTATAAGAAGGCAATACCATATTAATATTGCATTCATTAAAAAAAACATTTTATCCATATTATTCTATTTTTTATAAAGAATATGATGCCCCATTGGAGAAAGTAGATGAATATCTTAGAAAACAAAAATTACTGAAGATTATAGAGGAACAAACAGAAATTATAAATGGATCTGTAATGATAAAGGAAGTTTCAAAAGCAAATAAAGGTAAATCAGGAAAGGTTCCTGGATCAGATGATCCATCAGGTTTGTATAAGTGTTTTCAGGATGAATTTTTACAACCTTTACAGAGCACAATAAATTCTATTATAAGAGGAAATATGTCAGAGACTTGAAAAGAGCTTAATAAATATTGGTTTCCAACCAAAAATATCATAAATCACAGTCACATGACCGCAGGACACTGCATATAGCCATGAATGTGGACTACTTGCCAAGTACATAAAATTCAATCACACGACCAGGTCATAAATATTTTTTGGGGTCCATCATACTTTCAAACAGTTGCTAAGTGACTCGCTGTAAGTTAAGATGGGAGGGGGGAAAAGTAAAGTCAGGATTAAATAGTTGGGTTAAGTGCCTATTATTATTTACTTATTTATATAAAATATTTATATTCCCCTTAAATCTCACAGATATGCACCAAACTTGATAAATCATAAAACAGAATTACAATAAAAACAAAGAGCAAGAATAGCCAGGTCTGTAATATTTCCTGAAGGCTTACAGGGCAGAGCCAGTCAAATCTTATGGGGGAGACTATTTCATAGAATAGGTGCTATTACAAAAAAGCCATGCCTCCTATGTCTGATGATGTTAGATGATGTTGTTTCAAGGAAGAGGCTTGGAAAATGCTCACTCTGTTGGACATTATGGACAACCAAAAACCATAAGAGACGCATGGTCCCACCATAAAAACCTGGCCTAGTACCCATAACTACATGCACTGCTACATTCTGGACAGGTCTTCAAGGACAGCCCCATATAGAGTATATTGTATTAGTTCAAGCAAATGTAGAATTTGTGCTTTAGTTGATGTTATGTAAAGGCCTTTTTGGTCATGGATGCTACCTGCTCTTCAAGGAGGGAGGAGCCATGAATCCAAGACTCTCACACTTCACATTTTAGTATATCTGGTCAAGGGAGTTATTGGAAACAGGGCTGGTTTTCCATAGCCACTCTATTTCCCAAACTGCTTTTTCCCTTTCAAACCCCTGATATCAGACATTAACATGAGAGCACCCTCATAATTGTTATACTGGGCATAAACTCCCAAGGTCCCCCCCCCCCATTCAATTCTCAAGGATTTCAAAATAAAGTTTAACATAAGCTGGTCAAATTTCACCAGCATCTCAACTAGGTCCTGAAATTTCCCACTAAGGTCCCAAGGGGTGGAAAAATCAGAAAACCATTATCTAATATTAACTCTGATGGCAACTCCAGATGTTTAGGTGTTCATAAGTCCCAATGTAGAACATTGAACATTGATGTCCTATTTGTTGCATAACATGACTGCTATAGGATGCCAGCTGATTCTTCACAAGACCACCAGCAAGCCCCTGCTCTCACTGCTGCATTACTATTGGTAATATCCAGCCATCTTCCCCTCTGTATCATCGGCAGAAGGGGAGAGAAAGAGAAAAAGACCCAATCCAACAAACTCACCTCTTTCATGCCAGGAAATCTGGTCATCAGCAGCCCATTGCCATCAGCAATTCTTAGATGCTTCCATTGCACACTATCAATGAGTGGTGGCATAGACAAAAATTTTACACAAGCTAACAGTTGATTGATAGATCTACTACTATTTCTGCACAATGAAAACAGCAAAATCAGCTAATATTTCTGATTTAGCTAAGTGAACTGGTCATCTTAAAGCAAGAGAGATGCTTCCAAAACACATGAAGCCTCTAAAAATCCTAGAACAGCAGATGAAAACAAACAGACCCATACCCCCTCTTGGAAGTTTCCATGGACTCCAAAGCATAGCTCGCCATTCAGTAAAACACCAAACATTTCTCTCTCACTTTCTCAATCCCCAATCAATGTCATCACTGACAGCAGTAGCCCACTGCTCCAATGTCATGATTTTAAAAAAAATCTATATAACAGTCTTTCGGAGGGCATAATCTTCACCACGCATAATAAGTAAACTTTCATAGACGTATTTTCTAGATGTCACCCAAAGCATTATGAAAGAAGCTCAAACCATGAAGAAATTTAATTTGGACCATTTAAAAAGAAATGATCATAAATAAGCACAAAATAAGCTGAGGCATAAGAAGAGGAAAAAACTCAATGCAAGGTATTTCTGTCACACTGAATCTGATTGTGCAGTTGCCTTGTTGTCTGTTTCAACCAGACAAGTTGGGTGACGGTTTCCTCTTCTTTCTCAAGCTTTCAGTAAGTAATACAACCTTGAAAAATGACAAGCAACTGGTTCTCCATACAATCAGAGAGAAGCATAGTCTTTAAGATGCACCATACAACTACAGTGTTCACCCAAATTCATTCTAAGGGATAGAAATAAGTATAACCTTGATTCTGCAACAATAATCCAAGAAACAGACAACTATCCATTCTGGCACTTTGAATTAAAACAAAGCATCCCACAGGGCAGAAATGTTTTTGTTTCTAATGGGCAGGACATACAATTGAATGCACATTTTGGGTTCTGTGAATAGCAAGAAACAGCATAGTCTCCTGAGATTAATGAGAGGGAGGACAACTTGGAGGAGGAAAGAAAATGAGAAGGTGACAGGATTAAGATGCAATGTTATTATTACTGCAAACCTGAGCGGAAAGATAATGAATTCTGAAGCCAGTCCTTGGGAATCAGGTTGCTGTATTTTTGGCAATGGAAAGATGAATAATTAATAACCAGCTTCAAAGTTCATAACTTCCTCTTCCTCTCCCAAGGAGATAATCAAAAAGGCAACAACTAACTTACGTACAACCACTTTGCAATATTTTATACAAATTACTGTCACGGCTGCTACAAAAGTGTTCATAGGAATGTATCTGGGAGAACAGCCCAGATATTCTGCTAGCTTATAGTGGCACAGCTGGAAAGACATTGGGCCACGAAGTCAGTGGCACATGTAATAAAACACTGAACCCATCTATCTTTCCAAACCCTGGGAGACATAGAATGACACTAAGGAAAGACAAAATGAATCTGAGAATGTATGCAATTTCGAAAAAGCCCAAAAAAAGATTTCATATGCACATCTCTCTCTCTCTCCCTCTCTCTCTCTCTCTGTTCAATGTCTCTTGACTTCATGCATATATCTATAGCTGATAGCTGCAGTATGGAATTGGTTTCCCATTGCCTTCTTCCAAAATATGTTCTTTTTCCCCCTTTGGCTTCTCAGACAAGCTTATAGTTCCCCATAATATTTCCTAATATTTCCCAACACAATCGTAACAACCATTTGTAAATTTTTGCCGATTACTTAATTTGAATAATAACCTTTCAACACTAGATTATGTATGAAAAGTCGGTTACAGTTGGTCAGAGTCGGTAGCAAAAAAGTTCCACTGTGCTTTCTCTGTCTCTGTCTCTCCCCCCGCTCCTACAAGAATATTTATAATAAATTTGTGTGTGTGTGTGTGTGTGTGTGTGTGCTTGTAGATTTTCACGGGTACAGGTATGCAGGTCTTGGTGTGTTCAGGTCTTTTCCTATATAAGATTGAGACTATCTGGGCAACGTTTTGACGAGATCTAACTCGCCATCTTCAGGCTGGTGCTTTTGGCTTTGTGCTTGTGTGAGCAAAGCGTGATCTGAGCTGCTATCTCCCTATATATACTGGTGGGGAGATTGGCTGTGTTGTCATTTCTTGATTGGTTGATGGAGTTGATGTTTGCAGATTGGCTGGCTTTTTGTAAGAACATGTGTGGCTGAGGTATTGGCTGTGTGTCTATCAGCCTCCTGTGTTGTAACGCCTTGGATAATGGGCTGTGTGATGACCTTCTGAGTTCTATTGTTTTGACATCCTGGGTCTTGTGCTGTAATCTCCCGGGTTGTAATGACTTGGATAATGGGCTGTGTGATGACCTTCTGAGTTCTAATCTTGTGACACCCTGGGTCTTGTATTGTAATCCCCTGGGTTGTTGGCTATGTTGCAACATCCTGAGGTTTTGTGGTGTAGCCTCCTGAGTTCTGTGATGTGATATCCAGGTTTTGGTTTGGCTCCGAGTTTGAGGCCTGGCTCTGTGTTCATGGCATGTGTCAGTTTGCTTCGTTTGGGGGTCGGGGTGTGTGGCAGCTGGTGATGCGGTCTGGTTTCTGGATGGTGGTTGCCTTTCATCTATGGGGTGGGTTTGGGTTTGTGTCTGGTGAGGGAGATTGGTGGTGGCGTCATGTGTTATTTTGGGTCCAGTGTTGGTTTTCATGGCTGGGACTCGTTTGTTGATAGGGGCTAGTTTTCAAATGTCTGGTAGGTGGGAGGCATCCCGTTTGTTCATGTTATGGGTGTGTTTCTCTATTTCGATGGCTTTCCTGATTATTCTCTTGTTGAAGTGGAGGTCTTCTAGTCCAACCTGTTGTCAAGCAGGAGACCCTATACCATACTAGACAAATGGCTGTCCAATCTCTACTTAAAAATGTCTAGTGATAAAGCACCCACAACTTCTGGAGGTAAGTCATTCCACTAAGTAATTGTTCTAACTGGAAGTACAGATAGTCCTTGATCTGGGCACCCAAAATTTCTGTTTCTAAGTGAGATGTTTATTAAGGAACCCCTTTCTTGCTACAGTTGTTAAGTGAATTACTGCAGTTGTTAAATTAGTAACATAGTTGTTAAGTGAATCTGTCTTCCCAATTGACTTTGCTTGTCAGGAGGCTGCAAAAGATGTTTACAGGACACTGCAACCATCATAAATATAAATCCATTGCCAAGTGTCACTCACATGACCATGGGGATGCTGCAACAGTTTTAAATTTGACAAACAGCCATAAATCACTTTTTTCAGTGTCATTGTAAGTTTGAATGATCATTAAATGAACTGTTGTTACTCAAAGACTATTTGTAAGTTTCTCCTTAATTCTATATTGGAGCTTCCATCAGTTACTTTTTATCTTTCCCTCAGATAGTTTGGCAAATAGATTGACACACACCCTCCTCCTCCTGTGACTGCCTCTCAAATTTTGGAAGATTACTATCATGTCATCCCTAGTCCTTCTCTTCATTAGACTAGACATTCCCAGTTTCCATAACTATTTATTATAACAACTTCACCTCAGCCTCCAATCATTTTTGTTGTTCTTCTCTGTACTCTTTCTAGACTCTCAACATATTTTTGTATGAGAAAAAGAAGAGAATGACCAGGTGCAAGGTAAATGGATTCCATTACAGTGGTTATTACTCTCTTGGGAAAGCTGAGAAAAGAAGGGTCATGGAAAAATGCACTCATGTAATTACTAAAAGTCAAAAAAGCATTGATTCAGGGAATGGACAGTATATATATTTAATACCACTTAGAGACGGTTGTAAAGCACTGTGAAATGGAATATAAGTCTGCTATTGCTATTACTATTCATAATCAATTTACAACTGTGGTTGGAAAAACCATTGACTAATGAGCACGTGAAGTAGACAATGAAGATTATTAACTATAAGCAAGAAAGATTCACCTTCAATTAATAATACAAGATAGAAAAAAGGCTACTAAATCCTTCCCTAAACTAGTATCCCCCAAAAAAATATGCTGGGATCCCAATTCCATGAATATTAATGAAGCTGCTTAGGTATTACAACACAAACTATAATCAATTGGAGAAAAATAAAACATCATCCATATCCCTGTTAAAATTAATATGTTTCTAAAGTTGTTATTCAGCCCAGAAGGCAATACAGACACTGTTAGATGGCATCTATATGTTTATATTATATGTTAATATAAGAGTTAAATGGGAAAGGGGATTTATTCAGCAAAAAAATGGTGCAAAAGGAAAAGGGAAGATAAAGCTACAGCTGATGAAATTTCCCTTTGGTTGCCGTTCAAAATGTACCTAGCCCCTTAGGGTCTGGCTCTGTTATTACTGTAGCCATCTGTCTTTCTTCTCCTTCCACAAATGTCTTTATATTTCTCTCCCTCTCTCTCTCTCTCTTTCTCTCTCTTTCTCTCTTCACAGAAGCATCCAAAACATGAAATTAGTTTCCGATCACCTGGGGCAAGGTCAGTAAAGGCATCATTGCTGTCCCAGGTAGAATAATGAAGCCATCAATAACAATTAGATCAGGGTTAATAAGTGGAAGATAATGAAGAAAGATACAAGGTCATGTTGAACTAATAGTAAGCACCTTGCTCCTGAAGGACATTGCGTGCTCTAGAGGATCTACAAACAAGTAATACTTTCTGCCTGATGTGTTGGAGCCCTGCTATTTTACACTTTGAGAACTACTTTGAGTTTAATCTGAGACATAATTTACCAAAGACCAATCTCTAGAACCATTTTTCAATGTCATTTCTAATTCTAGAAAATAAGGATAATTGGCATTGTAAAATATAACACTACTCACATCTAATTAGAACTAAGGCAAATTGAATTCAGTGGTATTTACCATCCTTTACATGATATGGAATCATGTTTGCCTAACTGTGGACTGCTCACTGAATTGTTTGGTTCAGTCACTTAATGCCTTATTCAACAAAATAGAAGTGAGGATAAAATGGGAGGGGGACTATGAATATCATCTTAATGGTTTATATGCAAGACAGAATATTGATTGTTCAGATGATAATTTCCTACTGTGTAAGGTAAACTAAGATCTGTCAGCTTTTAATCCTGCTTGTTTATTTTTACCTTTTGCAATTTGACATTTAGCAAAAGCATGGGATTTTTGCTGCATTCAGATAATACACCAATTGTTAATGAACCACTATGTAATGTGGTTACCTGGATTTACACAATATACTGAACTTTAAAATTGCTTGTATGCAATGGAGCAATCCCTATGACCCTGGGATGCTCCAAAAATGGATCTATGAACTCTCCATGAGATAAAATAATAAGGCAGGCTGGATTTGAATGACATAAATTAATCAGTCACATTTTAGCTTTGCATGTTGGACACAAACCTGGTCAATACCTTGGTAAGATTCAGAAGGATTTCTGTATTGCCTAGTAACACTTTAGCTGTATAAATACACTGCAAACTATGCTAAAATAAGTTTGACTCGATTGGAAATTTCAGATTAAAAACTCAGGTAGGACTGAATCATTCTGATTCCTGAATAAACTGACATAAGTAAACTAGATCAACCAGCATGGACCAGTTTACAGAGCTTTGTTTAGCAGAGGCAATTTGTTGGGTAGAAAGTCAAGTCTTCCATCCAATTTATATCTAACCATCCAAAATATTCTGACAGAGACTTTTTCAAAATTGCAGGATCCTTATTAAATGGAGCAGCAATTGGAAACTTCTTGACCATACTTTTATGTCACTCTTTACAATAGAAATATGTAATAGAAGTTATGTTTTATCTGTTATATCTTATGCATTTAAATTAAAAATTAATAAAATGGAAATTCAACAGGATGCACTTTCCTTATTGCAGTGTGATGAAAACAATTATTATTTGCTAAATTTCTTCTATTATGGAATGATACAGGCATGACATTTTCTTCAACACAAATAAGGCAACTAAAGTGCCATGTTTCAAAATTCCAACTATCAAGGGATTATTCAGACTGCCTATTAAAATTTAAAATGAAACTACTTACATTTGCATTTAAATCTAAAACAACTAGATACAACAGTTCTGAAGCAAAAACATTCCTCTTTGCTAATAGGGAATAGGTAAATTAAAGAATTGGCTTTTCTCATCTAAATATCAGTTGTACAAGTGTTATGAATGGCACTAATCTATTTCTGCATGAAATGATTGTAGGATAAATACTATTATTTCAGTGGGGTATGAGTTACTTTATAAATTTGAAATTATTTGGATCAGCATATCAGAACAACATTTTGTAGGATTTGCTTCAATACTCCCTTCCCTCCCTTCCTATAATTTATTTTAATTAGTACGCATCATTTCATATTGTTAATTTTATAGCTAGTAAAGACAAGCACCATTTCATAAGACAGAATGATGATAATGCTAAATAACACTGTTATTTTGCAACCCAAGATATGGAATTAATTCCCATAAAGTCCGAAGTGGTGGTGATGGGACCCCTCACCACAGAGAAGGAGGAGAGAAAGAAATAAAAGTTTATATTTTTATAACATCTTAATTCTGATTTTAATCAAGCTTCCTACTCAAAGTGTTATATCTCAGTCCACCAAGCAAAGTAAAGGGTTCTAACAGTTTTCCTACTAAGTAACATAAGGAAATATCTTTTAAAAACTGATAACTTACTGATTATTCATTTAATCCAATATCTGGATTCTACTGTTTGAATTACAGTAAGCTAGCCATTATTTTAGCAGAAGATAATGGGGAAACTCTGCTTAAAATTACTGCTTTCAGTTTAACCAATAGCATGTTAGATAGATATTATTATAGTCCAATACACTGGAAGTTCCAGTAGGTTCCCATCCCAAGCTTCTTTTGTTCTTATGAATTCCCATCCCAAGCTACTTTTGTTCTTATGAGCAAATGAATACATTAAATAACTACACTTTTCTCTTTTTCATATTGTGTCATGCACACATAGATTCATATTTCCGTGAGAAGGTCATTGGAGTATCTTACTCAATCCATTTGTTGGGTTTTTATTGTTGCTGTAAACCATCCAGAGCTGGGTTTTAATATGGGTGGCTATATAAGTCTTTTAAATAAATAAATATTTCCTAGCATATTCTACCAAACTGAAGACAAACCATGTTAGCAATAGCCATGTTTAGACATATATTGCCTCATAGTGCATTACAGCCATTTCTAAGCAGTTTACGGAGTCAGTATATTGCCCCCAACAATCTGGGTCCTTATTTTACCAACTTTGGAAGGATGGAAGGCTGAGTGAACCCTGAGCCAATTAGGATCAAACACTTGGCAGTGGGCAGAGTCAACCTGCAATACTGCATTCTAACCATTGTGGCACCATGACTCTGTGTTTTAAATTTATACATATAAGGCAACAAACAGGACAACAGACCAAAGGGGTATTAAAACTAAAAAAAAAACTATCATTAGTTGGCCAAAACTAATAAATAATAAACTAAACTGAGGGTGCATCTTAAAATATTGAAAGCTAAAATTGAAACTACCAACAGAGTTGTGCTGGCTAGAATGGATATTTAGTTTAGGAATGAGAGCTCCCTCTTAAGGAAATGCTTAATGGAAAATGTAATTTAGGTCACGTGGTCACATCTATACTCCTGATTGGCCAATGGGTTAATCTCTGGTTGGGCAGCGGGAATTATTTGGCATTCTTGTCCGGACCCAGCATCCGTGATTTCTTTTGCCATGGGATAGAGACCACCTTCTTTCCACACTATTAACGGCAAAGTTTGGACATTGGAAGAATTTCTACATGACTGCAAGTTATGATCTGAAGATGAATCCAATTACCAGATCCTCCAGCTGCAGGAATGAAGAGACACAATGGCATTTTTACAATATAACTCAATCACTTCCTTTTCACTTTTTCATTAGGAAGTTTTAATAAGGGTATAAGCAATCTCTTGATGGGCAGGCATCATTTGGTTTTAGAGAAACTGTCCAGGAGTCACATGATTTGGAGGGATTTCTAAGGGACAATACCACAAGATGGATGCAGCTACATCACCTAAGAGTTTTTGTTTCTCAAGCAAGTTAGATACTCCAAAGTGTTCTTCCTCTGGCCATATCCAACAGCCAGCCCTATTCCTTTCTATTACAAATTTGCATGCACTGAAATGACAGATAGCTCGCCTGCCCTCAGGGAAATTAAATCCCCAATTTGGATCCCAAAGCGCTTTTAAAGGCCACCTTTGTCCTTGCCCTCTCCCTACTGCTGTCTACACAGCTGGAAGCTCTCCTTAGAGGAGAGTGAAAAGCAATCAATACCATCTCCAAAGAAGATGCCATTGGCAGCCTGGGAACACTTAACTGTAGTGAGCCACATGCTGTTGATTAAGATGCCTGGATGGGGGCTGATTGATTTGTCTACCTTGATAGCATGCTAACGACAACAATTATTCAGCTATTCACAATTCCCAATAAGAACTGGCAAGAGAAAGCTTGCAAGAAAAATGCAAATTTTAAATCTGTCTACAGATAGACAAAATAAATAAAGATGAGAGCTCAGATCATAAAAATAATTAGGTGCAGAAACAGCTCATCTAGGTAACAGTAAATATAACTTATTCCACTTATAAAATAGATTGAAGTCATGAAGGAAGTATATGGACAAGAAACAAAATGGGAGATGGATGAATCATAAGCTAAATTTCTATATGAATAAAATCCCAGATGGCATCTCCAATAGAGCTAGAATAAGTTTATCTCTGAAATTTTGGAATTATTCTGAACTACCCATATCAGTCAACATCTAAAGGAGTTATCACATTTGGGCAGCAAAAATCCAAATGATGATTAATGGTGGTAAAAGAATACTAAAAAATTGATTTTTTTAATGCCATAAGAAAGCACCAGGCCCAGACAGAATGACTTCTCCTTCGCGCCCCCACTCCCCTTCTCTCAGATTTTCACTAGATTACTGAAGGTATCTTATGTTTCCTTCAAAAACTCTTACTATCATTATGTAAATAAGAAATCATCCCTCAGGGAGCTTCATGACTACAGATCAGTTGCTCTGATATATATAGTTATGAAGACCTTTTAGGAGTTTAGAAAATCATCACAGATCTGCTGTTAGAAGCCTTTGCAGTTTGCCTGCAAAGCAAATAATTTGGTAAATGATGCTATCAATACAACATTGAGCTATATCTTGCAACATTTTGAATCTCTGGAGACCTCTGCATGATCCATTCTGTGGACTTCAACTCAGCATTCAATACCATCATTCCCAAAACTCTTCACTCTAAATTAAGGTGTCAAACTCATGGCCCCTGGGCTGGATGTCACATACACTGGCCACGCCAACCCCTGGTTTAGCAAACGGGAAAAAGTCATGATACATCACATGATGACAACGTGAAGCCATGAGTTTGACACCCCTTCTCTAAACCAAGTCAGCTCACTGCATCTGGTGAGGAGTCTGCATATAGATTGAGGTTGAACAACCGCCCCCGTGGTGCAGCTGTAATAATCTGCAGCTGAACATGCTTAAAACTGAAAAAGTTAAAAGAGAGCCCTTCTATTCTAACTACTATATTTACTACACTAGGCAACACAATATCAGCAGTACAGTCCTTCAAGTTTTGGAGTTCTATAATCTCACAGGGCTTGAAATGTACTTAACATTAAAACCATCATTAAAAAAGCACAACAAAGAATGTTTTTACCACATCAACTGAGAAAGATTAGATTGCCCCCAGGAGCTGTTCATACAGTTTTAGAATAGAATAGAATAGAATAGAATAGAATAGAATAGAATAGAATAGAATAGAATAGAATAGAATAGAATAGAATACTTTATTGGCTAAGTGTGATTGGACACACAAGGAATTTGTCTTGGTGTAAATACTCTCAGTATACATAAAAGAAAAGATACATTCGTCAGGACTCAAGAATCATAAGGTAAGACACTTAATGATAGTCATAGGATACAATAAGCAATCAGTCATACTAGGAAACAGTCAATATAAATTGTAAGTATACAAGCAACAAAGTTACAGTCATATAGTCACAAGGGGGAGGGGATGGTGATAAGGAGTGATGACAAGATTTAACAGTAATAGTAATGTAGAATTTGTAATAGTTGAACGGGATTGAAGGAATTATTTGTTTAGCAGAGTGATAGCTTTCAGGGTAAAACTGTTCTTGTGTCTAGTTGTTCTGGTGTGCAATGCTCTATAGCATCGTTTTGAGGAAAGGAGTTGAAACAGTTTATGTCCGGGATGTGAGGGATATGTAAATATTTTCACAGCCCTCTTTTTGATTCGTGCAGTATACAGGTCCTCGATTGAAGGCAGGTTGGTAGTAATTGTTTTTTTTTAGAGAGGAATTATTGAGTCTTTCATTTGTATTTCTATAACTGTTTGTTTTGGCACAGCAACCAAACAGGACAGGTACAGACTCCAATAGATAATTAAGATTGTAGAAAGAACATTTACAACCAGCCTGCCTTCCATAGAAGATGTGTATATTGTGCAGGTCAGAAGGAGGCTGAGAAAATATCTACAGACCCCCTCACATTCATAAATTATTTCAACTCCTCCCATGGATAGGCGCTATAGGGAATTGCATACCAAAACAATTAGACACAGTTTCTTTCCCCCATGCCATCATTCTTCTGAGCACCTAATTCTTACAGTGCTGTCTAATGTCTATGTCTATTTACCCATGTAGTATTATTTATTTATTTATTATTTATTTATTTGTCAATTGCTTACAAGATAATAGTTATAAATAAAAACATAGTTATGAATACATGGATACATATAAGAAAAATAACTGCTTATGCACATCCCCTACAAACCTCTTAGGAAAGGGGTGAGGTCAATAGTAGACAGTCTAAAATTAAAGTTTTTGGGGTTTGGGGAAAAAAAACTACAGAATCAGATAGAGTATTCCAGACATTGACCACTCTGCTGCTGAAGTCGTATTTCCTTCAATCAAGTTTGGTGCGATTAACCTTGAGTTTGTATCTATTGTTTGCTCTTGTGTTATTATGGTTGAAGCTGAAGTATTCATTGACAAGTAGGACATTGCAATGTATGATTTTATATACTATACTTAGATCAGATCGAAGGTGGCATAGTTCTAGGTTTTCTAGGTCTAGAATTTCGAGTGTCGTGGCATAAGGTATTCTGCAACGAGTAGAAGAGTGGAGAATATTTCTGGACTTTCTCAACTGTATTAATATCAGATACGTAATGTGCATTCCAGACTGATGAGCTGTATTCGAGTATTGGTCTAGCAAATGTTTTGTATGCTCTAGTTATTAGTGTAATATTACCAGAGAAAAAGCTACATAAGATTAGGTTAACAACTCTTAATGCCTTTTTGGCTATATAATTACAGTGGTCTCTAGCACTTAGGTAATTTGAGATGAGTACTCCAAGATCCTTGAAGGGTTTAGATCATCAACAAGGTCTTGACTATTCAGCCTGTATTTTATTTTCTGATTTTTTTTGCCAATATGTAGGACAGAGCATTTATTTGTTGAGATTTGAAGTTGCCATTTGTTTGACCAGTCTGATACATAGTCAAGGTCTTTTTGAAGGGTAACAGTATTGTCTGTGATGCTAAATAGCTTTTCACCATCAGCGAAGAGAACGCAGTTGCTCTTGATATGATCACAGAGGTCATTTATGTAGAGTATGAAAAGAGTTGGTCCTAGAACACTGCCTTGGGGGAGACCACTATTGACAGATACAGAATTTGATAGGACGCTCCCAGTTTTGACCATTTGTTGTCTGTTTGACAGAAATGCTTCTATCCAGTTATGCAGAGATACCATAAGATTTTAGTTTTAGGAATAGTTTGTCGTGTACCACTGAATCAAAGGCTTTAC
Organism: Bungarus multicinctus; assembly: GCA_023653725.1. Classification (NCBI taxonomy): domain Eukaryota; kingdom Metazoa; phylum Chordata; class Lepidosauria; order Squamata; family Elapidae; genus Bungarus; species Bungarus multicinctus. Next base: position 125,111,457 of record CM042838.1, on the reverse strand, counting down.
AGAAGTCTATGTAGATTGCGTCTATTGCTTTGCCCTGATCGAGTTGTGTAGTCCGTATGTTTTTGCAATATAAGAGTTGCAGATTACAGGATAGTTTTTTTCTGAAACCAAATTGTTTATTAGAGGGTAGGTTGTTTGTCTCTAAGTGGAGGATGATGGATTGATTAATAATTGATTCCATGACTTTACAGGTGACGCATCATAAAGAGATTGGTCTGTAATTTTCAACTAGGCTGGGGTCTCCCTTTTTGAAGATAGGGATGACTGTGGCTTGTGACCATAGTTTTGGCAAGGAGTTGGTCCTGAAAGATTTTTCAAAGATTATGCTTAGAGGTTCAGCTATGGCAGTTGATAGCTTTTTTAAGAAGTAGGCACATATTCTGTCCAGTCCAATAGATAGAGATGGTTTTAGATTGCACAGTGCTTTTTCAACATTATCTTCTGTAAAATCGATATGTATTAGATCATTGTGGTTCGACTAGGAAATACTGGACATGCTCCATTGCTGTTTACAAATACTGAGCCAAAGAATGTATTAAAGAGATTGGCTTTAATAGTGTAGTCATTGCAGTCTTTACCATTAGGTCCTTTCAAGGGTGGTTTGTTGTTTATAAAATTGTAAAAAGTGTGAGTGGAATTGATGCATAGAAGGTTTTCTTCTTGTTTAATGTGATAATTCAGGATTAGGGAGGGCAACCAGGTGGGAATTGGGGGAAAACTCACCTAATATAATGGCCAGATCTGGGAACACACATTACCGGGAGGTCTTGGAATCGGGGATGGTCAGATCGAAGATGGGGACATCTTTCCAGGGGGAGAAAGGGATGGTTATTGACACAATTGATGGGAGAGGCAGATATGGCATTAACAGGAGGCCATATCATACTGTGGGAGCTCGCCCCCGCTATTTATGGGTGGTGACGTGCTCCGACCCCCAGGTTATGTCCCACTCCCTGGGCTGTTCGAAAGATCTGACCCCGGGCCTTCGGCTGATGTTATGCAATGCCAGGTCCATTATTAATAAAGCTCCCCTCATCTATGAATTAATTGAGGAGGGGGGAGCGGATCTGGCGGGCATCACTGAGACCTGGCTGGGACAAGAGGGGGGTGTTCCCCTGGTGGAGATGTGCCCCGATGGGTTTTGGGTTTTTCATCAGCCAAGGGTCCAGGGGAGGGGTGGGGGGGTTGCAATAATTATTCAGAAGGACCTAGATCCTAGGGAATCCACTGTTCCTCAGACGACCGGATGTGAATCCCTGTTTGTGAAATGTGGTTCCGGGGTTCAGATGGGTATATTGATCACATACCTGGCTCCCTGCTGTGTGACATCGACCCTGCCTGAGCTCCTCAAGGTTGTAGCCAGCCTAGCGGTTGAAACCCCTAGGCTGATGGTCATGGGGGATTTCAACCTACCTTCGGCTGGCCGAACCTCGGAGATTGTTCAGGAGTTCTTGGCTTCCATGACAACCTTGGGCCTGACCCAATTAATTAGGAACCCTACACACACTGGAGGTCACATCTTAGATCTAGTTTTTGTCTCAGAACAGTGGCAGAATGATCTGGGTATAGGGGACATTATTATTGAACCTTGTCATGGTCAGATCATTCTCTCCTTAGACTGGACTTCCAGGCTGCACCCCTTCATCGCAGGGAGGCGGAGCCAACACAATGGTTCCACCCAAGGTGCCTGATGGACCTGAATAGGTTCCTGATGGAGCTTGGGCCGTTTCCCAGAATTCGAACACATGATTCAGCTGAGGACTTGGTGGCCACCTGGGATAGGGTGGCGGCTAGGGCCCTTGACCGAATTGTGCCCTTGCGGTCTCTGACCCAGTGTCAGTCTCGCTCAGCTCCATGGTTTACTGAGGAGCAGGGGGAGATGAAGCGCTGGAAAAGATGCCTAGAGAGTAGTTGGAGGACCACCCGCTCCGAATCTGACCGAACACTATTACGGTCCTATATTAAGACGTATTTAGTGGCGATAGAGGCAGCAAAACGCTCTTATTTTTCTGCCCTTATCGCATCCACAGGAAATCGCCCAGCCGCCCTTTTTAGAGTGACCCGCTCACTTTTAGAACCGAGAGCACAGGAGGATCCTCTACGGGGGTGGGCTGAAGATTTTTCAAATTTCCTGCTGGATAAAATCACTCAGATATGGAGTGGATTGGACTCTGACTGGGCAACTTTGGATGGGGGATCGGGAGCAGAATTGGGGAAGATCATCTGGGAAGAGTTTGACCCTGTGATCCCCGAGGACAGGACAGGATACTGGGCAAGCTCAATGCTACCACTTGTTTACTGGATCCGTGTCCCTCCTGGTTAATATTAGCCACTCGAGAGGTGGCACAAGGTTGGTTCCAGGCTATCATCAATGCTTCCTTGAGTGAGGGATCTCTGCTTACCACTTTGAAAGAGGCAGTGGTAAGATCCCTCCTCAAGAAACTGTCTCTGGACCCAAATTTATTATCTAACTATCGTCCAGTCTCCAATCTTCGCTTTGTAGCGAAGGTTGTTGAGACTGTGGTAGCACAACAGCTTCCCCATCACCTGGATGAAGATGTCTATCTAGATCCACGCCAATCAGGCTTCAGGCCCGGATACAGCACGGAGACGACATTGGTCGCGTTGGTAGGTGATCTCTGGAGGGCCCGTGACAGAGGTAATTCCTCTGTCCTGGCCCTGTTAGATCTCTCAGTGGTTTTCGATACTGTCAACCACAATATCTTATTGCGTCGTCTGGAGGGACTAGGAGTGGGGGGCACTGTTCTGCAGTGGTTCTCCTCCTTCCTCTCCAACCATTCGCAATTTGTGTTGACAGGGGGGCAGAGATCGACCTCAAGGCCCCTGATCTGTGGGGTCCCTCAGTGGTCAGTGCTCTTACCTCTACTGTTCAACATTTATATGAAGCCGCTGGGTGAGATCATCCATGGCTTTGGGGTAGAGTTTCATTAGTATGCTGATGATACTCAGCTGTACATTTCTACCCCAGGCCACCCCAATGAAGCCATCGAAGTGATGACCCGGTGCTTGGAGGCTGTGCGGGGCTGGATGGGGCGAAACAGGCTTCAACTCAACCTGGCCAAAACCGAATGGCTGTGCTTTCCGGCACCCCGATACAGCCAACTAGTTCCATCGTTGACTGTGGGGGGGGGGACTCTTACTCCCACTGACAGGGCACGTAATCTGGGTGTCCTCCTGGACGTACGGCTGTCGTTAGAAGAACATATCGCGGCCATCACCAGGGGGGCTTTCTACCAGGTCCGTAGGATCTACCAGTTGCGACCCTTTCTGGAACAGGATGCGCTTCGCACAGTCACATCCGCTCTCGTTATCTCCCGCCTAGACTATGCCAATGCTGTCTACATGGGGCTGCCCTTGAAGAGCACCCGGAGGCTCCAGCTGGTACAAAATGCGGCCGCGCGGGTGGTTCTGGGGGCTTCTCGGGGCTCTCATATTACACCACTCTTGCGCGAGCTGCATTGGCTCCCGGTGATCTTTCCGGTGCGTTTCAAGGTATTAGTTACCATCTTTAAAGCATTCCATGGCTTGGAACCTGGGTATCTGCGGGACCGCCTACTGCCATTATCAATCTCTCGTCGCCCAGTACGCTCCCATAGAGTGGGCCTCCTTGGGATTCCGCCGGCTAGATGGCTGGCGACTCCGAGGGTATGGGCCTTCTCTTTGGGGGCGCCCTCCCTCTGGAACAAATTGCCCCCGGAGATGAGGATCATCCCTGACCTTTTGACCTTCCGGCGTGTGTTGAAAACTCACCTATTCCATCAAACCGGTCTGGCCTAGGGTTTTTCATTTACTTTAAATTCGGTCAAAATTGCTCTTAGTCCTCACTTTTTAATCCTTACCTCATCCTGTTTATTTAACAACCAAATTTTATTCTTTAATTATTCCAACTATTGTATCTTCAACATATTTCTTATATCTGTACACCGTCCTGAGTCCCCCAAGGAGAGGGGGCGGTATATAAATCTTGAAAATAAATAAATAAATAAATAAATAAATAAATAAATAAATAAATAAATAAATAAATAAATAATCGGTGCATTCATTTTTTTCTGGTGGCATAAATTTTTGTATCGTCTTTTGAAATTGGCAACATGACCAGATTTGTTTTTCCACCAAAGTGATTTCTTTTTGGATTGAAGTTTCCTTATTGTTTTGGGTAATTTGTTTTTTCTGCTTTTGGGAGTTGTTAATGATACATATAGTTTGATGACTCTTTTGACTTCAAATAAAAATATGTTGTAATGGTCTTCTACAGTACTGCATCCAGAGAATAGAAATTGCCAATCAAAAGATGAGAGATTGTTGTTTATTTTTAAGTTTATTTTAAGCATTCTTCTATTGAGTGAATGAGTGATTCTATGCTTTCAACTCTGTCAGGTACGGTACTCAGTTCGTTTAGCTTAAGAGAACATCGTGGACATAGAAAAAAAATTGTATCTGAATTTTGAATCATATCAGCTAGGTTTTTGTTTGCGTTTAAGCAGGCAGCGTGGGCTAGATTATTGCATAGGTGACATTTGATGTAAATTTCACTTTCATTGATGGTTTCAAGACATTTGAAACATGTGCAGGAGTCTGGGAGGTCATTGGTAGAGATATTCTTCTTTTGTTTTGGTTTGGAGTTTTTGGCTGGCATGGTTAATGGCAATAGTCCATTAATAGTCCTGCGTCTGCAGGAAACTGCCCGGCCGCCCTGTTTAGAGTGACCCGCTCCCTCTTGGAAGGCGGAGCGCGGGAGGACCCCTTGCAGGGACGGGCTGAGGACTTTTCGAATTTCCTGGTAGATAAAATCACTCGGATCCGGGATGGGTTGGACTCTGAATGGGCAACTCTGGGTGGGGGGTTGGGGGTGGAAATTGAGGCAGTTATTTGGGAGGAGTTTGATCCTGTGACCCCCGAAGATGTGGACAGGTTGCTGCGGGGGGCTGAATGCTACCACATGTTTATTGGACCCGTGTCCCTCCTGGCTGGTGTTGGCCACTCAGGAGGAGACACGAGGTTGGTTTCAGGGTATTATTAACGCTTCCTTGAGTGAGGGATATCTGCCCGCCACCTTGAAAGAGGCGGTGGTGAGACCCCTCCTCAAGAAACTGTCCCTGGACCCAACTTTGTTATCTAATTATCGTCCCGTCTCCAACCTTCATTTTCTGGCGAAGGTTGTTGAGAGTGTGGTGGCACGACAGCTTCCCCAACACCTGGATGAAGCTGTCTATTTGGATCCATGCCAATCGGGCTTCAGGCCCGGACACAGCACGGAGATGGCATTGGTCGCATTGGTGGATGATCTCTGGAGGGCCCATGACAGAGGTTATTCCTCTGTCCTGGTCCTGTTAGATCTCTCGGCGGCTTTCGATACTGTCGACCACAGTATCTTATTGCGGCGGTTGGAGGGGTTGGGAGTGGGAGGCACTGTTATGCAGTGATTCTCCTCCTTCCTCTCTGACCACTCGCAATTCGGGTTGGCAGGGGGGCAGAGGTCAGCCCTGAGGCCCCTGGTTTGCGGGGTGCCTCAGTGTGCTCTCGCCCCTTCTGTTCAACATTTATATGAAGCCGCTGGGTGAGATCATCCGTGGCTTTGGGGTAGAGTTCCATCAGTACGTTGATGACACTCAGCTGTACATCTCTACCCCGGGCCACCCCGATGAAGCCGTCAAAGTGATGACCCAGTGCCTGGAGGCCGTGCGGTGTTGGATGGGGCGGAACAGGCTTCAGCTCAACCCATCTAAGACTGAATGGCTGTGCTTCTCGGCACCCCGGTACAGCCAGCTGGTTCCATCACTGGCTGTGGGGGGGGAATTCTTACCCCCACAGAGAGGGCTCGTAATCTGGGTGTCCTTCTGGATGTGCGGCTGTCATTGGAAGACCACGTGGCAGCCGTCACCAGGGGGGCTTTTGGCCAGGTCCGTAGGATCTACCAGTTGCAGCCCTTTCTGGATCGGGATGCGCTTCGCACATGGTGACCTCCCGCCTAGACTATGCCAATGCTCTCTACATGGGGCTGCCTTTGAAGAGCATCCGGAGGCTCCAGCTGGTGCAGAATGCAGCCGCGAGGGTGGTACTGGGGGCTCCTCGGGGCTCCCATGTTACTCCACTTCTGCGCGAGCTGCATTGGCTCCGGTGGCCCTCTGGGTGCGCTTCAAAGTCTTGGTTATTATCTTTAAAGCGCTCCATGGCTCGGGACCGGGATACCTGCGAGACCGCCTCCTGCCATTATCGGCCTCCTGCTGACCAATACGCTCCCATAGAGTCAGCCTCCTCGGGGTGCTGCCGGCTGAATGGCTGGCGACCCCGAGGATGCGGGCCTTCTCTTTGGGGGCACCCCCTCTCTGGAATGAATTATCCCCGGAGATGAGGGCCGTCCCTGATCTCATGATCTTCCGTCGTGCGCTAAAAACTTATTTATTTCGGCAAGCCGGACTGGCTTAGGGGTTTTTAAATTTTAATCTGGTTTCTAATTTTTCTTAATCCCCTTGTTTTAATTTTTTGTAGAGCCAATTATATTTAATTCTTTTAATTTTTAATATTGTAATATTGTATATATGTTTCATATGTGTTTTTTACTCCGGCTGTTCACCGCCCCGAGTCCCTTTGGGAGAGGGGGCGGTATATAAATTTAACTAATCAATAAATAAATAGTACAGTAATCAATTACATTAGCTAGTTAATGTGATAGGTAGACAGTTACTTAATGAATGTTGGTAATTAATAAAATTATCTGATATGTTAGAGAACAAATCAAAAGTAAGGTTGCTTATTACTAAAAATCAATCAATCAATCAATTGGTTATTCAAATCACTCTAATCAAAATAATTTTGCTAAGCAACAAACAACCTAATTTATTACAATAATTACTAAACACACTGGTCAACTAAATTCACTAAATCACTGATTTTACTAATCAGATATTCAGTAATTACACTATATGCACTAAACATTCAATCATACTAAGCAAAAAACAATAAATCAATTGATCATTTGATAAAAATTAATTATTTTAAAGAAATTGATTTTTTTGAAATAATGAAAGTAAGTAGTATAAAGTACTATTGAGAATTGGCAAGTAAAGGGTTAATTGCTTTGCTTTGTTTTGCTTGGCTGTTGCTGATATCTGAGAATAGGTTTATAACCCTTTATAAACTGGCAGGAGATCTCTTTTCCTGGGCTGTTTGAAAACAATCAATGAGCAAGGGTTTACACTGTCTTTCTTGTTTTGTAGATTGAGTTTTGAGATAGTAAAGATGCAAAGATGTTGAAGGGGGGATCTCTGGCCCCTTCTTCAGCAGAGATAAACAGAACAATTCACTGGGAGGCAATAGGAAACTTTGTTTTATTTTCCCTTGATGAATGGGATTTCTGGCCCCCTCCTAGTTAATTTAAATACACTTTCAAAGTTTGTTGCTTTTAAGAGAAAGAGAGACAGTCTTGTACTGGCAATTTGAACAGTTTATATTTTTGCTATGTAGACTCAGATTTGTATTGAGCATTCGCTCCTGGTTTCAATATAATTTTGCTTATATCACAGGAAATAAAATTTCTTCCAATCATCACAGGAGTTCAGTTGTAACAATACTTCCCTACTTATTGAAAGTTCAAAGTTACTGTCCTTTTAAAGAGAAATTTGCAATTTGGTGAAGAGGAAAGAGGGCAGGAGGCGCAGCAGGGGGGAAGCAGTCTGTTTCACACCCTGGCTGCAAAGTCTGAAGACCGACTCACAGCTCCCGGTGCTCACCGACCTGCAAGGATGGGATGAATCTCACTGTCTCACCACCCTGCAAGGATGATTGTTGAGCGATCGGTTGTTACTGGCGAGCCCCACTGCCTTACCTTCTAGCAAGGATGGGTCAAGTTGCAGATCGTTGAACGCTTTTGAATAGAGCGCTCCTGAACTTAATGCCAACCGAGGAATGAGTTCTTTGAGGTCTTCTAGTCCAATCTCCTGCTCAAGCAGGAGACCCTATACCTTTCCAGACAAGTGATTGTCCACTCTCTTTTTAAAAGCTTCCAATGAAGGAACACTCACAATTCCTGGTTGCGCCACACGCCACATGCTCCGTGCATCTGCAGTAGCTGGAGTATACAGCTGCTGGAAAAACAAAGATATTATAGCATTATTATTTATACTTATCTTCAGATGATGATGATGATGATGATGATGATGATGATGATGATGCTTCTGTACAGGAGACAAATACCTTGTGTATTGAATCACAAAAAAAGTTCACTTCAATTCAATTCATATAGATGTCATCTGTGGTCTTGCAGTCCAGATATGATACACCTAATATAGTGCAGTTTCTTTATTCTTAATGTTAGGCATATTCTTTGAAGATGAGAGGAAATTCAGGGTGGGGAGTTAGTATGGTCAGTTAGCTCCACAACCAGGGGTGGGATTCTACCAGTTCGCACCTATTCACTAGAACCGGTTGTTAACATTCTAAGCAGTTCAGAGAACCGGTTGTTAGAAGAAATTACTAGCCTAATTCTGTAAGGAAGGCAGGAAGGAAACATTCTGGTGTTGCTTACAGAAACTGCCTCCCATTAACCCTTATTACATTCTTGGCAAGACTAGACTTCCTGTCTCAGGAACATCTCTGGAGTTTTTTTCCCCTCCTTTGCTGGTACTTTGCTTGTGTGGAGTGACCATTCAAAATTACAATGGCACTGAAAAAAGTGAATTATGACCATTTTTCACACGTAAGACTGTTCCAGTATCCCCACAGTCATGAGAGGCCAAGTGAGGACATGTGTGTCTTGATGTGAGTGATATTGAGTTGGCCACACCCAGCCAATAACATGACCACCAAAATTTTCAAGAAATGCCCACCACCTAAGCCACATCCACAGAACCAGTTGTTAAAAATTTGAATCCCACCCGTCCACAACATGAGTTTTTTAGCTGAAATTGCACAAAAAAAGATTTGCAAATATGTTAGGGTCTCATTACATGCCACCCAATCCTCCTTCAGTTAGTGTAATCAAGTCCATTGTGTGTTCAAGATTACTCCCCTTCAAAACTGAAAATCTGGGTGGCCAGCTGCCAAAGCCCAAAACCATCCATTCTTTTAATGGTTGTGAGGGAGTGCAGGCACTGATTGCCATTCAAGAAAAACCTTCACTGGAAAAGCAGCATTCCTAAATCTATCTGAAGAAGTGGCCACCTATTGGCTGGGGAATTCTGGGAGTTGAAATCCATACATCTTAAAGTTGCCAAAGCTGAGAAACATGGATCGGAAGAGACTCATCCCTACCTTCCAAACTTTTATTATTGAGAACAAAACCAATTCACAGTAGCATTTTCTCTGTTGTTCATTTCTTGTTATTGCGGCATCATCTCTTTTTTTGTTCTTCTATTTTCACCTTCTAGATGTGATTCCAAAAGCTTTGCATTCATTAAATTCTTTTGGTTCCCTCCCAAATAGAATCTAAATAGGTTGAGCAATTAGCCTAATAAGTTCATTCTGCTAAGTGTACCATTTAACAAAATTCAGAGCAAGACTAGATATCTGTATAAGTTATTACCATCATCATCATCATCATCATCAGTCCCATGAACTTTTATATCAGGAATAATAATCAGGCCATATAAAATTACCCCTTTGGGAATGTTCCTACACTGTAGTCACCAGGTGCCAATTTTATCACATTATATGTTCCATTAGGTAGGCAATGGCCTAAAGTGGTATGGAAAGATTAATGTCTTTTCAGTCTATTAATTCTGCAGAAGAATCAGGACATTCTAATGTTGCAAGAAGAGAGATAGGCTGTCCTTAATATAGCTGGGAAGTATATCAAGTATTATCATATTACCTGATGAAAATCTCTTTTTTTGGTCGCTGTATGTTTCTAGCTCATACCTTAAATTTAGAAGTAGACTCAAAATTTACATTAAACTGGATAGATAAAACTTATTCATGTTCAGTAATATTTGGAGGGAGGAATTATTAAGTTCCAATATAAATATTTTCTCCCTCTTTTTACAAAAAATTAAATATCTACAAATCATTTCCCTTATATCATATTTCACACAATCATAGGACATAATTCGTATGATTTTCACACTTCATAAAAATTAGGATTGCTTACACCAGCTGCCAGTATTCTCTAGCCAGAATAATGATTGCTGAGAATTTGGGGCATTGAATTATACAAATCGAGAAAGGGTCAAGCCTGGGAAAGGCTGACATGGCATCAAAAATGCTCATTTTAAAGATGGCTCTGAATATTATCTTAAAAAATAAGGCTATTTTTTATCAATCCAAGAGGAAATAAAAATTACTCCAGTTTTTTTTTTAATCAGTGGAGGTGGGAAATAGATTGTGACTAAAAACTAATTTTTTAGTTTTTAAATTTTCTAACAAACAATGGCATGGCTTCAGAAGTTGTGGATACTCCACACTGGGGGCTTTTAAAAAGAGACTGGACAACCATTTATTAGAAATTGCATTGGGTCTCTTGCTCGAGCAGAGGGTTGGACTAAAAGATCTCCAAGAACCGTCTAACTCTATTATTCTACATTCTATGTTCTATTACTATCATTCTAGCTAAGTTAGTACCCGGGTCATGAATTTGTCTTATTGACTTCCCTTAAATCCATGTATGAGGTCTTCTTAATTATTCTGTCCATGTGCCAATTTTGATAGCAAGGGCACATCGAAACACATTCTAGGTGACTGCTTTTATTTATTTATTTATTTATTTATTCGATTTATATACCGCCCCCCTCTCCCCAAAGGGACTCGGAGCGGTGAACAGCCAATAAAAACACATATACAGAGCACAAATACAACACACAACATGATAATATTAAAATTTAAAAATTGAATATAATGTGGCTTTAATTAAAATATAAACGAGTATTAAAAGAAATTAAAACCAGGTTAAAATTTAAAAGACCCCTAGGCCAGTCCGGCCTGCCAAAATAGGTGCGATGGAAGGCCATGAGATCAGGGGCGGCCCTTACCTCCGGGGGTAATTCATTCCAGAGAGGGGGTGCTCCCAATGAGAAGGCCTGCGCCCTCGGGGTCGCCAGCCGTCTTCTTCCACCAATCTCCTGCTTTTGGAGCCTTGTCAAAGCTTGTGCCTGATTTTCTTTTGAAAATACTTCAAAATATTTTTATATACTTGAAGTATATTGTCTGTTATTAACCTTAACTACCGTATTACAATGTTCAGAGTATTCAGAGTTTGGCGCTGCATAGAAGGCTATGTTGATCTGCTAATTATTACCATTTCGTTTTCATTGGGGGGGGAGAAATTAAACAAAATAGCTGGAATTTAGATATAACATTTTTGTAGAAAAAGTCCAGTTTTGAGAAACACAGGTTTTGACCTATGCAATAAATCCATCTCAAGCTGTTAGTGTGCCAATATAAATTAATTCAATTTTTGTCTCAGATGAGAGGGATATTCTATTACCATTTATAACAATAAGTCCACAATCTGGTGCAGCTTGGTTTAATAGCATGATTCTCTAGGATAGTAATTGAGGGTTAATCCATAAAAATGATCCACACTTGGAAAACAACTGGAACAGGGAATCTTGAATCCAGGGAAGGGGTGATCTTAGTGACTCTGCATGAAACCATGACTCACTGGATACAAGTGGTGGGGGAACAATTATGAAATAGACATCCTTATGAAATAGCCTCCCTCCAGAGGCATCTATATACTGCTCTCTTTTAGAAAGGCAGTGAAGATAGTGTGCTTTCATCAAGCATTTTGGATTTCAGTCTATTGCTCTCATTGTCATTCTTAACTCAAATAAACACCAAAGGCATGATTTTTTATCTTTGATATGGAATTTGGTTTTATTATTAATCTAATTTATGGGTTGTATTATACTTTCAAGCCGTTCAATTGTTCTGCCTAATCGGGTGTGCTTTTATGAACTGCCTAAAGTCATTTGAAATTTGTGGGATATACATTTCTTGATCAATATATTTAATAGGGTTTTTGTTCTTGGTTTACCATGTGCAGTTGTCTGTATCTATTAAAGCAAGAACTGGGTGAATTGTGTCCTACTTCTTTTGTGAAGGTCCAAAAATGCTATTGGGTGGAGTGTTCTCTGAGCAATAAAGGGTTCCTAGGTTTCAAAGTGATTGTGTATAGCCAAGCATCCTGATTAGTATTCTCTGTAAAGGAATACAAAGACTTCCAGGTCATGCTGTAACTTTTTGGGAGCAGCAGGAACACCTGTTCTGTTTACATTTTACTGCCCATCTAAAGATACTAGCTAAAAGAAACACAACATAGAAATTCAGATTTTTTTTTTACAACCCTCCATTGGATCCTATGAAATGTGGAGATGTCAACAGTAATGTTGTTTTTCTCATAAAACGTATTTACTAAATTTCTCGCTATTTTGTTATATATTTGATGTCAGGAAAATAACAAAACACGTACAAACAGAAACCAAAATACACTCTGAAGATTGTTGTTGCATATGGAAACCTAATTAAAATACAATATTGTGCTTAGCTAGCAAAACCCTTGAAGATTTCACACCATATTGTAAAATAAACATGATCTGAGATATTGCAGAAATGACATCTTAATAAATATAATGAAATTCCAGTGAGATACAACATAACTGCTATTTGGGGATTAGATGCCTCCAAGATATGAGATTATTGATCTGACATTAGTCATATGCCTTTGTTAACACAAGGAAAACTGACAGCAGCATTAATATGGGGCCAAATTCTCATTATGTAAAAATGTTGGCCCATTTGATTAAAAGGAACAACTCTGATACAATACTTTTCAAATACTTGAAATAGGTATAATGATGGGAAAGATGGCCAAATTTTAGAATCCTTAACAACCAGATGTCTGCAAAGAACATAAATCCTTCTATTTCTCACCATTCAGTCAAACTGGAGAAGCTTCCTGGATGAGAAGTGAAATGTTTTCAAGAAACAAAAAAAAAGAATATCAAGTTGCCTTTGACCCGGAAGATTGAGAATTTTCAATGGCATTCGACCCCTAACTTTGAACGAGGTAGTATTTTCCCACTTCAAGAGAGGTGTGCATTTTGATGACATTCCTGGATTCATAACTTCCTTTCAAAGGGCATGTGACAGCTGTGACCAGGAAGATCTTTGCTGAACTTCATCTATAGTACCAATTGCGCCTGTGTGATGTACATAAAAACAAACAGAACTTTGAAAACATATTTATGTTTGCCATCAATATTTTTAACACATCTTGCAGAACACCCTTGATTGGAAACAAGGAAAATGTAAAGAATCTCTTTATAAAGGCCACAGAAGAAAACAGAAAAACCAATCCACTGTAGCAACCGCCTTTAAAAAAAAAATCCTAACAACACTATCTCTACATGTAGCATTGGCCAGTAGGCAAAGAAGAAACTGAAGTAGTGTGACCATGGCTATATAATAAAGAGATATTTGCTACTTTAAAGAAAGACTATGGTGAAACAAAATATTAGAATAATAGAATAGAATAACAGAGTTGAAAGGGATCTTGGAAGTCTTTTAATCCAATCCCCTGCTTAGGCAGGAAACCCTATATCATTTCAGACAAATAGTTGTCCAATCTCCTCTTAAAAACTTCCAGTATTGGAGCATTCACAACTTCTGGAGGCAAATTGTTCCACTGATTAATTGTTCTAACTGCAGGAAACCTCTTCTTAGTTTTTATTATCTTATTAAGCTACAGGGACACAACAATCACAACTTGTTATCAAGATGATGATTTTCCCCAGTTACAATTTAAGACTATGAAATCTACTAGAAAGGCTAAATGAAGAGAAACTAGTGCCTTTGTGGTACTGGAAAAAATGGATAAAAAGATATTGAATCAGAAAAAAACGAATGAATGAAAAATCAATAAATTCTATTCACTTTTATTTTCTGTAACCCAATGGAAATAATTTCACCAGAGTTATCTATCAGTTGATAAAGGTAAAAGTTTCCTCTGTCCAGTAGTGTTGGACTATAGGGGGTGGGACTCATCTCCATTTTTAGCTGAGGGAGCCAGTATTGGCCAAAGACATTTCCATGGTCATGTGGCCAGCATGACTGTACATCAAGGAGGACAGAACATTGTTACCTTCCCACCAAAGTGCTGCCTATTTATCTACTCACATTTGCATGCTTTTGAGTTGCTAGCTAGGTCACTAAGACTCAAAGCAACTAAATAACTGAATAATAACAGCACCAGCAATCCTCATTTAATGACTACATCAGATAAAAGATTGCATGGGACCAGAGGTGGTATTCAGCAGGTTCTGACCAGTTCTGGAGAACCGGTAGCAGAAATTTTGAGTAGTTTGGAGAACCAGAAAATACCACCTCTGACTGGAGATTTTACAGTATTCTTCCTCTGCCACACCCACCAAGCCACACCCACAGAACCGGTAGTAAAAAAAATTGAATCCCACCACTGCATGGGACTAGGGTATGGATGTGAAGGAAGTACATACATTCAGCCAAATTCATTCAGCAGACATCTAAAGAGAAAGCAGATATTAATATAGTTATTATTTTTATTATTTTTATTTATAGGGCTGCTCATTTGCCATATGCCAAGTATATAATTTTTAATCTTATGAGCAGAAAATGGATGGAGCAATTATCCTCATCTCAAAACATTTTATTCTGGGGCTATTAATTTAGTAGTGGGAGATTTAGGACAAATAAATTTGGGGCAAATTAAGTAAGCTTTCTTGATGTCTGTTTTTTAAAATTTTCCTGATGGTGCCATTTTTTTTTGTTGTTGTTGTTGTTTGAACATCAACATTGCCATACTTTTAATTATTTTTATACTGGCCACAATCACTGTGGTGAGATGGCCAGCTCTATTTAAATAATTAAATAAAGGCTGTTAGCTAACTCACAGAAGGCACTACCGGTACCAAAATCTGTACAGATGGTCTCCAGCCTGAATGCCTTTCAAAAGGGATAAAACAAATTCATAATGAATAATAGTCCTCATAACTACTATTGTATTGCCTATTATTTAAAAAGGCAATAGGTCTCTGTATTCTAGTTATTGTTGAGTATGAATGCTTTATTCTTGTTTATGCTTTTCTTCTGGTTCTAGATTTCTTATTAGCATTTAGTGGACCATGCTTCTCGGAGAAAAGATTTTCATTGGAGTTGAACAGTTTTATATAAACTGAAAGCACAATTTTAACAATTCAATCAAGGGGAAGGTTAGGATCCATTTTTCTACCTTACCATTGTAAACTGTTTTATGTAACTGTCAGTGAAGAAAAGAACTAACAAATAATACCAAGTGCTATAGGCAAAAAGGTCTATAATAAATGAAGACTTGGTCTGCTGGGAAATAGATTCATTACATGCATTCATTCATTTCAGTTTGTCTAACTGCCATGCTATTTTTCTGAAGTGAAATTTTGGCAATTGAAGTGATTGAGACTTCATACTTTCCCCTCTAAAATGCCAGTATCTTTAAAAATGAGCTGTAAAACTTGTTTTCTAGTCAAGGAACTTCACAAAATATAGAAATACATAGAATTTCCTTTTATCAGCCATAACGGAGTTATGAAAAAAGCATAATTTGAGCTGAAGACAATATCCATAATAATTGTTCTAATCCATAATTGTCCTAAAGAGTAACATTTCTTTGTTTTATAAATTCTCCTTCATTATCATATTAAGATAAAAATTAGAAAAATGTTTTCCCACAAATATTAAACTAGATTAGGATTTGATTCATTTCTTTTCTTTTATATTATTCTTCCCCCAAGTTAGATTTTGTGTGGTGGCTCCATTTCTAAGTAATTTGTTACAGCATTTAATTCATTATGGGTATACTATATATTCTTTATCTAATTTGTTCTGACCTTGTTATATTGTATGCCAAATTGGACTCAATGTTTGTGCAATCTTAATACTGTAGCCAATTCAATAGATCAAAAATATTGGTGACAACGAATAATGCCTTTAAACACTAAAAATGATATTTCTAAGCAGTAGATGAAATCTGGCAGGAGCATCTAATTAAAAAAGGACCAGTTGGAAAAAAAAATTGAAAAACTTCAATATCTATCACAAAGCATTGTGCATTACAATTCTAATAGTGTCAATGAATAAATATGATATTGAAAAGACATAAGCATGACCTTTCCAAATCAACTCACCCTCTCCACTCTTCCCTTTTATACTAATTATTGGGTCTTGTTAAAACAATATCAGATTTTTGAAAAATTATTTCTGTGGATGGTAATACTGTCAGGGCTATAAACATTATCTCCCCTCTTAAATTTTTGTACTACTGCTAATCATGGTGAGGGGTGTTCCAGGGAGGAATGAATGAAGCATACCCAGAATATATTTTTTTGAGTTTGGCATGCTGAAGAAAAGAGGCAGAGGCAGCAATAAAACTTAAGTGGCTTTATTGTTAAATTGTAATTCAGCCGCAGCAGCTGAGAGAGAGAGACAGCTGATTCTGTTTGACAGCTACTTTTATACCGTTCAGCCAATCAGCAGCACCTCTGGCTCCCATTCAAAGAGCGGACTGGATTGAGGACTTGCTGGTCGCAACACTCCTTCCCTCTGAAACTGCACAAGGGTAGTTATCCAGATAGGCGGTGTGATGCTTCACTTGCCCAGATCGCCTTAGTTCTGCAGCCGACAGCAATAGGGAAGGACCTGTTGCTGGAGTGGCGCCTTCACTTGGGGCGGTGTCTTCTCCCCTTCTCCAGCGATGTCGGATGGTCGCGGAAGGATCTCTGGAGTCTATGGGACCTCTTCAGATGATGGTGAGCAGGCTGCAGTCGTCGATGTCGTAGCTTCTCCAGGTAAGGCCTCTGCAAGAGACTGCTGGTTGGGAGTCGGTCTTTGAGGGGCTTCGGTGTTGCCCCACTCAATGTCTGTGGTCTCAGCCTTCTTCTGGACTAGACCTGTAGGGGCACTCCAATGGCTCCTTAGCTGGTCCACGTGTCAGCGCCACAGTCTTCCATCTGCCAACTGTACCCTGTATGATTTGGGGCCTGTTTTCTGTTCAGTGACTGCTCTAGTGACACTCTTAGAGACAGCTCTTAGTGACAGCTCTTTTTGTAGTGACTTCAGCTGTGTGGTTCTCTCTCTCTCTCTCTCTCTCTCAGAATTGCCTCAGTTTGTCAGTGATCCCATCCTCGTCACCAGTTTTGTGTTTGGCGCACTGAAGAAAAGAGGTGGAGGCAGCAATAAAGCTTAACTGGCTTTATTGTTAAATTGTATCTCAGCCGCAGCTAGCCACGAGCTCGCGTCAGTAGCTGAGAGAGAGAGACAGCTGATTCTGTTTGATAGCTCCTTTTATACGGAGCTGTCAAATGGCTCAGCCAATCAGCGGCCAATCAAACAGCAGACTGTAGTGAGGACTTGCTGGTCGCAACAATATCATTCTAGCAGGTCATCCAAAACATTAAGACTATTTCAGCTGCCCAGTTGAAGCAAAGATTTAAGGACATCCTTGAGGCAAATGATCACTACTTTATTGAAAGCAACAATATAATTTCATACCTTGCAGGAAAAAGCAACTCCTACATTTACCAAGAAAACCACAGCACCATTGCCACTTTCAAGATAGGAGCTATCACCCACCTATCTAGGGGGCCAATACTACAGCATTCAGGTCATTTTCTTTACTACTTTTGTGATCCAGAAGTGATCTGGGTCAAGTAAAATAGTTCACCTGACAGCCCAGAAAATCCTGTCCACTTCCTCAGGAGTCAGTGTTCAAACCCATTCCTGATCATAATACCAAACTGTACCCCAGATGACTGAAAAACTTATTTGAGTCAACTAAAGTCATACACTCTTCATGGGCTGGGTTGTATCAAGCCAATGCAATCAAGGCAAAGGCTTATCAAGGTCCTCCCCATTAAGTTGGACTTTTAGTTATGGGTTTAAGAAGATTGATGACTTTGTAAGAGTTGAACCAATCCCCTCTAGTCTGCTGTCTTCTTTGAAATTAGTTATCCTAGATCCCCAAAACAGACCTGCTGAGTTGAATTTCACAGGCTGGAAGAGTTAACCAACATTACATTAGAAGATTGGACAAGAAGACACACACACCCCAGGTCCCTTCCAACTCTGTTGTTCTGTTATCTGGATGCAAAATTAGATAAACAAGTGGTATTCCAATGCTCTCCTTTGAAGTTGTCTA
Organism: Bungarus multicinctus; assembly: GCA_023653725.1. NCBI lineage: Eukaryota > Metazoa > Chordata > Lepidosauria > Squamata > Elapidae > Bungarus > Bungarus multicinctus. The sequence goes on along the minus strand of CM042838.1, from coordinate 125,093,297 downwards.
AGTTCACAACTCAGGGAAAACAATGGTTTTCAAAAAGCCAAGGGCCACACTGAGCACTAGCAAGCAACTATTGATAGATCCCCAGTTTTTCTTTCCCAGCCTATCAACCTTTAGGAATCAAACTTTGGGCACAGGCAATCCAGCAAAGAAAAGAAAAGGTGATTCTTTTCCCCTTTCTCTGCCTTTATCCCACTCTTCAGTTCTGAAACATTCTTTCCATTCCCAAATGAAGCAGCACCCATGCAAAAAGTGGTTCTTATGAACATATGTGGGCGTAGGTGTGAGTGCTACATATTCTAAATTTCTCTTCCTCTTCGATATATCAAGAAACCTGAACAATCTGGCTTTCTTTCTGATGATAAGAGTTTCTATTTTTTTCTTTTTTCCATCTTCTTTTCTATTGCTAACACTTTTGTAAAGTAAATCATTTCTAAAAAGTTTCCCCATTTTCCCTACAAGTCTAAACAATTGCTTCATCTTTCTTTCATTAAACTGAATGTAGTACATTCTCTATAGATTGTTAACTGCTTATTTGATTGCTATATAAGCCTTTATTCTCAAATATTCTTTGTGCTATATTCCCTATCAGTGGACAATTATTTATTAAATGTATTGAATTTGGGCTTTTTAAAAGACCTCTTCTTTTTTATAAGTTAAGTAAAGCATGATGCAAGCATGTTGTGGTTTTTAAATTGTCATCATTGACTTTCAAAATTATCTCCAGAATTTGCTTTTAAAAACAAAAGTATATATTTCTAGGTGCAGGTTTTTCTATGGTTAGCTCCTTAAAATCTTTATTCAGTCAACTGTAAGGTTTTGCACACTCAATTTATAGCATCACCTAGCAAGTGCTGAAGCAATATAAAGTATTTGCAAGAGAAGCAGACATATAAGTAGAGTAAAATAAGCAAACAAATCTTCTCTGCTTTAGTGATTTATCACCATAGCAATGTCTCCAAACTGCTAATGTATAAGTTCTCTATGCCACTATTCAATTTTATTTATTTATTTTGATTGGCTCTTCCTCTATCATCTATCCAATAAAATAGGGAGATGAAATTATTCTCTATTGGCTGGTTCGAACAGGTGAGAATTTTGCTTAGCTTTTTAAAGACTCTGTATCAAAATTCACAAATTTCTTCACACACTGGATGACACACAATTCACATTAATTTCACATAATTAGCCTAGAATAATCAGATTTTTCAAGATCCCCCAATTGAATGTATCAAACCAGAGTACCATTTCTGAGGAGCTTTTTATTGAATTCCAAGATGGCTGCTTTATAAATGGAGTTTATTAAATCCTAGTTGCATTTGAATTATTTTATTTATTTTAACTCATATATAACTTTATATAACCCAACAGGCTTCAGAGCAAAACCTGGGATAATGTGGACCTCAATCTGTCTCTTCAATCTGCCACAAGATTGAATATTTATTTCAAAGTGATAATTTAGGAACTTCACGGGAATACAATGATTCTTTTAAAAAATATCAACAGAAAAACAAGCAGACAAATTGTGGGAAATAAGGCAAGTGCTTCAAGATAAAATGATTTTTTTTCCTTCATATGCTTTTTAAAACCATGTGGAAATTGACAAGAAGAAAAAAATAGAAATAAACATTACTGACATTTAAGCAGATATAATTGGATCCCCTTCCAGAAGCCCTTTTTCTCCTAGAGGCAATTATACTTCATGAAATTTTAATTCTTGCTGATGCATTAATTCCATAAGATTATTATCTTAATTATAAAAGGGGTAGCAATGTTACACAGCATGTTAAAATCCATATAGTAGCAGGTAAGTGATTCAGATAGAAATATAGTTCAGTATTCACCTCTAGCATTTCACTGTTCTTTCAATTGCCTTAGTGATGTTCTATGGATTTGGTGATTCAGTTATTAATTTAGTATCACAAAAATAAAATTCAGACTGAGATTTGTGCATAAATTCCATTTCTCTGCCTAGCATAAACATTTTGGCATCTATTTGATAGCAGGCACTTAACTTTCACGGTTATTTAATTCTCACTGAAAAAAATAGATTTACTCTTTAATTTTAGTCATACTCCTGGAGCCTTCAGATTGCACAATTTCTGTTAATCACAAACACATACAATATGTTGAATATACACTTTGGAGGTGGCAGATTGGTTGTGAAGCTGTTCCTGAAAAATACAACACCACTCTGAACTGCTATCTTTTTGCATTTGTCCATCAAATATCTTAAGTTCTTCTAGTTGTATAATTCCTTGCATCATATATATTTAGCAGCATGAAATATATTTTGTGACCTTATAAAATTATGATTCAAAGAATCCACAAATTGCAATAAATCAATATGACTGAACAGCAAAAACAAAATATGACAATCATTGATTATAAAGGATTTAATCATGGATTTATCAAAGATCTGAATATGAGATCTGTCAAAATGGACTACCATGGCATGAAAATTAATACTGAATGAAACTTATTATGATCCATTTTTTCTCCACAGACAAAAGCTATCATAATACATTCAAAAATGTTTCTAAAAGTTGTACACAGAAAGACAATGTTCATTTTAACAAACTTACATTTGAGAAATGCATGTCTTTTTTTAAAAAAATGCCTGCATTAGCAAAATGTAAAAGTTTCTTAGAAATGTTAATTATCATATACTATGAAACATTGTACATAAAATGTACAAAACATTGTACATTTATGTATTAGGAAAAGTTGTGAATTAAAACAATGGCATGTTCTTAAGATATGCTTTAATACATGAAAAATACTGTTACACGTAATAGTAAAATAGGATAGATTTATACTGATCTACATATCCCTAGTGATGTATTCAGCATTATTTATATGGAAAACTAATATATCCCTGAAGGAAACCATTCAGTTCTAAATTATCTATTCAAGGAATTTAGGACCAGGAACAAGTTTAATCCTCAAATTTACTAAACCTTTAACCTTACTACAAGAACAGAGGATCCTGCACCTAATTGACTCAAATGGGCAAGGTTCATGCTAGGAAAAGCCAAAATTCACATTCGTATTTGTAACTACATGCACAATGAGAAGTAGTTTAATAAATTAGAAATAAAAATAAACCTCTGTGAGACAAGAGATCTACACAAGCCATTTTGATCAGTACTATTCAAACATTGAAAGACTATGTCTTCTTGAAGGGTCAATGAAACCATTTCAGCTTCTCAGCACTGAAGCAAACCTCTTTGTCATACTACCCTAACGGTAAACAGATGCACCAGAAACATAAATTAAAGGTTTGAATGAAGAGCTATGCTGTCATCAACTGGTTAAATGGCAAGATTGAATATCATATGCAAAAGCAAAATGTTCCACAGCAGGCACTGTTCTTCAGAAATATTAAAGGCAAGATTTGTTCCAAAGATAAGAAAAGTTAAGTAAAAATATAACCAAATTCTTTGGTCTTAAGTTTAGGATTTCATATATCAACAGCCTGGTAGGACGAATATTGGCAGCTTTGAACTTTGGTTTTGGATTAAACTCCTGAACAGCCAAGAACAAAAACTGATGGATCATCATATAGATCAATGGAGAGTTCTCGCTTGAGGCACAAATGTGAGGCTTAGTTGGGAGACTTGGAAAAAACAGGGTAGGGAATGATCATCATGGAGAAAATCTATCTATGAAATCGCTAGAAGCTGAAATGACTTGATGGCATATAATCAATCAAAATAATCAGTGTCAACAACATCAAGCAGATTCAGAAGTGAATAGACAGTCATTGTTGATTGCAAAGAATGTTAAACATTATACCACGCTTGAGTGTTGTTTAATACTGAATTAGGAGATTTTATCTCTGCTGAAGTTTCCAAATTGCCTTCTATTTGAAGCACATTGTTGTCATTGAGTTTTTCTATTCTTTTTAACTTTTCATGACATCATTTTGCCAGGTTCATCTATCAGTAATTCCTTCTTTGAGCTCTTATAAGTTCATACTTGTGTCAGTAGTATTTGGCTATCCTGTTTTATTTCAGCTTCTTTTTATTGCCTTTAATTTTAAGCATCAAGGACTTTTCCAAGGATTCTTAGCTTTGCATTATGTGTCTAAAATGTTTAAGTTTTATTATTAGAGCTTCCAATGAGCAGTCTGGTTTTGCGTTATCTTCCTTTTACAGCCCAACCTTTTTCCCTAGTACCTTACTTGCCTGTTGATGTTTTTATTATTAAACAGTAGACCACCTGACACATTGTGTATCTACTACTGTTTATTTCACTTAATTTATTATTTCATGCTTTAAACTTTTCAAATTATAATCTTTCATACACCATGATCATCTCCAGATGGGTCCATAGAAATTGACCTCTACCACCTCTCCTGGGTTTGTTCAATAGAGACTTTCACATAATACTTTTTAGTAAGGTAGAGATGGAATAGGCTAGATTACTAGCTTTACTCATATCAACATATGTAAAACCCAGTTTAAAACCCCAAGTAAAACTTTTCTGTGTAAGCCAGGATCTAACATTTAGAAAAGATTTTGAAAGTCAAGATATTATTTACCTGTATGCCATCAATTAGGAGGTAGATACTGTGCTGCCATTCCCTTGGAATTCTGCATTTCTACAATGAACAATGATCTTTGTTTTAAAAATATTGACTTATTTTAAAAATATGAACATTAATATACAAAGTACAAACACAGAAGCACTTAAGTGATGTTTTTAAAGAACCTTCTCTTTAAAATGTATTATCTCTCATAAATACATTTCATATATGCTTGCTTTTGAGTTGTATTGCCCTTTTGCTTATGAATGTTTGTTCCTTCACTATATAAAATTAAATGTAGTAATCTGTTCTGGCTTGGAGGTAGACTATATGGGCTGAACTCATATTAGGCAGTATATGATTTTGAACTGATCTATTATTTTCTTCCTAGGCTGGTGATTTTCTTTCTAAAGACTATCATTCAGAGTTTCCGTATATCTGTATTAGAGGAAATCTAAATAATGACTTCAAAAATCTAAATAAGATACTTACAGCTTGAACGGTAAAAGGCCGAAAACATAACACCAAGCAGAGAGAGTTAGAAGTATCATCATAAATCATCATAGTAATATTTTGCCTTGGACAAGCATAGATGTAGAAAGCAAAGCCCTCAGGTCATTTTAGAGAGAGCAATATTTATTGGGCTCGTACTTCATTAAAATGAATACAAATTGTTACAAATGATTCCTTCTCTTTGAAAGAAGGATGCTAGGCAGAATGTGTACTTATGATATGCTGGTAATAAAACACATTGCCCAAAGGAACAGCTAAAGCTACATTACATTTTCTCCCATAATATTTCTCATAGAGCACAAAGAACTGAATTGTCTGCTCAAGAAATCTCCTCTTGATAACATACATGATGGTGCTCTTTTCTGTTCTAAAGCAGAAATAACAAATCAACATGAAATCCTATTCCTGTTCCGTGCTTCTTTAAACAGATTAAAAAAAAAACTCAGAAGAAAGTCTGATCACAATATTTCAGCATCTACTTCCTAACTCATGCCAAATATAATTAGAATTAGAATTCTTTTATTGGCCAAGTGTGCTTGGACACACAAGGAATTTATCTTGGTGCAATTTCTCCCTTTGAGCCTTTTCTTAGTTCACAAAGGATAACTGTGCTTTACATGGGGACCATCAACTGAAACTTTCAAGAAAGTTATATTTGTTGTGATTTGGCCCCATTTATTTATGGTATGGTTTCATTATTCTTGAGTGGTACAGTGGCCTAGAGGTGGAGCTCTTGCCTCACGATCAGGAGGCTGTGAGTCCTAGGTAGCAGCAGATATTTCTCTCTCTGGGCACAATGAGTTATTATCTACTGTGAACTCTGCATTGGCAACAGAAAGGGCACCTGGCCAGTAAACATTCAGCTCCATTCAGTTGCCCCAATTCCACCTTGATGTAAGGGATTACAGGGTCATTAAAAGACAAAAAAAAATTGGTTTCATTATTCTTACTCTATCAAAAAGTAGGTAAAAGTTTCCACTGATGGAAAGCATAGGAGCTCACTTATGCAAGTCTTAGGAGCCTTGGAGGTGCAGGCTGTTAATCATCTAGCACTTAGTGCAAGCTGCCTGCAATTAGTGCAGGCTCGAATCCCACCAGGCTCAAGGTTGACTCAGCCTTCCATCCTCTTGGGGTAGGTAAATTGAGGACCTAAGATTGTGGGAGCAATAAGCTGACTTTGTAAAAATGCCGCTTGGGGGGGCCAAAAGCCCTAGTAATAAGCAGGCATATACAATGGAATGAAGGCTATTGCCGAGCACTGAGCATGGTGCTCCATAGACTGTAAGCCGCCCTGAGTCTCCGGAGAAGGGCGGCATATAAATGTAAATTAAAAAAAAAAAGTGCTGAAGATCACATTGCACCAATATTGAAACCTTGATTCCTATATTCTACTTGTTGACAGTTGTTTTTCACCTTCAGTTCAAGCTGTTGGCTGTACATTTAAAGTCCTAGATAGCTTTATATCTTGTTTGCTATGAAGCTTAAAAGCTATTAAAAGCTGCAGAAGACGGCCGTTGGAGAATATCATACTTGTGAAATGAATTAGTTATGCATAGTCTCCTATGTCACTGTCAAACTTTCCAGCATGTAACTCCATTTTAGTTTCTAAAAGAATAATCAAAATACAAATTACTCTTGTATTTTAATATTGTGGTGTTTTGTAACTTCATAGTATTGTTACATTGAAGATTCATGCCTTCGCTTTTCCTGTTCTTTTTCCTGCAGAAAAGGCAAAACAGCAGCAATCAATCAAACACTGGATAAGGTAAGGAACCTTTACTTCTTTCCAAGTAAAAATCTCACATTTTGTAACCCTAAGTCATCCTGATGCTGCATTTGATTCCTGAACAGTCATAGAATCACATGGATTAGCAGGTAAAAGGAGAATAGAGCACTGCTATAGAAGTATTAGCAGGATAGTTCAAAACTATTCATTTAGGAATTATATTTTTGATTGAAATATTTTTTTATTATATGGGGCCAATTCTCACCAGTTCAAACTGTCTTTTTTCTTTGTGGCTTTCTTTGTGAGCAAAGTATCAGGGATTGCCTTTTTCTCTTATGTTTCCTTTTGAAATCAGGCATTAATTGATTAATTGAAAGGCTGAGGACAGAAATGACAAGCAGTTAGCATTTTAAAGGTTATTGTGGTCAAGAAACTGCCTTTTAACAGCAATGATTTGCAACAGGTACTATGTTCTTGTTTGGTTATATATTATTTAAAAAATAATTTTATCTCCTTCTTAGGCTTGTTTCCTTGAACTTGCATGTTTTTTTTTTCATATTCTTGACAACTATCTGGCTTGCTATGAATGTCAGCTTTAATTTCAATGATAAGCTACTGATGAGCATCACCTTCCATTTATTAACAAAACTTGCACTGTTAGAATCTACTGCTAATCTGTGATCTAAAATATCCAGACACTGAGAGTAGTCAGTTTCCTGTACATTGTCATCTTAGCCATTTCACAAAGTGAGCTTGTGAGTAGGGATGAAGTTGTAAGTCTCAGGCATACCTGCATACAGTACATACTTTATTAATTTTAATTTTATTTCACTTATTCAATTTCTATAGCTTGCCCATCTCAACCAAGTGACTCTCAGCAGCTTATGTTCTAACAATATTTACAGATTCATCACACTATTCCTTTTCAAGGTAAACAACTTTATTCCTAAATGCAAAAATGAGTAAGAAATAGTAAGCCAGTGAAATTAAAAATGTTATATAAGAAAAGGAAATGAGGCTAAATATACTTATACCAACACTTATTCATTATATTTTGTTTTATGCTTGAAAACTATGTATGTTGGTTGACTTTCAAGGAACTAGCCTCCTACCATGTTTGTATATGATTTCATATACCAACTTTGTTGTTATGAGCACCCATGAGGGTTTGGTGAGATGTGGGCAATAGTTTGTTGATTAGCAATATAGCCTCTATGTCAGAACTGCCATCTTATGTCTGTGCTCCTGCTATTGCTCGGTGGCAGCCTGTCATGGACCTTGAGGGGAGAGTGAAAGGGAAGGGGAATGCTCAGGGGGAAAATGAAAGTAATGGAAGTAAACTTGCCTATCCAAGATGGCGTTTCAAGGTCATTCCTCAGGGAGAAAAATGCAGCTGCAAACCAGCCTACATCCAGAGTGACCATTTCAAAAATATGTTCTTTCAAACTGACTGGATGATTGTGGGGGGGAGCAGCAGTGAGAAATCCCTAAGAGGAAGAAAGTTACTCTTGGGGATTGGGCAAATTTCAGTTCTGGCTTTGCTTTTCTGTAATTTGTTTGACTTCTAACAAAGCTATGCCTTTTGCAACAAAGGGAGCCAAGAATCATTTAATTAGGAGTCTAAGCTGAGGCAGGTTTGACACTAGATTAGGCATCCTAGCTTGCATAGAGTAGCATGACATGCTTAGATCAAAAATGGGCTTTGGCTGCATTTGTGGCCAAATGTGCCCAAACTAACCAGCATTGTTGTTCCATTATCAGGGAATGCTACAAATGGCAAGTGACCATTTATTTACTAAATTCCTTAATAAATAAATGTATTGAGCTGGGTAACAGAACTAATTTACTTATTCCACAGCCTGTGATCCCATCCATATTATATGAGTGCAGGGTGTACAACTTTCCTGATTCTTAACTAGAGAAAAGAAAGCTATGGAAAAGGACCTGTTTATGTATGGATTCTGATATTGTCAGGCTGAGGACTGAATGAAACCCATGACTGTGAGCAATATAGCTGCCTCAGAAAAGGTTTAGCAGCCTATCCTACTTGGCAGAGTTGAAAGCTAACTTCCCCTGAATTACTGCTAGAAATCCCAATTTGTGAAAATGTGTTTTCTTTTTTTTTTCTTAAAGAATCAGTGGCTTGACTATGAAACAGAGCCAATGGGAGCCCCTTTATTCTCAGATGAGGTTTCTGAAGTATCCAAGTCTGATAAATTTGACTCAGCAAGTTGTAGCAATTGATATTTTGAGTCATCATTGCTGGATATGGAATTGGAGAATGGAATTTACTTTCTTCACCTAATTGAAGAAGGAACAGTATGCCCCTTTGCTGAATGCATATGCTTGCAAGCTTTAATCTTATAATAAATATGTAAACAAAACTATGCAAAAGGAACCTACTTTTCTTGATATGTGCCGCCTTTAAACCTGGTCTCTAAGGGTTCAGGTTGTGAAATATTAAGTATTGGTAATCACATGAGATTATGGCAAAGGGAATCTAGCAGGCTGTGCTACCACTCAGGCTTCCTGACAAAGCTGTTTTGGATAAAGCTGCTTTATATTGTAGGAAGTTAGCACCCACCCCTCTCCTAGAAAATTGAAATAGCCTAAGAAATATTTAAAAGGCAGAATATTATATCTCCCTGGATGAGAAAAGGAGAAATATGTTTTAAAGACAAAGCAGCTTCCTGCAGCTCCCTGCCCATCCTTTAGCTCCAGGGTGATGGGATTAAGGATGGCCCTCAGAAAATGATAGGATTACCCATCTCACCACATGTTCTGGGAAGATTGTATTAGCCAGCACTCAGGTGAAGCCATGTGGTCCAGACCAAGCCTACAAAGTTAAGACCCCCGCCCCTGGGAGTCTGACAGCCAATGGGATTCATTTCTTGCACAGGAACAGGAAACACTAAGGTAGAGCCCAATAAAGGTTATATAAAGGTCTCTCAGCATCTTGATCGGCATCTTCCCTTCTCTTCTCACCTTGAAGCATGTGATCATCTTTCTCACTTTGGAGCTCCAAGCCATGTGGTCCTGCTGTCCACCATTAAACCATCTTTCCAAATAGCCTCCATGTTTCCAGTGTCTTTTTCCCCAGTTGGAACTGAACCCAGAAGGATATTTCTTTCAACAATATGTATAATATCTGGAGAATATTAGAGAACATAAATGAGAGGAAAACAAAAGAAATACCTAGTTCATTTCTGACTGTGTCTACAGTTTCTCTGAAAAGTGCACCACTTGTGCCATCTACTGGCCTTTATTTGAAGGACAAAATATATGTCTTAGAGAAGGAAATCGTTTGGAAAAAGTTGTAGGCCATCAGAATACATACCGTACATCAGCTATAGTTTGCTGTTGTAAAGGTGCAGCAAAGTGGTGAATGCAGAAAAAGATAATGATTAATGACATTAGCAGCTACAATCTACCAGGAAATCAGTAAAACATAAATCAGCTTCCCTAAACTGGTCTCTACAGGAATGTCTACAGAGATTCTCAGTCATTCAGGGCATGATTGTTTATTTATTTATTTTGTCAATTGGTTACAAGATAATAGATATAAGCATAAACATAGTTATGAATACATGAAATGGATACATATGAGAAAAGTAAAAGAAACAATAGGACAGGGACGATAGGCACATTGGTGCGCTTATGCACGCCTCCTACGGATCTCTTAGGAAATGGGTGAGGTCAATAGTAGACAGTCTAAGGTTAAAGTTTTTGGGGTTTGGGGAAGAAACCACAGAGTCAGGTAGAGTATTCCAGACATTGACCACTCTGTTGCTGAAGTCGTATTTCTTGCAATCAAGTTTGGTGCGATTAACCTTGAGTTTGTATCTATTGTTTGCTCTTGTGTTGTTATGGTTGAAGCTGAAGTATTCATTGACAGGTAGGACATTGCAATGTATGATTTTATATACTATACTTAGATCGGACCGAAGGCGGCGTAGTTCTAGGTTTTCTAGGTCTAGAATTTCGAGTCTGGTGGCGTAAGGTTTTAATAAGCATATTATAAATTATTGTTATATAACAGAATAGCAAAGTTGGAAGGCATCTTTTGGGATCTTCTAGTCCAACCCCCTGCTCAGGCAGGAAATCCTATACCATTTCAACAAATGGCTGTCCAATCTCTTCTTAAAAACTTCCAGTGTTGGAGCATTCACAACTCCTGGAAGCAAATTGTTCCACTGATTGTTCTGCCAGGAAATTTCTCCTTAGTTCTAGGTTGCTTCTCTCCTTGATTAGTTTCCATCCATTTCTTCTTGTCCTGCCTTCAGATGCTTTGGAGAACAGCTTGATTACCTCTTCTTTATGGCAACCCCTGAGATATTGGAACATTGGTATCATGTCACCCCAAGTCTTTCTTTTCATTAAATGATATCTAATTTCAGAAACCGTTCTTTATATGTTTTAGCCTCCAGTCCTCTAATCATCTTTGTTGCTCTTCTCTGCACTCTTTCTAGAGTCTCAGATATGATCATAGTTGTAACCACTATGTAATCCTGAGCAGTATGACTTCCATTTGTTATTTAATTTGTTAGATTTCTAGCCGATAATCTTTATATAAGAATTCATGGCAGTAACATAGTGTTTCCTCTCCAATTTTTCTCTGCTCTGAGAGACAGGTTGCACTAAGAGAGAATGTTTAATCCAAAATCACCTTGTGAGCTTGTGAACTTCCAAGATGGAAAGTGAAGTACAACTTTAATCTCCTCCTTGTTCAGCATATTCATCACTTAATTCTTCCCCATTCACAGGTTTACTGTGATTCTGTATCAGGCCCACTATCAGTGAGTGACTAGGAATGAAAGGAGCAGAGATTGTTTTGGAGATATTTTTCTAACAGTTTTATGAGTATATGCTAAATAGCAGTGAAATTGTTTCTAAAGTTTAGTTATATCATATTTAATGGGAGAACTGGAGGCAAGCCTTGAGCTTAAGTAATTGTATAAATGTATCAGCAACCTATATTCATTTTTGACAGTATGAATAATATATACTGTCTCAACCTGGTATTTTGAATTTTGTCATATTTTTTAAAACCATCTCATCAGAAATTTCCATAACAGTAAAAGTATATTCCCTACAGCATGTTTTATAACATGTCATTAATGTCAGATCACACTCTGACATACATATGTTAAGAGTATCAGAAAGCCATGGCAAATTTTCCCAGAAAATCAGATTAAGCAGCTGCTTTAAAACTGAAACAATTTATTCCAATTGTGTCTAATTTAAATGTTCATGTAAGTAATTTATGGCAAGTATTATACAATCTCTAGAGTTAACTTTACAGCAAAAATAAAAGACATTACAGAATGGGCACTGATTTAAATACAGAAACCTTCTTTATTAACCACATGCGCATAGGAAATGTTATGTGAATGAAAGGGTTGGTTATTGTTACTTTACTTGGGTTGTACTTTACTTGGGTTGTGCAAAGGCTAAATATTTGTATGGATGTCTAAGATGAAAAAGCTGTTTTATATCTATATTTTGCCATAAAGAACCATTAGTGAAGCGATTTTTGCCAGTTTGAAACCATTAAAGAGAAAAGGCCTTGATAAAGAGCAAGACCTTGGTAGCCTCTCGTCTCTTGGCCATGAAATCTTATGTAACTAAGTTAGTGCCAAAAGGCACAATAGCTTGGTCTGATAACAACAACACATTTCTGTCCTTGCTAAATCAGTAGAGGAATATTATCTTCTTGACTAAATTGTTTCCCATCTCACAGTAATTTTGCCTACCAATTTCTCAAGCATATACGTGACAGAACTGGCCTTGTTACTTCATCCATGCCTGTAAGTAAAAAATTTATCTTGATCCTAAAATGCATGTTCATTGCAGATAGAAGTTGAAGCTGTATTGTGTGGCCTGCCTTAATATTAAAAACAATTAATGAATTTATTTTTCCATTGTGGAAGTTTAATTGATAATAGCCTAGTTACCTTCTCAGTACCACACCAAGATCCAGTCTGAAAGCAGGACCAACCGAAACGTGCCTATACAAGGAACCAATCAGGACTCAGCTGTTCAGACTAACCAACCATAGAAAGAAAGAACCAATCAGGAATTAGCAATCAAAAATGGCAACACAAAAAAGGACCTATTAGGAACCAAGAACACCAAAATGACCAATCAGGATCAGACCGAAAACAAAGTAAGTTCTGTCAGTTGCTGCTCTGTTTCTGAGGACTATTCAGCAAATTACTTTATCTCTGAAAATGCCCAGGGAAACATCAGAAAATCTATTGTCTAGACTGCAGTCACTAAACCCTGAAGCTCAATCCTGTCCAACAAATACTGGCATAAAAGCCTACACCAGAATATTGATAACAGATAATATGACACTGATATATTTTAGGATCTCCTGCTAACAAGAGCAAAGACAGCTAACAAGCAAGTTCTGGAGCACATAACACTAGACATGTCATTATAAGGAAAAATCATGAAACTATGTCTCACTTACTTTGGCCATGTCATGCAGGGGAATGCATGGAGAAACTAATTATGTTTGAAAGAGTTATAAGTAAAAGGAAACAAGGCGATCAAAGAACATGGTGGCTGGACATCAGGGGTACGATTCTACAGGTTCAGACCGGTTCAGTAAAACCGGTTGTTATGATTCTCTGTAGTTCAGAGAACCAGTAAATTGGGCTTCTGGCTGGCCCCACCCCTCTCTGCCTGTTTCTCCGCTCCCTGCCCAGTCAGTCACATGCGACATTATTGCCTGAAACCTCTTGTGCGATGCACATGCTGACCCACCTGCTAATAGTAGGGGAACAGGCCTTGCTCCCCAAGTGAGAAGGGGAAAAAAAGACAAACATGGCTTCTGTCTTTCTAAAAGGGGATGTGGTGTGATGTTAATTCTAAGACCCCTTCTGACATCTAGAGTATGCCACTTGTGCTCTAAGTCATGGTGTGGAAGGGGACAGAAGTCAGGTAACACAATGTCTTGGAACCGGTGGAACCAAGTGTTAACCTTTGGGATAAAGGAGGGATCCAGATGGATAACAACCCTATCATTGTGAAAGGTGCAAAGATCCTGCCTGATAGAAAGGGTGGCCACTTCTGACACCCTTCTGGCCAAAGTGATAGAAATGAGAAAAACTGCCTTTAGAGTTAGGAGTTGGGGGGTCACTGTTCTAAGGGGTTCAAAGGGGGACTTCATAAGGGCATTAAGAACCAAGTGAAGGTCCCATGAAGGATACTTGTGCACCACAGGAGGGTGTAGGTTGGAAGCCCCTTTCAAAAATCTCCTGACCGAGGAGTGATGGGACAAGGAAGGAAGCGAATCCCATGAAAGAACTGAGGAGAGAGCTGCTACCTGGCGTAAGGTATTGGGGGCTTAACCTTTCTCCCAGACATCCTGAAGGAATCTAAGAACCTCTGCCAACTGGACTGAGGAAGGAGAGAGACCCTCCTTGAGGCACCATTGGGAGAAAATCCTCCAGGTGGCATCATAGAAGTGCCTCATAGAAGGTTTGCAAGATGCCTGGATGGTAAGGATAACCTTCTCTGGGAGATTAGCCTCCCTTAGCTGCTGCCACTCAAGCACCACATGGTTAGCTTGAGCCACTGGGGTTCCTTGTGCAGGGAGATGAGATGGGCCGAGATCCTCCAAGGGGAAGCCACAGACAGGTTGACCAGGTCCGCAAACCAGGGCCTCCATGGCCAATAGGGTGCCAGGAGAATTAGCTCCACTTGTTCTGCCAACAACTTCCATGTGACCGCCAGAATGATGGGAAGAGGGGGAAAGGTGTAAAGGAGACCCACAGGCCATTTGCACTGAAGAGCATTGGTCCCATCTGCTCCCTGGCAAGGAAACCTGGTGAAGAATCTGTTGACTTGGGTATTTTGAGGAGTGAAGAAGAGATCCACCTCCGGAGTTCCGAATCTGAGGGAAAGATCCCTGAATAGGGATGGAGGAATGGACCATTCTGCCTGGTCGACTAAATTCCTGTTCAGCCAGTCGGCTTGGGAATTGTCGACTCTGGAAATGTGATCCGCTGAGATCGACAGCAAGTGTTTCTCTGCCCATAACCCCAAACGTTCTGCCTCCCTCATAAGTGCCTTGGATCTCATTCCCCCCTGTCTGTTGATGTGTGCCTTTGCAGCCATATTGTCCATCAACATGAGAACATGGGAGCCAGTCACAGAGGCTCTGAAATGCTTGAGAGCCAGAGAGATAGCTGTGAGCTAACCAATTTATGAGATGGGTGCTGTCTGATTTGGACCAAACCTCTTGAGCTATCTGACCCTCCATATGGGAGCCCCAACCCAGAAGGCTGGCATCTGTGGTGATTACCAGCCTGTCTGGTTCCTTGAACTGGAGCCCCTTCCAGACAGATGGGGAGAGCCACCAATTGAGGGACCGCTGGGCCTGTTAAGAGAGCAGGACCTTGATTGACGAGTGGCTGGTTCCTGCTCATTGAAAGGGGAACAGGAACCATTGGAGCGATCGGGAGTGAAGCTGTGCCCACAGGACGATGCCAATACAGGAGACCATCTTCCCCAGTAGTTTGGACAGCAGCGACAGTGGAACAGTCTGTTGTTGTTGAATCTGGTTGATGAACTCTGCAAGGCTTTTGCCATGATCTGGAGACAGGAAAACCTGGCACAAAGTCATATCGATGACTGCTCCCAAGTGTAGCAGTTTGGTCGTGGGTGAGAGATGGCTCTTCTTGTTGTTGATGGAAAACCCGTGGCTTTGGTGGTAGGACAGGGTAATTTGTAAGTCCTGATGAGCCAAGTGGATGGAGGAGGACAGTGTCAACATATCATCCAAGTAGCATTGGATCCTCATTGGAACAGAATGGAGTGAAGCCACCAATGCTGCTAGAATCTTTGTGAAGACCCTTGGAGCCGATGAGAGGCCAAAGGGAAAGGCTCGATACCGGTAATGGGCATTCTGGTAACAGAAACAGAGAAACTGGTGATGATGAGGCCAGATGGGGATGTGGAGGTAAGCCTCCATGAGATCAATGGAAGAGAGGAGATCGCCTTCCCGAACTCTCTCTAAGATAGAATGCAGTGTCTGTATTGTAAATCGCCTGTATTTGACAAATTGATTGAGAAATTTTAGGTCAAGGATGACTCGCCACCCCCACCCCCTTGTTCCCAAAGGCTTTGGGAACAAGGAAAAGATGAGAATAAAATCCATGTCCCCGTTGTAAGGTGGAAATTGGTTGAATAGCCCTTATGTTGAGTAGGTGTTGAATAGTCGAATTTATATGGGCTCTCTTTGAAGTGTCCCGTGAAATGGGACAAATCAAAAAAATTTCTGGGAGTGACGATAGATATTCCAATTGTAGTCCTGACCTAACAGTGTTGAGCACCCAGGCATCTGTTGTTGACTCCTCCTATTTGGAGGCAAAGAAGGCTAAGTTACCTCCGATGGGAATGAAGTATTACTTAGAGAGACAGAAGACACAACTCCCTCCACCCAAAAGGGCAATTTACCAGCAGAAGGTTGTTGTCTGCCAGGTGGTTCTTGATGTTGGTCTTGGCGTTGAAAATACACCCTCTGTGGCCGAGGAAAGCGGGAGGTGGACTCTGCCTGAAAGGCAGGTGGACAATAAGGAGCTGGGTGATAGTCAGCTTTTTTCCCCAAGGAGGAAAGAATTTTACGTTTATCTCTGGTCTCAATGAGATACGGCTCTAGAGCCTCGCTGAAAAGTTTGTCTCCTGCGCAGGGGGCAGAGGCCAGCTTTGTGGCGTGACTTTGTGGCGTGACTCTGCCTGCCAATTTCAGAGCCACAGAAGCCTTCTTGCCGCCACCGAAGATGCCATGGGCCTTGATACAAATTTGGCAGAATTGAGGGTGGCATCCACAGTGAATTCCACTGCTGCTATAATTTTGTTAAGGTCTTGATGAGACCTGATGTCAGAGGCAGGCAATTGGTCCTGCAGTTGGTGCAGCCATCGTAGAGATGCCCTCATGAAAAACGATGCAACGGTTGAAGCCCAAACAGCCCATGCAGCTGCTTGGTGGTTGCGTTTGAGGGTCTGTTTGGAACGCTTGTCCTCTGGGTTAAGTACATCCTCTGGCTTGGTGGGAGTGCCAGAAGAGGAAAATTATGCCACAACTGGAGTGTCTACCGAGGGCACTGCAAGGGCGTTGGCTAGGTATATTCTGACATTGTAGAACTGCTTGTCCAAAGATGATGGACGAGGACCAGCTGAAGGTGAAGCACACTGTTCCTTGACCATGTCAAGAAACAAAAGGGGAGAAGGCAAAACCTCCATTTGTACTACTGGCTTGGAGAAGAGCGAGTCCCTTGCCCAGAGGGTTCCCCTTCTGGTTCAGGTGCTGCTTCCTTAGGTAACAGCTTGGCAGTGACCAGGGCCTTGCTAAGTAAGGGTTTAAAGAGGGCTGGTTTAAAGACTAATGCAGAGGAGGGCTGATCTAGATGAGAGTCTTCTTCCTCTGAAAGAGTGCGATCACAGATTTTGCCCCCTTCACACTCTGAACCAGAGGAGCAACTGTGTTCAGATGGGGAGGCATCCTCTTCCCCTTCATACTCCTCCCATTCTGCCTGTGAAGAATGAACCCTGAGGTCTTAGGGTCTGTAGAAATCTCATTGCAGAGGTAAGGAAGACATAGACTGAGAAGGGAGAAGGGCCTGAACCCTTTCCAGAGGCCGAAGAATCTGTTGAAAACCTTCAGCCAATCCCTGTCTAATGGCTAAGGAAACAACATCTAGGATCACCCTGGGCCTGTTATCAAAGATAGTGGAGGGCCGAAGGCCAGCTGCAGTGGGTGTGAAGGTGCCTTTTGGCCTGATCTAGGAGGCCTGAATTCTGGAGGTAAGAGAGGGGGTATAGGGCCCAGAAGTTTGCTGTAAATAGGGCCCAGACCTGCTGAAATCTGGAGGATCTAGTTGTTCCTCAAATGCCTCAGGGGACTAGACAGGGGGGGTCCAAAGGCTCCATGAACAACTTCCCTTCCCCTGGGAGGGCTTCTCTGGAAACCCTGATGTTCAGCTGGCTGGGAAGCCTGTTGTAGTTGCCCTCTCATTTGTTGAATAGTCTTGTTAAATTGTCTCTCTAGAGCCGCATGACTGCGTTTCTCTGCCTTCAACTCAGCCTGAGTTGTCTTCTTAGGGCTTGGGCCTTAGCTCTGATTTTTGCAGCCACTTCCTTCTGAGCAGTACATTGTCTGTGTCTTTTCCTTTTAGTGGGTTGGAGGGCCTGTTCCACTGGGGGGGAAAGCTCTGCATGAGCACTGTCCTGATCCATTTTAAATAAGCAAGGCTCAAGCATTGAGAGAATGGCTCTCAAAAGTGCTTAAGGATGGCAGAGTGTGGAATTGGATCTTTGGAGCCCTGAAAATGACCACTGGGCCACTTAAAATGGCCACTCACCTCGTGTCTGAAGAGACTGCACTCACCTCGTGTCTGAAGAAACTGCACTCCAAGATGGCTGCTGCTCATCAATGGCTCCGAGAAGTGAATTTTGTTCCTAAGGCTATTGCGAGCCCCGAATGATCAGATCAGCCAGAGAAAGAAGAGATCCCCACCTATGTGATCAGCTGTCTGGCTCTGTTATCAGTTTGCCGATCAGTTTTACGATTGGACAAACTGTGGCTATGGGGAAGGTCTCAGACACTTCCCTGCTTGCCTAGCAGCACTTGGGAAAACGTTGATCCCAACGTTGCAGGAGAACGGAGCCCCACTCTCCTGAAGTTGCAGCTGCCTGGATCCCCAGGAGCTGATAGAAGCAAGGGTAGCTTCTGTAGAAAATCGCTGAATAAAACACTAATGCTTTAAGAGACACAGCTGGTGACTTAAAGAAGCTGAGTCAAAGCTGGGGATATTCCCAGGGGCTGGCTTTTTATATACAAGTACAGACTCAGCTTAATGACGTCATAAGAAGGAGTCTACCCATCCTATCCTGGGCTCTCACTACAGCATGGAGAAGAATAGACCTGGTCAATACTTGACTGGGACACCAACACAAAATAGGGTGTGGGGAAGAATGGGATTGGGAAGGAAAGAAGGAAAATAGGATAAGATATTTTTTATTGTCATTTTTTTACTCTAAGTACACTGGCAAACATTAAAAGTGAAATATATATACATATCCATTTACATACATAACATACATATACACATGCTTCACACACACATTGCCCATTTTGAATACATAGCAGAAAGGAAGAAAGAACATTGGATACATATGCACAAATGTGTGTGAAAAAAACTGCAAAGAAATAGGATTATAAAAAAACAGCTTCCAGATGAGAGAGAGAAAGAGAGATGAGAAACAGAGCGAAAGAAAGAGAGAGATAAGAGAAAGATGAGAAAGAGAGAGGGAGAAAGAGACACAGAGAGAGAGATACCTGTTTAAAAGAAAAGAGAAAAATGGCTCTTTGAGTGTTTAAGGTTGCAGACCCCTGGGTTAGGCAAACACCATGGTCATTAAGTGAACATTGTGGTCATTAAGCAAACACTGGTTGTTAAACAAGTCCATTTTCCCCAATGGGCATTTTTAACTGGAAACAAGAAGGAATTGTTGGAAACTGGAAAAAAACATGGGAAACCTCAGTCACAAGACTGTGTGGGGTGTTGTAACTGGTCATAAGAGAGAGAGAGAGAGAGAGAGAGAGAGAGAGAACGCACATGGCTGACAAAACATCAAAAACAGGTCAAGTAGCTTTAGGGAGGTCAGTCATAAATTAGAACACTTGCTAAACAACTGACCATTAAGCGATGACCACTTATATTTGGTTTGCCAGTCACATGGCCACCTAGCCACGCCCACCCCAGTCACATGACCACCTAGCCATGCCCACCCCAATCACATGACCACTAGCCACACCCAGCTAGTCACATGACAACCAAGACATGCCCAGTCAGCAAGCCACCGCCACCCAGTCACATGACCAAGCCACACCCACAAATTAGGCATGCCCACAAAACCAGTTGTTAAGAAATTTGAATCCTGCCCCTGCTGGACATCATCAAAGCTGACACCAGCCAGAGCATAAAAACCCCAAAGAAGTAGTGCAAAATCAGAAAAAGTGAAAATCTGGCCCAAAGAATTACCAAAAATTGGACATTATCATCATCTCATATTTTAGAATGCCTAACCTGTCAGCCTTCAAGATTTCTTCCTTTATTTCTTTTTCTCTGCTTTGCATCTTTCGGCTGCCATAAGTAACGGGAGGGGGGGAAATGGGCTATGATATATTTGGGAAGCGTGCTGGAGTGTGTAGGAAACGAAACTGTATATCTAGGGGAGGGGGAGTTTTACTTAAGTTTCTATTCCTTGCTTTTCTATTCCTTGCTATGCGCAACTGCGACTCCTTATCAAACTATGCCAAGGTCAACGGACAGAGGCCTCATCACCACCTGAAGATGCCCACATGATGCTATGCATACTTCCTCATTGGAGGAGCAATATGGACTGTTGGGGGTGGGAACGTTGCCATCACTTTGTATATGTGTTTTTCGCGCTCATTTCTTCAGATTCAGAATTCCTTTGTTGCTACCACTTTGATTTCCAGTAAAAGATATCTTTACTCTAACAAAATGGAGTTTAAGTGTTTCTTTCTTGGATATTGAATGGAGCACCAGCTGACATTATTCTGAATCTCCCTTTTACCAGCCCACCCGGAGAAAACCCAAATTTTCTTCCGAGGGGGTTTGCTAACAAACGATGTCTAGCCCAGCCAGTGACCGAGAAGGCCAGGGAGCGACTGGAGGACCTGAATCCCTGCTGATGGAGGGAGCAGAAGAGACTGACTTCTTAGCTGAGCTAAGTCTTGACGAAACCCCAGCTGTGAAGCCTAAATGGTCCCTGGGAGTCGGTTGGAAGGATCCTGAGGAAAGGCCCCCTCCAGGAGTGACCACAACCCGTCGCCGAGGGAAAGATGAACCATGGCAGGAGAAGGAACGGAGAGGCTTCTCACTAATGCAAGCCGAGCAATTTTCACATGAAGCTGCCGGAGAGGTTCCAGCTGATCAAAGGTACGAGGGGGAAGAGGGGGAGGTAACCCCAGGCAGAAGAATCAGGGCAGCCCCCCCCCATAAATCAACCTGGGCCAGCGCAACAGGCAGCAGCAGCAGCACAGGGCCCCCCGGCTGGGGGGATAATTGCCAGAAGGTGTAGAGCTGCAAGAGTGCCTCCGTTGGAAGTAAAATATGGAGGGGACCCCCAGGAATTGGGGTTTTTCCTAGCACAAGTTTGGAGCCACATGGAGGAGTATGGGCAGGATTTTTCCTCAGAAGCGGCCAAAGTCAGGTGTGTGACCAGGGCTTTGGAGGGAACGGCTGCAAAGTGGATGGTGACTTTGCATAATGATAATGCCCCTCAACTGCTGAATTATAACCAGTTCATGACAGCATTGCGCACCAGATTTGAAGATCCCCTAGCTGAACGCAAGGCTAGAATCAGGATGAAAACCATAAATCAGGGGCGAAGGTCAGTAGCTGATTACACCCAGGAGTTTAGAGAGCTGGCGTGCCATATCCGCGGCTGGTCCCAGGGAGCCCTGATAGAGGCTTTTAAGGATGGGCTAAATGAAGATGTTTATCAATGCTGCGTGGCCAGAAGAGACCCTGGGGAGCTGCAGCAGTGGTACGTGCTGGCAGCAGAGGTGGAGATTGACCTAACCCGAAACAGACGCCGGGGGGGCTTTGTCTTGAGGAATCCCCCCCCTACCAGGCCTCAAGAAACCTTAAAACCCCTGAAGGGAAGACCAGCGGCAAAACCCAGAACCAGAGCGTGTTTCCGATGTGGGAAGGAGGGCCACTGGGCTGCAGACTGCCATGCCAAGCTGGAACCGAAAGGGGCGCCAGGAGGAGGGAGAAGGTCTGAGAGGCCTCCAGCCACACCTCGTGGATCGGCGCTAAAAGCGGAGGAGGTTGTAGAGGTCACCCCTCTAAAAAGAGGGGGGTTGGGAACTCCAACCTCTTCTGAAGGGAGTGAATCCGAACTGGAAGACGACGCACTGGTAAGTCCGAACCAGGGTCCTATGACCATTCCAGTGAGATTAAGGGTATCCACGTCGGGGGCTGAAGGGGACATGTTGGCTTTGTTAGACTCTGGATGCACAAGGTGCGTAATCAGTGCAAAGATGGTAGAGAAGCTGGGATTAAGGCTAAAGACTCTGAAAACGCCCATAGCTTTTTGCCAATTGGATGGATCGGTAGCCGGGGGTGGACCTGCTCATTTTATAACGGAGCCAGTGGAGATGACAATGGGGAACCATAAAGAGACTCTGTGTTTTATTGTGGCCCCTGGGATGGAGCGCCCCTTAATACTGGGTTTGCCTTGGCTCCGGAAATGGAACCCCCATGTTAATTGGAGGAGGGGATTACTACGCATACGCACAGACCAACCCCCAGAAAAGGAAGGGAAATCCAAGCTGAGACCCAAAGCTCCCATAGAATTGGCTTCTACTGGCACCGAGACTCTGAAAGGGGAGGAGAAAATTCCAGAGGAATACTGGGACTTAAAGGAGGTGTTCAGTGAGAAGGCCTCGGATGAGCTCCCCCCTCACCGCTCAACGGATTGCAGTATCGAATTTTTGCCAGGAGTGAAACTCCCAAAACCCAAACTGTATTCAATGACCCCACGGGAATTAGGGGAATTGCGGTTGTTCATTGAAAAAAATTTAGAACGTGGTTTCATCCAACCTGCTAGGCCCCGGGTGGCGGCTCCAGTGTTGTTTCGGGAAAAGAAAGATGGTTCCTTACGCTTGGTGGTAGACTACAGAAATCTGAACGCCATCTCGGTGGAGAACGTGTACCCCCTTCCCCTGATGAAGGACATGCTGGCCCACCTCGCTAAAGGAAAGATTTTTTCAAAACTCGACCTGAGAGAGGCATACTACCGAATCCGAATCAAGGAAGGGGATGAATGGAAGACTGCTTTCAACTGTCCGATGGGGTGTTTTCAATTCAACGTCCTGCCGTTTGGCCTACAGGGGGCGCCTGCGGTATTCATGCAAATGATAAACCAAGTGTTGCAAGAGCATTTGTACAAAGGAGTGTTAGTTTATCTTGATGACATTCTTATCTACACAGAGACTCGTGATGAGCATGTGAAACTAGTGCGATCAGTCCTGGAGAAACTTCGAGCGGCCCAGTTGTATGCCAAACTGTCAAAGTGTGAATTTCACCAGGAGAAAATTGACTATTTGGGCTATCGCATATCGCACGACGGCATAGAGATGGACCCGGGGAAGGTGCAGGCGGTTTTGGAATGGGCCCCTCCCCGTACCAGGAAACAACTGCAAAGCTTCTTGGGATTTGCAAATTTTTACCGTCAATTTATTCCTGCGTTTGCGAAGATCGCGATGCCTATCACGAATCTCCTTAAAACCAAGGGGGAGGTGAAACCGAAGCCCAGTACATGGTCCATGGAATGTCAAGCTGCTTTTGAGAAACTGAAACGTCTGTTTGCTGCTGAACCCGTACTTAAGCACCCAGACATGGACGTTCCGTTTGTAATCCAAGCTGATGCAAGTGACGTAGCCGTTGGAGCGGTGCTACTTCAGGTAAATGAAAAGGGATACCTGCAACCATGCGCCTATACCTCCCGTAAACTAACTGAAACCGAGAGAAGATGGGCCATCTGGGAAAAAGAAGCTTTTGCAGTTCGATGGGCTTTGTTAACGTGGAGGCATTTCCTAGAAGGAGCCAAACACCCTTTTGAGGTTTAGACAGATCACAAAAATCTGGAAGCTCTGAAAACACCTCGGAAACTGTCTCCCAAGCAAGTTCGCTGGGCGCAACATTTTAAGCGGTTCAATTTTTCTTTGCGGTACATTCCCGGGGGGAGAAACTTCATGGCAGATGCTTTGTCCAGATTACCTCAGTATAATAGTGCCCGCCAGGAAGTGATAAGACCTATCATCCCAACCGAACAGTTGGCAGCTCCAATGGTTACCAGAGCTCAGAAGAAAAAAGAGGTTGATGTGTCAAACGATTTATCGGCACAATTGAAAGAAGCTCTAAAACTGGATGATTGGTTCCTGACCCACTCGAATGACTGTACTATCAGAGATGGGTTGGCCTGGGTGGGGGCCAAATTATATGTACCGGGAAAGCTAAGGCACGAAATTTTACATCAAGCTCATGATTCTAAACCTGCTGGACATTTTGGGTTCGTGAAAACCCTACACTTGGTCAAAAGGCAATTTTGGTGGCCCACGTTGAAAAAGGACATTGAAACCTATGTCGCTAGTTGCCCTATTTGTGCTTCGGCTAAGTGGCCGCCTGGTAAACCAGCAGGCTTATTGCAGAACGTGGCTAGACCAACGGCCCCATGGAAGGAAATCTCCATGGATTTTATTGTAGAATTACCTGACAGTGGAGGAAATACAGTCATTTGGGTAGTGACAGATCTGTTTTCCAAACAGGTACACTTTATACCCTGCGCGAAGATCCCGTCAGCGAAGACGTTAGCTAAGTTGTTTATTCTGCATATCTACAGGCTACATGGAGTCCCTGAACGCATAATCTCTGATAGGGGTGTCCAATTTACCTCTAATTTCTGGAAAGAGTTCCTGAAGTTACTAGGCTCCGCCCAGGGGTTAAGCTCCGCCCATCATCCACAAACCAATGGGGCCTGCGAGAGAACTAACTCGGTACTGGAACAGTATCTGCGGTGTTACATTAATTATCAACAGGATGATTGGACTGATTTACTGCCTTTTGCTGAGGTGGCATACAATAATTCGTTACATAGCAGCACCGGATTCACTCCGTTTAAAGTGGCCTCGGGTCAAGACTTTGTACCCATACCCGAGCTTCCGCAAGAGGAAACTAATATTCCCTCGTTGGATGAGTGGATAAGGCATCTCCAGATGACTTGGCCAGTTGCCCGCAAGGCATTGGATGATGCTCATCAAGCTCACAAAAAGTTTGCAGATAAAAAGAGACGTCCACAGGAACCATACCAAGTTGGTGATAAAGTGTTTTTATCTACCAAATTTTTGCAGACCACACAGAAATCGAAAAAGCTTGGCCCTAAGTATGTGGGACCTTTTCCGGTTGAACGAGTTGTGAATCCTGTGGCGGTCCAATTGACATTGCCAAAAACTCTCCGTCGGATCCATCCTGTTTTCCATGTTAGTTTGTTAAAACCTGAACGTACATCTGATCTGAGGCCTACTCAGGTAGCCCCCCCTGTGCCATTGCTCATTGAAGGTGAACAACATTTTGAAGTTAAAGAAATTTTGGATTCTAGGAAGAAGCGGGGTCGACTCCAATATTTGGTTGCGTGGAAGCATTTTCCTTCTTCCCAGTCTGAATGGGTAGACGAGAGAGATGTTAGAGCCCCCCGACTGGTGCAGGCATTCCGCACCATGTATCCTGATAAACCCTGAACAAATATGCTGTTGTTATTTGTTTGTAATATCTTGTCTTTTATTCTTATATTTTCTAGGACTAACGTCTTTTTTCAGGAGGGCCGAATGTCAGCCTTCAAGATTTCTTCCTTTATTTCTTTTTCTCTGCTTTGCATCTTTCGGCTGCCATAAGTAACGGGAGGGGGGGAAATGGGCTATGATATATTTGGGAAGCGTGCTGGAGTGTGTAGGAAACGAAACTGTATATCTAGGGGAGGGGGAGTTTTACTTAAGTTTCTATTCCTTGCTTTTCTATTCCTTGCTATGCGCAACTGCGACTCCTTATCAAACTATGCCAAGGTCAACGGACAGAGGCCTCATCACCACCTGAAGATGCCCACATGATGCTATGCATACTTCCTCATTGGAGGAGCAATATGGACTGTTGGGGGTGGGAACGTTGCCATCACTTTGTATATGTGTTTTTCGCGCTCATTTCTTCAGATTCAGAATTCCTTTGTTGCTACCACTTTGATTTCCAGTAAAAGATATCTTTACTCTAACAAAATGGAGTTTAAGTGTTTCTTTCTTGGATATTGAATGGAGCACCAGCTGACATTATTCTGAATCTCCCTTTTACCAGCCCACCCGGAGAAAACCCAAATTTTCTTCCGAGGGGGTTTGCTAACAAACGATGTCTAGCCCAGCCAGTGACCGAGAAGGCCAGGGAGCGACTGGAGGACCTGAATCCCTGCTGATGGAGGGAGCAGAAGAGACTGACTTCTTAGCTGAGCTAAGTCTTGACGAAACCCCAGCTGTGAAGCCTAAATGGTCCCTGGGAGTCGGTTGGAAGGATCCTGAGGAAAGGCCCCCTCCAGGAGTGACCACAACCCGTCGCCGAGGGAAAGATGAACCATGGCAGGAGAAGGAACGGAGAGGCTTCTCACTAATGCAAGCCGAGCAATTTTCACATGAAGCTGCCGGAGAGGTTCCAGCTGATCAAAGGTACGAGGGGGAAGAGGGGGAGGTAACCCCAGGCAGAAGAATCAGGGCAGCCCCCCCCCATAAATCAACCTGGGCCAGCGCAACAGGCAGCAGCAGCAGCACAGGGCCCCCCGGCTGGGGGGATAATTGCCAGAAGGTGTAGAGCTGCAAGAGTGCCTCCGTTGGAAGTAAAATATGGAGGGGACCCCCAGGAATTGGGGTTTTTCCTAGCACAAGTTTGGAGCCACATGGAGGAGTATGGGCAGGATTTTTCCTCAGAAGCGGCCAAAGTCAGGTGTGTGACCAGGGCTTTGGAGGGAACGGCTGCAAAGTGGATGGTGACTTTGCATAATGATAATGCCCCTCAACTGCTGAATTATAACCAGTTCATGACAGCATTGCGCACCAGATTTGAAGATCCCCTAGCTGAACGCAAGGCTAGAATCAGGATGAAAACCATAAATCAGGGGCGAAGGTCAGTAGCTGATTACACCCAGGAGTTTAGAGAGCTGGCGTGCCATATCCGCGGCTGGTCCCAGGGAGCCCTGATAGAGGCTTTTAAGGATGGGCTAAATGAAGATGTTTATCAATGCTGCGTGGCCAGAAGAGACCCTGGGGAGCTGCAGCAGTGGTACGTGCTGGCAGCAGAGGTGGAGATTGACCTAACCCGAAACAGACGCCGGGGGGGCTTTGTCTTGAGGAATCCCCCCCCTACCAGGCCTCAAGAAACCTTAAAACCCCTGAAGGGAAGACCAGCGGCAAAACCCAGAACCAGAGCGTGTTTCCGATGTGGGAAGGAGGGCCACTGGGCTGCAGACTGCCATGCCAAGCTGGAACCGAAAGGGGCGCCAGGAGGAGGGAGAAGGTCTGAGAGGCCTCCAGCCACACCTCGTGGATCGGCGCTAAAAGCGGAGGAGGTTGTAGAGGTCACCCCTCTAAAAAGAGGGGGGTTGGGAACTCCAACCTCTTCTGAAGGGAGTGAATCCGAACTGGAAGACGACGCACTGGTAAGTCCGAACCAGGGTCCTATGACCATTCCAGTGAGATTAAGGGTATCCACGTCGGGGGCTGAAGGGGACATGTTGGCTTTGTTAGACTCTGGATGCACAAGGTGCGTAATCAGTGCAAAGATGGTAGAGAAGCTGGGATTAAGGCTAAAGACTCTGAAAACGCCCATAGCTTTTTGCCAATTGGATGGATCGGTAGCCGGGGGTGGACCTGCTCATTTTATAACGGAGCCAGTGGAGATGACAATGGGGAACCATAAAGAGACTCTGTGTTTTATTGTGGCCCCTGGGATGGAGCGCCCCTTAATACTGGGTTTGCCTTGGCTCCGGAAATGGAACCCCCATGTTAATTGGAGGAGGGGATTACTACGCATACGCACAGACCAACCCCCAGAAAAGGAAGGGAAATCCAAGCTGAGACCCAAAGCTCCCATAGAATTGGCTTCTACTGGCACCGAGACTCTGAAAGGGGAGGAGAAAATTCCAGAGGAATACTGGGACTTAAAGGAGGTGTTCAGTGAGAAGGCCTCGGATGAGCTCCCCCCTCACCGCTCAACGGATTGCAGTATCGAATTTTTGCCAGGAGTGAAACTCCCAAAACCCAAACTGTATTCAATGACCCCACGGGAATTAGGGGAATTGCGGTTGTTCATTGAAAAAAATTTAGAACGTGGTTTCATCCAACCTGCTAGGCCCCGGGTGGCGGCTCCAGTGTTGTTTCGGGAAAAGAAAGATGGTTCCTTACGCTTGGTGGTAGACTACAGAAATCTGAACGCCATCTCGGTGGAGAACGTGTACCCCCTTCCCCTGATGAAGGACATGCTGGCCCACCTCGCTAAAGGAAAGATTTTTTCAAAACTCGACCTGAGAGAGGCATACTACCGAATCCGAATCAAGGAAGGGGATGAATGGAAGACTGCTTTCAACTGTCCGATGGGGTGTTTTCAATTCAACGTCCTGCCGTTTGGCCTACAGGGGGCGCCTGCGGTATTCATGCAAATGATAAACCAAGTGTTGCAAGAGCATTTGTACAAAGGAGTGTTAGTTTATCTTGATGACATTCTTATCTACACAGAGACTCGTGATGAGCATGTGAAACTAGTGCGATCAGTCCTGGAGAAACTTCGAGCGGCCCAGTTGTATGCCAAACTGTCAAAGTGTGAATTTCACCAGGAGAAAATTGACTATTTGGGCTATCGCATATCGCACGACGGCATAGAGATGGACCCGGGGAAGGTGCAGGCGGTTTTGGAATGGGCCCCTCCCCGTACCAGGAAACAACTGCAAAGCTTCTTGGGATTTGCAAATTTTTACCGTCAATTTATTCCTGCGTTTGCGAAGATCGCGATGCCTATCACGAATCTCCTTAAAACCAAGGGGGAGGTGAAACCGAAGCCCAGTACATGGTCCATGGAATGTCAAGCTGCTTTTGAGAAACTGAAACGTCTGTTTGCTGCTGAACCCGTACTTAAGCACCCAGACATGGACGTTCCGTTTGTAATCCAAGCTGATGCAAGTGACGTAGCCGTTGGAGCGGTGCTACTTCAGGTAAATGAAAAGGGATACCTGCAACCATGCGCCTATACCTCCCGTAAACTAACTGAAACCGAGAGAAGATGGGCCATCTGGGAAAAAGAAGCTTTTGCAGTTCGATGGGCTTTGTTAACGTGGAGGCATTTCCTAGAAGGAGCCAAACACCCTTTTGAGGTTTAGACAGATCACAAAAATCTGGAAGCTCTGAAAACACCTCGGAAACTGTCTCCCAAGCAAGTTCGCTGGGCGCAACATTTTAAGCGGTTCAATTTTTCTTTGCGGTACATTCCCGGGGGGAGAAACTTCATGGCAGATGCTTTGTCCAGATTACCTCAGTATAATAGTGCCCGCCAGGAAGTGATAAGACCTATCATCCCAACCGAACAGTTGGCAGCTCCAATGGTTACCAGAGCTCAGAAGAAAAAAGAGGTTGATGTGTCAAACGATTTATCGGCAAAATTGAAAGAAGCTCTAAAACTGGATGATTGGTTCCTGACCCACTCGAATGACTGTACTATCAGAGATGGGTTGGCCTGGGTGGGGGCCAAATTATATGTACCGGGAAAGCTAAGGCACGAAATTTTACATCAAGCTCATGATTCTAAACCTGCTGGACATTTTGGGTTCGTGAAAACCCTACACTTGGTCAAAAGGCAATTTTGGTGGCCCACGTTGAAAAAGGACATTGAAACCTATGTCGCTAGTTGCCCTATTTGTGCTTCGGCTAAGTGGCCGCCTGGTAAACCAGCAGGCTTATTGCAGAACGTGGCTAGACCAACGGCCCCATGGAAGGAAATCTCCATGGATTTTATTGTAGAATTACCTGACAGTGGAGGAAATACAGTCATTTGGGTAGTGACAGATCTGTTTTCCAAACAGGTACACTTTATACCCTGCGCGAAGATCCCGTCAGCGAAGACGTTAGCTAAGTTGTTTATTCTGCATATCTACAGGCTACATGGAGTCCCTGAACGCATAATCTCTGATAGGGGTGTCCAATTTACCTCAAATTTCTGGAAAGAGTTCCTGAAGTTACTAGGCTCCGCCCAGGGGTTAAGCTCCGCCCATCATCCACAAACCAATGGGGCCTGCGAGAGAACTAACTCGGTACTGGAACAGTATCTGCGGTGTTACATTAATTATCAACAGGATGATTGGACTGATTTACTGCCTTTTGCTGAGGTGGCATACAATAATTCGTTACATAGCAGCACCGGATTCACTCTGTTTAAAGTGGCCTCGGGTCAAGACTTTGTACCCATACCCGAGCTTCCGCAAGAGGAAACTAATATTCCCTCGTTGGATGAGTGGATAAGGCATCTCCAGATGACTTGGCCAGTTGCCCGCAAGGCATTGGATGATGCTCATCAAGCTCACAAAAAGTTTGCAGATAAAAAGAGACGTCCACAGGAACCATACCAAGTTGGTGATAAAGTGTTTTTATCTACCAAATTTTTGCAGACCACACAGAAATCGAAAAAGCTTGGCCCTAAGTATGTGGGACCTTTTCCGGTTGAACGAGTTGTGAATCCTGTGGCGGTCCAATTGACATTGCCAAAAACTCTCCGTCGGATCCATCCTGTTTTCCATGTTAGTTTGTTAAAACCTGAACGTACATCTGATCTGAGGCCTACTCAGGTAGCCCCCCCTGTGCCATTGCTCATTGAAGGTGAACAACATTTTGAAGTTAAAGAAATTTTGGATTCTAGGAAGAAGCGGGGTCGACTCCAATATTTGGTTGCGTGGAAGCATTTTCCTTCTTCCCAGTCTGAATGGGTAGACGAGAGAGATGTTAGAGCCCCCCGACTGGTGCAGGCATTCCGCACCATGTATCCTGATAAACCCTGAACAAATATGCTGTTGTTATTTGTTTGTAATATCTTGTCTTTTATTCTTATATTTTCTAGGACTAACGTCTTTTTTCAGGAGGGCCGAATGTCAGCCTTCAAGATTTCTTCCTTTATTTCTTTTTCTCTGCTTTGCATCTTTCGGCTGCCATAAGTAACGGGAGGGGGGGAAATGGGCTATGATATATTTGGGAAGCGTGCTGGAGTGTGTAGGAAACGAAACTGTATATCTAGGGGAGGGGGAGTTTTACTTAAGTTTCTATTCCTTGCTTTTCTATTCCTTGCTATGCGCAACTGCGACTCCTTATCAAACTATGCCAAGGTCAACGGACAGAGGCCTCATCACCACCTGAAGATGCCCACATGATGCTATGCATACTTCCTCATTGGAGGAGCAATATGGACTGTTGGGGGTGGGAACGTTGCCATCACTTTGTATATGTGTTTTTCGCGCTCATTTCTTCAGATTCAGAATTCCTTTGTTGCTACCACTTTGATTTCCAGTAAAAGATATCTTTACTCTAACAAAATGGAGTTTAAGTGTTTCTTTCTTGGATATTGAATGGAGCACCAGCTGACATAACCTATGTACAACTATGATTTGTGTATGCTTTAAAATATAAATGTATGTGGCAAAATTCCTGACTCTACAGGCCTCTGAAGAGAGATTATAAGTCCAGACAGCATGACCCTGGCTATGCTGGCTTCTAGCCAGTGATATAAATAACAATATCATATTGGTGGAGGCAATTGATAGGGGAAGACTGGATTATGAGGTTTTTTTTAATCAATCACCATGAAAGATTCTGTGCAGGTGTTTCTGTAATTATGAAACCAGACAATCCTTAGAATTTGGTGGTTCTTAGTCTGACAGGTTCAGATGGAGAGATGGAATTTTTATTAAACATTAAGTAAGAAGAGTTGTGGACTTCAAAATTGGAAACTGCTTTCCATTACATTGCATCTATCTCCTGCAGTGCATTGCTTTTGCTCTGTTTTAGTTTTGGAGTTAGCATTCCTGTTTCTGAGAACTTACTGTACATAAAATACAATGGAAAGATAAATTGTGAGGCAGGATGGGAAACTTTCTATACCCAGCATTTATATCCCTTCCAAGTTTGTTCAGCTTTAGCTCAAGCAACCAAGACTGATGAAATAAAATCCTCATAAGATGTGGAATTACTAGAAATGCTGATCAGCTTACATAATTACAAATAATCTCCTGATATCTTACAAGGGACTTAGGGAAATATTATTTAATCAATATCAAGAGGGAACTATCTTTTAATTACATTAATTCCTGTTTTGTGGTCTAAACTCTAACATTTGAAAAGGATTCAGCTTCTAATTTTCTTACAAACTGAATGAATGAACAAACTGAAGATTGAAATGAATCTGAAGAAAGATAAAGGATACAACCAAGAGTGGATGCTTTCAGTTTACTTTTCTTTTAGTTTGGGATAAATGACTAATAGCCAGCAGAAGTATTTTTACCACTTTAGACAAAAGAATCTTATATGATCAGCGTTGAGAACACTGTCACTTCAAAAGTTCCATAGGGAAAACTCAGAGTGAATGCAATAATTCTTCTCGGAGAAGCACAAAGCCGAAGACACAAGCCTGAAGATGACGAATGAGAATTCATTGAAACGTCGCCTAGATACTTCCAATTCTAGGCGGGAGAAAACCCGAACAACCAAAGATCCATATATATATATATTGGGGCTTACCATGGTGTTGTAACACAAGTTTATATACTCATTCCCCTGTATTGCTGATCTGGATGAGAACCAGTGGCCTAATGGCAATTACTACTGCCTCACATGTAATACTTCCCTGGTTCGAATCCCAGTAAGGGTATGGCTAGCTGATGAGAGCTAAGTAGCTCGAAATAGATCTATCCTAGTCTCCCTTATTTAATTATTTATCAGCTCAAAAACCTAACACACCCACATATATATATATATAGACAGCAGTATGCTTCTTCCCTTGATTGGGGCTTACCAGGGTGTTGTAACACAAGTATATCTACTCATTCCCCTGTATCACTGATCTGGATGAGAACCTGTGGCCTAATGGCAATTACAACTGCCTCACATGTAATACTTCCCAGGTTCGAATCCCAGTAAGGCTAGCTGACGAGAGCTAAGTAGCTCGAAATAGATCTATCCTACTCCCTTATTTATTTAATTATCAGCTCAAAAACCTAACACACACACACACACACACACACACACACATATATATTTGTTTTCTGAGATTTTTACGGGTATTTGTATGTGGATCTTTGGTAATTCGGGTTTTCTCCTGCGTAAAATTGGAAGTATCTAGGTGACGTTTCGATGAAGTCTCATTCATCATCTTCAGGCTTGTGTCTTTGGCTTTGTGCTTCTCGGAGTAATGTGAGCTTGCAGTTGTTTCTTTGTTTTAATTGTCAGTGGGGGTGGCTTGATTGGGTGGGGACTTGGCTGTGTTCTGATTGGTTGGGGGGTTGGCTGTGTTCTGATTGGCTGGGGGTGTGTTTTGTTCAGTTGGGGGCTTAGTTGTGCTCAGGTTAGTCTTAGTTGCTGGGGGATTTGAGATGATGAGCTGTGATCCTGCTGTTTGGCTTTGCGTTCGTGATCGTGCCACATCTTCATGGTGGGCGTCAGTTCCTTCATTTATGGGTTGGGGGTTTGAAGCAGGTAGTGATGCAGCTGTGGTACGGCTTCTGGTACGTGGTTGTGTTTTATCTTCTGTGTGGGTGTGAATCTGCTTTCTACGTGGGAGTGTGGTGGTAGCATCTTGTGTGGCCTTCGTGGGTATGGGTCTGGTGTCATTCTTCATGTTAGGTACTCATTTGTTTTGAAACCTGCCCTCATTAACAAACGAGGTTGTTATGATTCTGCAGAGTTCAGAGAACTGGCAAATTGTGCCCCTGGCTGACCTGCCCCTCTCTGCCCACCCCTCCCATCCCAATCAGTCCTTATTGCGCATGTGCAACATCACACGCATGCCCAACATCACTGACTACATTTTCCCCACCTAATCACTCGTTAAGGTATTTCTTCCCCTCCTCCCAATGATCAGCTGTGCTGGGATTCCCCTTGATGGCTTCTCAGAGGCCCAGAAGGCCCAAAAATGGAGCTTGGGAGGGATGCTGCACGCCCCCCCTGCATTCATTTTTTGCCTTCCTGGGCCCCAGGGAAGCCTTCTGGGAGCAAAAGTGCCACCCAAGACACTCCCCTGAAGCCCAGAAGCCCCAAAAATAGAGTGTGCTCCGTTTGGGGCAAACCACCCCCCCGGAGGCTTCCCTGATGCCCAGAAGGCAAAAAAAGGAGGGTGCTGCAAAAAAAAGAAGCCATTCCCACCGTCACATGGCTTTGCCCACCTAGCCACACCCACAGAACCATTGTTTAAAAATTTGAATCCCACCCCTGTATATATGTGTGTGTATGTGTGTGTGTAAATTTTATTTTTTTTATAATTTTCTCCAGAAATATATATGAAGATTTCAAACATCAAAATATATAAATTCTCTGTCCTTTTTATGTTATTGATTTCTTTACTTACTTTATTTACTTACTAAGTAACTAATAAATGTTACTTGCTAAGTAACATTTCAGTAAGAAAGATCAAACAGAAAAAAACATAAGCATTTTCAATCATAATTAAAAGCAGCCAAAATTTTCAAGACTAAGACTTTAGTAACCATTGTCCAATGGTTTTAACATTTTTGCACAAAACTACTTATATATTAATGAAGATTATATGCATGCAAAATTTAAAAAGTTTACTTGTACAGTTTTAAAATTATAGCATCCATGATGTGGTATTAGCATAATCTGCTAACTGGAAATATCTTAAAACATTTGCAACATTTTTATTTAATGTCCAAAGAAGATTAAATATTCACCTTCAGTTTACCCATGTTTCAGGCACCAGACAATTTTACATATAGTTCGCATTCAGAAATGAGGTATGTTTTCAGCAGTTTGCATATGCTTGTTCTCTACATGGTGATTTGGTTCACATCATGTTATAATGTGGTTTCCTTGGTTTTGACTAAATAAGTTACTTGCAGCCTGCCAGTTTGATTTATACATCATGGGTTGGTTTGCTTAACATATCTGTGTTCAAGCAATTGCGGTTTATTAAATAAATTATGTTTTAAAATAACCATGATATTGCATAATTTGTGAACCACATAAGCATCTGCTGATTTGTATATTCAAACACACACAAGAAATGAAAGATAAATTATAATAGATAAAAGAAAAGGAAAGTGAAATTCATAGCAAGATATATAAAAACATACTTCCCCTATAAAACTATTTTCTGTTTAAAAATCGTCAAGTACTATCCCTAGGAAATCATTATAATGTCCCATACAAAGACAAACAATTAATTTTATGACAATTGGTTAATTTTATGACATGGTCAATTGATTATTAAGACTATTAAATCCACAAAAGTTTATTTCCTTTATTTTATGAGATTAAATAATTGTGCCACAACCCTAAAGTTTTGCCCAGTCAAATCTATCTTCTTCCCTCCTTCATATCAATGTTTAAGTGTTGTGGCAAAATGAAGTATTCCTAAATAGAATTTTTTGGTTTCTTCGAGCATGTTTCTTCTTAGGAGTGTATCTAATATTACTTTCACAATCTTCCATTTAATATTCATTTCTCACAAACGGGAGAAATATTGTATATTGTAGTTTTGCAACCACTCTTATAATCAGAAAGCTAATCTGCAAAGCTTCCATTTTTTTTCTTTTTACAATGCTTTAGTACCTTTGTATTATCCAGGGTGGAGTTGGGGCAACTCTGTGGAGCTGAGCATTTACTGACCAGATGCTCTTCTGATGCCTATGTGGAGTTCGAAGCAGATATTTTCTCTTTGCACCCTGAGAGAGAAACATGTGCCGCTGTCTAGGATTGAATTCTCAACATTCCAAATGGGAGACAAGCATCTTCACCTCTAGTCCCCCATGCCGTTCATATTTATGAAATAGTTATTACTTGATAAAATGACAAGCAATAGAATATGATTAATGTTATTTCTCATAGTGTCTTGTGTGATTATAAGTATCATATTTATAAATTCAAAGTAGATTAAATAGCAACACAAAGTATTTCTTGCTCAAGATCTATACTAAATAGTGTGTATTGGCCTGGTATTGGAGTGACTGAGTCTAGATATCAGTCAGTGAGTTATCCTGGGCCAATAGCATCTTCTCCAATGAACTCTCCCATTATTTCCAGCCAGGCCTATAATTAGAAAAGTGTATTCTAGAAGAATTAAAATGTGGGTTCCATCCCAGGGAAATGGCTTTATTTATTTACTTGCTTACTTACTTACTTACTTACTTACTTACTTACTTACTTACTTACTTACTTATTACTTACTTACTTACTTACTTACTTACTTACTGCTTATATTTGCCAACTTACCAAAAGGAACTCTGAATAAAAATACAGTACAATAATATAACCATTTTCAATAAGCCAATGATTACATTGAGGACATGGAAAAACTCAAATTCATCCCATATGGCAACCATTCTGATACCAGTATCTGGTGTAAAAGACAGGTGCTACCTCTTTCCTGAAGGCCAGCAACACTGGGGCTATCTCTGTCTCTGGAAAGATGCTGTTCCCCAAGTGCCATGATAGAAAAAGCACATTTTAAAGGCCTGAGACTGTTTTAGATACCATATGCAGATACATTCTGCAAATGCTCTCATCTCAAATTTTTTTAAGTAAGAATCTCTGTATCATTTTAATGTTCAGATAAATTTCCATGTGAATTTGACAGAGTACCAGATTGTTTTAGCAATCATTTTATCATTATTTTACCTTTTCAGTCTTTTAAGTAGAATTGCACATTTATGCATTTCCAAAAATGAGTTCTATCATCAATGGATTTCATTAGGAAAGTTCAGTAAATATTAAAATTATGTACTGTATTTTAAGAAAAATACACTCTCTATATAAGCAATGGGTTGTTCACTGTTATCTAGCCATAATAAGCTCCAGATAAATCTATTCCTTCTGTATTACTGAGTAAACTTGCTAAATAAAAGTGACTTAGAATCTATATTCAAACATTACATATAATGGTGATAACCCATGACATCCAGCTGAATCCTATTGACAAATTTTGAGCAATCTGCCTAATGTAAGTAATAAGGGATATGACTGCTAGATTTCCTATTTGAACTACTCCAAAAGGGCAACAAAAAGTAAAATCTTATTTTTAATCAGCAATGCCCTAGAGGAGGGAGGGAGGGAGGGAGAATCAGTTAAAGTGAGCACAAATATACCATTATCACAATCACATTTCTATGCATTATTGCATTTTTAAGTGGAAAAAAAGTAAACTTAATGCTCAACCATTAAAAAACTATTTGCCAAAAGCAGAGGGCTAACCCAGATGATACCAATGAAGGGATACAAATGAATGAGGAAATTGGAATAGATAATAGTTCTAACCAATGATCTGAGCACATTTAAGCAGAAAATTAGAGCATAAACTTTATACCCTATCCAAATATATACTTCCTTAAAGAGGAAGAGGCAAAGAGAAAGAAATCAAAAGACCTGGCACCACATTTCCAAGCTGTGAAATAAATGGAGGGTGCTAAAAGGCTTCTTAATTGGTAGCAATAACTGTCGAATTGTAGGGGACTTAAACAAGGATCTTAACAGAGCCACTATGTCTAGAAAGGTGAAAATGCATTCAATAGACTTTTGTTTATTTTTCTGCCTTTATTATTTTTATAACTCAGGGAATTACAAGCAGTATCTAATATTTCTTTCTCTTGTTTTCCCATATAACATATATATCATGTAAGACACTGTAATGGTATATAGGAATGATTGTAGGAGACTGGACCCAGAGACGCTGCCTAGGAAACTATCAGAAAAGAGGGAAGCAACTGTCAGTTGCATAGTGGATGGAGCAAGAGGCTCTGGAAGGATCCTCCCTAGGTTATCAGACTGTAAAATTGATGGCGAGAGAATGGTACTTTCAGACTTGCAAGATACCATTAAAACAGCTTTACAATAAAGTAGAACTTATTTATCTGGTCATGCTTCCTGATTGGTCTACCTGGGAAGAGGGGAGTGCTCACTGCTATTTCCACAGCTAAAATTACCTAAGTACACTGATTGGACTTTGGACTCTTCCAAATATTTAAAGATATGTCTCATACATAACCATAATGCTTTGTTGTCATTTGGGGGGGAACCACAGGACACATATGGGAAAGTAGAAAAATCATGGGTATCATTTAGCAAAGCAATTTACTTGTTTATTTTGCAGAGATCAATTACATTAATTAGCAAGGTTGATCCCTTAAACAGAAAACCATTAATTATTCAAAGCAAAGGAACTATCCCACATACTCACCAGCAGAGGCATCTACAGAATCTGATGTTTTTCATCAAGAATGATAAAACTGAAATCATGTCCCTCGTCATCTGCCCTCGTCATCTCCCTCCTAGACTATTGCAATGCTCTCTACATGGGGCTCCGCTTGAAGAGTATCCGGAGGCTCCAGCTGGTGCAGAATGTGGCCGCGTGGGTGGTTTTGGGGGCTTCTCGGAGCTCCCATGTTACACTGCTCTTGCGCGAGCTGCATTGGCTTCTGGTGGCCTTCTGGGTGCAATTCAAGGTGTTAGTGGTCACCTTTAAAGCGCTCCATGGCTTGGGACCTGGGTATTTACGGGACCGCCTACTGCCACCATCAGCCTCCCGTCGGCCAGTGCACTCCCACAGGCCGGGCCTTCTCAGGGTGCCGTCGGCTGGGCGATGCCGGCTGGCAGCCCTGAGGGTGTGGGCCTTCTCTGTGGGTGCACCCTCCCTCTGGAATGAATTACCCCCGGAGATGAGGACTATCCCTGACCTATAAACCTTCCGGCACGAGCTGAAGACCCACCTTTTCCACCAGGCTGGTCTGGTCTAGAGTTACTTGTAGGGCTTTTAATTGGTTTTAATGGCTTTAGCTTTTTAAATTTTCCTGGTTAGTTTTTATCTTTATTTTAATTCAGCTATTAATTTAATCCATTTTAATTCTATTTTAAAAATTGTATTTATAACTGTGTTGTTTTTACTTGGCTGTACACCGCCCTGAGTCCCGTCGGGAGAGGGGGTGGTATATAAAATTAATAAATAAATAAATAAAATAAATAAATGTCATTCTGATGAAAACTCCAAATTTTGCATACGTACAAAATGGGCAGAGCTCGCGTTGTGATGGTCATGTGAACTCAGCAGGATCTCAGTTTAGCTCATGGACATTCTCTAACAGCTTCACCTTCTGTTTCCTATTTCTCAGATTTCTCACCAGGCCAGGCAATAAATCACAGATCTCCAGACATTTAATATTTAATTCAAATCTTGGCTAGATTTGGCAGAAAATTTTAGATTTGGCAGAAAATTTTAGAGAAGATTCAGTTAATTTGGAATCTTTACTGAAGGTGAGATTGAAGTTTAATATAACAGTTGATTAGCCATAACAGAGTAAGAATTCAGAGTCTTCGTGCCAATGTATGTTTCTTTCTTTGTCTTTCAAGTTAATTTGACGGTATTGCGTGGCTGAGATATATTTTGCTTAATAGTCCTCTACAGAATGGAAAACCTCTGGTTTTTTTTTCCTCACAGGTTTCAGCCTTTATTCCAAGAGAATAGCTACATCCCAGGCAGCATAACTTTGATTAACCATTGATGAGAAATAATCAGAGAAGTTTTCTCGATCCATGAGAAATCATAGGAGCCTTTTCTCAGCTTGTTTTATGCATTGGGGGGAAAGGTTTCTGCGAATGAGCCAAATAAAAATAATATTTCCTAATTCTAACCCCAATGTATTAATCATAAAGTAGGACTTAATAGATTGTATGGGGACTGCAGTGGCTCACGTGGTAAGACGCTGGGCCTGCGCACCGCTGAGATTGGCAGCTCGATTCCCATGAGTAAATAAACTGTGTAAAGACAAGAAAAGAGCCTCCCCCGATTGACTACTGGCATTAAGGCATCCTGCAGGTGAAGATTACACTGCACAAATAAGTTCCTTTCACAGAAGCAGCCAACCACCTTGGTGATCCCTGGCTAACATGTGCCATACACTATTAAAAAATTAAAAATAGATTGTACAATGATACTCTATTAAGCCATGTCCTCTGTCATCATTGAGCCTCTTGGGAATGAAATTGACTTTCAGGCCAAAATCAGTTCTCTGTCTCTGCTTTTAAATACATAATCAAATATTCACAATGCACATGCCCATATTTTTCAAAAGATTGAATGCAATATAAATGTACTTATCCATATAATCAGCCTGTCCCTTTGCAGCTCCTCAGATTCAAATGAACTGTCCATCTGGAGTTGTATTTCTATTTCAATTCCCACTACGGTATAGCGTTAGTACCTGCACACTAACAGCCACTAAAACAAAAAACTCTGATAGAACGGATTCCAATGGTAATCAGAGTAATTTGTAATGCATCTCATTATTAAGAATGTCAAAAGAAAATGTGTTAGCTTTTGTCAAATGTATTAGTAAAGCTTAATAGAGTCCTCCAGGTCTTAATTAGGAAACCGATGCCCAAGTGTTGGTGTTAAACAAAATGCAGCTAGGTAGCAATGTTCACTCAACTACCTTGAAATAGCATACTGATAGGATAATGGTTCCAATGCAACGGTGGTATTCAGCAGGTTCTGACCAGTTCTGGAAAACAGGTAGCGAAAATTTTGAGTAGTTCAAAATACCGGTAAATATCACCTCTGACTGGAGATTTTACAGTATCCTTCCCCTGCCACACCCAATAGGTCACACCCACAGAACCAGTAGTAAAAAAAAATTGAATCCCACCACTGTTGCAATGGTGATAAATTGTGAAGGTTGGTCACAAGCTTCAGCAATCCAATGTGGACTGAAACAGAAGGTTCAGCCCTCAGCTTTAATTAAGGAATATAGGCAGTGATAGTGATCATTATCAATAAATGCCACCAGAAGAGTACACAGTTAAGAAACCATAATAGACCCAGGGATCAAGTGACTGTAATGTTATTATATTATTGAAAGGGGTTAAGTTTACCTGAAGAATGAACAGATATTTTGCCATATGATGTTTTGAAAGCACAGATTAAGATTTAAGTAATTAGTATGTTAAGCTCAGTATTTGTCAGCTTTGGAAGCCATATAGCACCAGAAGCTTCCATGTTGCCATATTCCTGTGCCTGGGAAATTCAAATGAATTCAGAGATGCTTTTTTGTTAGTGTTTTACATTGAGATTTTACTGTATGCAAAAACTTCTTTTTTTTTTTTTGGCAATATTGATTTGCATGCGGTTTCCTCAACCCTTATCCACTACATTGAAAACTCAAGGCAACTAACCCTAAATAAAATTCAGAATACTTTTAGGGCTAATTTTACTAACAAATGAGCTAGTAGAAAAAGCTGACATAACAACTCACAAAATATTTATAAATCTTGCAACAAAGCTAATAAGGGAATTTATGGAATAATAATTAACTGTTTGAACTATTTGACTTCTTTGAACTCTAAACCTACACCCTCAAAGAGCTCACTGGTAGCAAAAGGGACTGTCCACCTGCAACTCTTTCTACTCACCACCTATCAGATACTCAAATAAAGGTAGTAGTTGATTTGCATGAGGAAGGGACTCTGCTATGAAGCATCAAAGAGAAACTCTTTCTATGCTGCTTCACACAATTCTTTTTTTGCCAACAGTACCAATAACTGCTGTTCAAGATGATCTCTCTTTCAAAGATAGGTCTCCAAGCTAGGAATTGGCTCAGAGATCCAGCAGGCAGAGAAAGTAGGTTGAAAGAGCCAGACTCTTCTGCTTTCCAAAGTTGAATGGTCCTGGAGAACAAGAGCCAGATAACCGGAGGGAGGTCTCCTGAACTAGATTAAAAAGGCTAGTAGAAAGAATGTTAGCATTAAAGGAAAAAACCACTGGGTTAATATCACTGGAGATTATTCAATTGGCTTTAAAAAGTTAGCAAATCTGACCTCTTCAGTAACTTCATAGAAATTACTCCTCCTGCCTTAAATAAGGCTTACTTTGGTGGGAGTAACTATGATTCTCTTAATCGAAGCATAGTTGCACAGCTTGGAGAAGGTATGGACGGTGTCTCTGACTTTTGTACTGGAGCTCAGATCCAAGCCATCCCCCCTGCAAGAAAAAAAAAACACCTCATAGAGGGGTTGCTGCTGGTTACTGATATGACTAAAGTAATGAGTCCTGGTTCCCCTGGAGTTTCAGACTCCAGCAGTAGAGATGGGAGCACCAATGAACTGGCACCCAGAACAGAGCAGAAAATCCCAGCTTCCCATGCTTTTATTTATTAACTTTTACTTATTAACTTTTATTGTATTAATTTTATTTTAGCTGAATGTTTGAGGAGGATGTTGTTCATTACACTCAAATGGTCATTAAATTCAATCGATTGTGAATCCTTGGCCACAACTGATAAAGAGTGCCAAAGCACAAGTCACAACAGCTCCTGCCCTTTGCTGTTTCTTCTTTTAGATGAAGCAGGATAGGAGGCGGGGGGGGGGTTGCCCTTGATAAGTAGCTGAATGGGAAACAACCACTTAGAGCCAGCTAGAAATTAAGGCTTAAATCCTCTCCCTTGTGGTGGATGGAGGTCTACTCAGTGAACCATCGGAAGCTCATTATATATAGCAATAAAAGGGCTGATCTCTTCATAAAACTCACCCAGAACTTCTACCAATTAACCCATATTCAATTTAATGCCTATAGCATAAAGAGCCTGCCAATAAATCATACTTAAAAAAAAATCCCAACTGAAGGCAAAGGAGAATAAGAGCCATATTAATATATAGCAGCATATGGAATTAATACAATTAGGAACCAATAAAACAAGTCGCTCGAAGCAATGCTGTCCTTGCAAAATTTCAAACAACTGACACTGCATGCAAGCAGCCAAATTACTGCATCTGAGCAAAGAGTGGATCTTTGATGCTTGCATGCAAGATAAATGACCATGAAGTGTACAAATGAAGCAATACTCCAAAATATGTTGGCAAAGTCAAAGTGGCAATGGGAAGGGCTATATTAAATTAGAATTCAATGAGATAACTTTAATTTTGCTTTTAATGCATTCACCAACATATATATTTTAACTCTCATTTAATCTTTTACATGGATGACAGTATCAGCATACAGGTTGAATCAGTAAAACAAGAGAGTATACAGCCTTTTTTCTCTGCTTTGCCAACTTGAATCCTGTCTGTTTCACCAACTTCTATCTGGACTGTGGCTTATACTGATCTGTGTGTAAAGTTTGTATAAGTGTAATGAGACATTCTGGGATTTCCATTTTCCTAAGGATACTCTACAGTTTCACATGATCAACATACAATTGAAGGCCTTTCTATAGTCAGTAAAATACATATTGACTTCTTTAGGCATCAACAATAATACATCATGTTTTATAGTGACACTGTGGAAGTCAGCAAGGAGATAGTAGTGTGGA
Source organism: Bungarus multicinctus (assembly GCA_023653725.1). Classification (NCBI taxonomy): domain Eukaryota; kingdom Metazoa; phylum Chordata; class Lepidosauria; order Squamata; family Elapidae; genus Bungarus; species Bungarus multicinctus. The sequence continues at coordinate 125,050,338 of CM042838.1, read as the reverse complement.
CTCATTTTCCCTTAAGTACATAGAACTTAAGGTACATATAAAATCAAATTACTAATCATATTTTTTTTAAAAAAACTTAGAAAATGATAAATGGATCAACTCCTGTTCAGTTCATTAATTTATTATTTACTCAAGATACTTATCCTCATGTAATGATTGAGCAGATAACACCGAATTCAGCTTTTAATTTAGTCATTAAAGGCTTATATGTTGTTTTGCCTTATCCTTGGCATGAATCATTGGTGAAGAGTGGAATGGTCTGGTCTGGTTATATTGTATATATTTTTATTTGATTTGATCTTATTGAATTAATTAACAAAAGAATAAGTACTCAGACATATAAATTAACAGTATTAATAATATAAAATCAAATTACTAATCATAATAAAAAAACTTTAAAAATTATAAATGGATCAGTTCCCAATCAATTCATTAATTTATTATTTACTCAAGAAATTTCTTCCTTAATTCTTCATTTAAAAACAATACAGACAAATTATCAAACAACCTGTTTCTGCAAAAAAGGAAGATTTCTTTTTCCACTGTTTTCTAATGATTCTTTTAACTGGTCCCTATGACTAAAAAATATTTGATACTTTAGATTCCAGATACAAGAAATGTAGTGAATGCAAACAAGTGCATCTTTAATACATAGCAATGGAACCACATTTATAAACCCTTTCTTTTAATCCAAGATATGACAAGTTCAGACCACATCTTTCAGCATTCCAACTCCTTCAGCAGCAAGGCAATTGCTACAAACTCCTATTAACATTCTCTGAAATATTAAATATACATGAAGCAATATATTTTGGTTTTTAAGCAACAAGAAGCTAATTTCACCTTATGTAAAGCAACGTTCAACTATTTTATCAGGCCAGGACTTTCAAGCATACTATTCCAGAGGCCACATGAATAATGCCAAATTCATCAACTCCTTACAAACAAATTATATTTCCTTAATAAAAATGCAATGGATCCCTTCAAAAACCTATCAAACCCCTGTGGAACTAAAAACCAGTTATTACATCTGAACCAAATAGATTAAACAATAAATGTTGAATTTTAATAAACTGCAAAAAAAGCACCATGAGATAAATCAAAAAAGTTCTTTCAATTCTGTAAATATTTTAAAAATGGCTCTTTTAGACATTAATTCATCCAAAGGAGTGCCATTATGAATGGCTGAATATATCCCCAAAAGAGATATAAAGAAAATTTCAAAGTTGGAGTTGCAGGTTTATTTTTAGAATGTACAAACACAACATGACTGTAGGAAGATGCTTCATCTATATGGAAGTTTATTTGTACTCAGGAGATATAAAAGTTGAATATTAGTGTTAGAGTTCCAAGTAATACACCCATAGCAAACAGAACTCTGTTTCTGTTGTGATTCACCAGTAGCCAGTGTAGACAGCAGCAGAGTCAGACAGTGAGGAAGAAAGGGGACCAGTCAGGAAGTCTGGAGAGGACTTGGACGAGGGTTCTGCATCTGATGCAGGGATGGGGCCAGGACCATCTGGGAGTAGGGTGCTGCCTTCAGAGTCTAGCAGCAGTGAAGTAAAGGACCCAGGGGAGCCTCTTCCTAGTGTGTGTGTGCGCAGAGCTGCTAGAAGGCAAGACCAGATGAAACAGAAGGGGCAACTCAGGAGTAAGGCTGGGAGGTGATTGTCCCTACCATAAGGGATAAAAGTCAGACCTTAATGATGAAATCTTTGCAGGAAGCAAAGTAGTTTGATAGATTCCAAGTCCTTGAAGATCTATGTACTCTGGTTATTTTTTTCTGGTACTTCAGTTGGTTTCTGTTATAATTAATTGGATACTTCTGTTTCCACAGCACTTAAAGGCATGTGCTTATCTTGGGGAACTATTTGTAATTAGTTCTGGCTGAGAATGAAAATAATTCCCACCCAGCATTGCAGTTAAATAGGTTTTGCTTTTACAACAAGTTTGATATTAATTCCATTTGATGAAGCCTGGGTCAGAACAGTTTCCTCAAAGAAAAAGTTTATTGGATATATTATATGGGCACAGGCTGGTGAAAACTGACTCTAAAGGTTCCTATGGTTTTCACCTAATTAAAAGTAAACATTTTCCCCCTTTCCCAAACAATGTCACATGATCCAATCAAGGTCTGGTTGCATGGAAACTTCATTCCTCCATTCTTCAACCACCTGTGGGAATGTCCTTGGTTCTCAGGGAACCATTTCTATTTGGCTACAAAACCCCAGCTATCTCTATTTCCCCATCCCCATCCCTCAGCACCATTGTGGCAACACTGAAGCCTCCAAGATGGTCTCAGTCAAGCTAGCTTCAGAGTTGACAATTTGTTTGAATGGTTAAACAATTGGCAACTCCAAATCTCGACCAACAAATGCTCTGACCTACACATTGGTAAAAAAAAATCAGTACACCAAATACAATCTAGGCGGATATGACCTCGTTGATGAACCTCACTCTGTCAAAGACCTTGGAGTATTCATATCTAATGACCTAAATGCAAGAGCTCACTACAACAGCATTGTCAAAAAAGCTTCAAAATCTAAAAAAAAAAAGCTTGTAAATCTAATTTTAAGAAACTTCTCCTCTGATAATACTAAATTACTAACTAGGGCATACAAAACCTTTGCTAGACCAATACTTGAATACAGGTTGGCTGTCTGGAATCCACATTTTATATCGGACATTAATACAATTGAGCATGTCCAGAAGTATTTCACAAGAAGAATACTACACTCCTCTGTTCGCAACAGAATACCCTACACGATCAGACTTGAGATTTTGAACTTGGACAACCTAGAACTATGCCAGCTATGGTTTGACTCAAGCATAGTTTATAAAATAATCTGCTTTAATGTACTACTAATCAATGACTTTTTCACCTTCAACTGCAACAATGCAAGAATACACAATAGATACAGTATAAACCAGGGGTGAGATTCAAATTTTTTAACAACCGGCTCTGTGGGCATAGCTTAATTGGTGGACATTGCTTGGTGGTCATGTGACTGGGTGGACATGGCTTGGTGGTCATGTTACTGGCTGGGTGTGGCCAACTCAACATCACTCAATCGAGGCACGCATCTCCTCTCCTGGCCTCTCGTGACTGGGGATGCTGCAACAGTCATAAGTGTGAAAAACAGTCATAAGTCACTTTTTTTCAGTGCCATTGTAACTTTGAATGGTCACTCCACACAAGCAAAGTACCAGCAAAGGAGGAAAGAAAAACTCCAGAGAAGTTCCAGAGACAGGAAGTCTAGTCCTGCAAAGAATGTAATAAGGGTTAACGGAGAGGCAGTTTCTGTAAGCAACACCAGAATGTTTCCTTTCCTGCCTTCCTTACAGGATTAGGCCAGTAATTTCTTTTAACAACCAGTTCTCCGAACTGCTTAGAATGTTAACAACCGATTCTAGAGAATAGGTGTGAACTGGTAGAATCCCACCCCTGATATAAACTTAATGTACACCACTCCAAACTTGATTGCAGAAAGTACGACTTCAGCAACAAGGGGATCAATGCCTGGAACACACTACCAGATTCTGTTGTCACATCCCCAAACCCACACTCCTTTTCCCTCAAACTAACCACTATTGACCTCACCCCATTCCTAAGAGATAAGTAAGGGGTGTGCATAAGCACACAATCATGCCTACCATTCCTGTCCTATTGTCCCCAATTATTCGTACCCATTTCCTGTATTTATACTTATGTTTATTTTCTTGTAAGCTATTGACAAATACAATAAAATAAAAAAAAACAAATAAAGTTTTACTAAAGTTAAAGTACTATACCTATTTCCTCTGTCAATACCTTTCTTAGCCCATTCCAATTGGAGCTTACTCCTATTAACTTACCAACTTCTTCACAGAATGCTCTAGTCTTACTGCTTTTTTTTTCTTTTCCTAGTACCCCTTTGAGGCCTACAAGCAGGTGACTATAAATCAAGAATTTATACTGTCTGCCAAAATGGATGAGTGATTCTTTGCTTCTTGATTCCGTGCTAATTCCAGCCACTCTCTTAATTTTCAGTTCCTTTTCACCATAGTCTTTTATCCTACCAGTTCTTGGCTTCACTCTCTTTAGATTTCTTTTCTGGTTGTTTGCTGGAAGAACAGCCTTCAACTCTCTTCAGAGAGTTCAGTTTTACTTGTTGGAAGACTGTTTTAACTCTCCTTCAGGCATCTTACAGCTGCCTTCACTTGCTTCTTCTAAACCTCTTCTTATCTGGCCTGATCAGTAAATACAAGCTTTAAAAGACCATTATTTTTTAAAAAAAATAAGAGAATGAATCACATTTGGAATAACACAAAACAAATAAAATGCACAATAATAACTAGGCTGCACAGACAGCATGGTTATCTGTATATTAGGTCAATATATATTGCAATATATATATATGAATATATATATACCACCCATCCCTGTGTGATAATTGAAGCAAAACTGCAATTGTGTTTAATTAAATACATTCAGGATTCTGGTTGTAAATAATTCACAAATGATGAATGCATAGCAATCATATTCAGTTAGATCAGCGGTATCAAATTTGCAACCTGCAAGCTGTCATTGTCATGTGCTGGCCACCCACTCCTCCATTTTAGCAAAGAAGGAAAGAGTTCTGATATGCCACTTAACAACATATCATCGCAATGCTCCTGAGTTATATCTATTTAGCACAAGAGAAGTCATTGGTTAGAGTGTTTGGGAGTTGAGACTATGCAGATGATTGAAAAAGTAGTAGAAGTGAAATTAATCAGGAAATTGTGGGATTGTCATTGTTCCATACACTTGAAACTTAGATTATTATTTTAAAAAGATCAAACAGGATGAATATTACATAGCATATTATAATATGTTGTAGAACTCCGGTTTTTAAAAAGTGGTACATTCAGGAAAAAGGCACTGTGCTACCAGAAAAACTAATTTTCATCAAGTTAGGAATTAAGTGTGAATGATAGATTCAGTAATTTACCACTTAGCAGCTAATTTAAAGAGGATAATAGCAGAGTTAAATTTCTGTTCATACTTTCATGCACTGCGTATAAGATTAACATTGCTATCCTGATGCCACTATCCTAGTGCTTTAATCCCTAGAATTTCCAAGAAGCATGCAGCATTAATAGTAGAGATTGCACATCATTATAACACTAATTTGAGTGGTCTTCATCCTTCCCTTTTACATCTCTGTATTGGTGTTCAATATTAAAATAAATGAAGAAATATGAAGGAGAGAGAAGGCCAAAAGAAACAAGACTATTATCTCAAACACACACTCTCCTACATACTACATAACCTCTGGGGCTAGGCAAAGCCTTTGAAGGTGGTGTTTTGCAGTGTGTTCAGATGAATGGAGTCTTTCATTACAAATCATTAAAGCATCTACATCTTTTTCCAAGATTGAATAGATGCTTCAGAAACTATTCCCAGCCACCTCAGCACATGTGTGTGACATACAGTTGCTTTACTTTAACTCAGTGTTTGTCAAGCTCAATAATTTTAAGTGCTGGCTTGGAAATTCTGGGAGTTGAAGTCTGTATACCTTAAAAGTTCCTAAGACTGAAAAATATTGCTTTAATTATCTAAAGGGGCTGCTTTAGAGTTCAAAGAGATGTGGGTTTTTTGTGTCTATGTGTATTGTGGAGTGCCTCTTTCAAATGCTTTGCATAGCCCTAAACACATACACCAATCTCATATACAAAGGAGAAAATAGACATAGGATTTTGTGCTTAGTGGACAGCAAAATTAGAAGATTGAAGAGATAATTATCCTCCTGATGATCACACATAGTTTTGAGGCTGCCAAATATCAATAGTAATTTTAAAAGAATGGAGTATGTATAGACATACCAAAATTGAGAAGTATAATAGACTCCTAAGCATGTTTTCTGAAAAACTATACTCCTAAATTCATGGGCCTTCCAGTATTCTTTTTTGAGATGTGCGGAGAGTTCAAGAGAATAGACACAATGGCACAGTTGAAGTCCTATCCTCCTTTTATATGTGTGCATGTTTAAAAAAATGGGAATTCATTCACACAACCACAACCACCATCTTGACATTTTTAAAAACCCTCTGCAGATGATTCTGCTCTTCATAAGTGAGTTTGAGAATGCAGCTGAAAAAGCTAACTCTTTCTAGCTTCTATGAAGTTAGCTGCAGTGGTAGATTTTAAAACAATAAAACATTTGATAGGTCAGCCCTAGTCAAACCATTTAAATCAATCACCCTCATAAATAGTGCAAACTCTAAAGCATAAGGAATCCTTATTACCAAGAGGGCAAGTTATTGTGACCATTTATAGTGAAAAAAGGCCAATTTAAAATGTATGCTAATGGGATCCAAAGCCTCATTTGTAACCCAGGCCTATTAAACTAAGCTCCCATGAAGCCAATTTCATTAGTTAAACTCACATAATGCAATGAAGAGATCTCAAGGTTCAGATCATGATTTAACCATAAGTCAGAAGGAAACATGTTTGGCAAGTTTTATCTGAGCACAGACAAGAAGGATTTTGCATGATTTGCAATCTATAACTGAAGGTTAAGCAGGCCACTACAAAGACACAGTAGTATCCTTAGGAACTGGGGTGGTATTAGAAGAAGAAAAAGAGAGAGATGTGGGGATAGTGGCAGTCAAAAGTTCCCATTATAATTTTGTTTGCAAATATGTGTGTTTGAGTATATACACACATATACACATTGCAAACTGCAGTTATCCATGCTGTTCAATTTATGCATTCCATTTCTTTATCATTATCCTCATAAGTATTGCACATTCCCTGCCTTCCAAAACAAGATATAACTGCCTATCCTATAAGGTCTTTCTAATTCCATATCTTTCCATAGATATGTTGTTATACTGGTTTTACAAGCATGTGAACTATAGCTCTTATTAAAAATAATGAGACTATTACCGAAGAAAGACATATAGACAGAAATAAAATTTTAATACTCTTCCATTTAACTTAAGGCGATAAAGTATGCAAATTAATGATAGTGACTCAAGATATTCCCAATAGCCCCTCTGGGAATGCCATGTTTAATTGTTTCCCAGTGAGGCTCATTCTTTTCAATGAAGGATCTAGTCCATTTCAGTTGGGAGAGGAGGGAGGGGGACAAATTAACAACTCTAGACACTTTCTCACTTTTAATCATGAGACATATGTGGCTGCTTCCATTAGCTCCAAATGTGCCACCTCTGCTTGCTTCACTGCACTCCATTATCATCAGCAGAATGCAACACTTGCACACAATATGTTGCGAAGATCATTTGCAAAGCATGCCGGTTCTCTGGAAAGACCAATCACATGAATTTCATTGAAAAGTTAAGAAATCAGGAGGGGAAAAAAATCAAAGGTCATCTAGCCACTTATGCTAATATTTGATCATAATTCTCTCCCAGCTGACGTTAAATAACTAAGCTACTAAATTTTAATAGCACAGTTAAGTCTTTCAGACAAGCACAACCTGAAGTTGGAATAAAACGCATAAAGGAATGATTATTTCACCTTTTTAATTTTTTTTCAAAGAAGGCTGAGAAGAAGCCCCTTATTAGCTAATATTTAAAGATTGTTCCAGGAAAAAATATTTTAAAGCTATTTCTCCTTTGCTTGAACTACATATCAGCAGAAAAATTTTCAGAGCTCAAAGTAATTTTTTAAAGACTGTTATGCAATGACATATGGCAAATAAATCAATTTAAGGGGAGATGGTGAAAGCAGAGACTAATAGCCCATTTGAAGTACTGGGGCTGGTTGGCTAAATTCCAGTTTAATGGAGCAGTAATATTTCACTTAGATATTTCCCAGTTCTCTGTTTCTTGCCTAAAACACATGTAGAAATAATATGGCTTAACAACTCAGCATGTTGATGTGACTTCATGTTCGAAATAATTGCACATTCCAAAGAAAGCTATTTCAGTACATGGCTGACACGTCTAGTGGCTACATCATATTTGTTCCCTTGCCATTCCAATTCTCAAGCATTCACACCACTTCTCAGAAATGAATGGTGCTTTAGGAGCAATGAAAAGGTATTATATAACCCATAATACTCTTTTGAAAAAGCTCTCTATGTGTGTATCCTGTTCACCATCCTTGAAATCTTTAGCCATTTTTGAAAAGTCATAGTGTTACTGTTACAAAAATATCCAGCTCCCATTAATTCCTACAGACTAGATTAAACACAGCTGAACAAATGCACCAATTCCACTCCTTCAAGCAGGTCCAGATAGCTGACCCTGCTTGTATGAATGTTATAGGCTAGGTCAATGCTAAGTAATAGTTTAAAATTGCTTCATAAGCTCCCATCAATTCAAAATCAGGGCAATCAATGCAACCGGCCTTTGGCTAAGTACAGTACAGAGCAGAACAGAACAGTAACATTATCTCTGCTGTCATCTCACCCAAGAACAAACCAAGAAATATTTTTCTCTTCAAGGGTAGATACAACACTGATCTTGCTTTGTGGCAAGACATTAACCCTGAAGAGTGCCCTATCCCCAATGATAGCATAAAAAACAAAACCAGTTATTTAATCCAGGGAGATTGGCCCAGTCACACCCAGTGTGAACTCGGTAGAACTGACATGGAACAAGAGCACATGTAATTACTCAACAGAGTCCATCAATACAGAAGTTGCATCCTCAGCTCAACACTAACCCACAATATTAGAGAAGTCCTGAAAAAGGATAAAGGCAGGCATCAAGATTGGGGAGCTTTGTTCATAAGACTGAATGGCACACAAAAGAAAAGAAATGTGGATCACATTTAAGTTTCATCTTCACAAAATATATGAAGATTAAAGGCAAGGAGAACTTCATACATTTTTGCTCATGTTTGGCATCCAGTACAATGGCAGACCGTTAAAAAAAAAAAGTCAGCAAGACAGAAAGCAAATCAAAAGGAACATCTCTGGTCTGATTTTTTTTTCCTTTTTAAGGAAGAGGACTTGAGAAGGTAAAATACAGTCATTAGGCTATCTAGATAATGAAGGAGGAAAGATGAAAAGCAAGAAATGAAAAAGGCTGATGAAGGAGATGTGCCCATTTTGTTGCAGTAAGTACAGTTCAACACCATTTATATCAGAAACAACTGAATTGCAGCTTTTCTTCATCTTCATTTTGCTTTCTAAAAAAATGAGGTGATGTGTTGTGTTTCATGACATCAGGAATATTATGCCAATATTCAAAGGCTCTGGATATGTTGAACTAAAAAAATGAACTTCGAATATATAAAACACTTCAAACCTGTTAGGGCAAACGTATCTGTATCTCAGATAAATATATCTGTCTTGCCCATTATTTGCAAAAAATGTGATCATCTGGTAAAGGTATTAATATTCCTTTTATCATATTCATATCTCACTTTTTATTCAAAGGTGTTCAGTCAGTTGTATTTCCTGTCTCATAACAAACTCTGGGTAGATTAAGCTGAAAGACAGTGACTGGGCCAAGATCAGTATTGTGAATCCACAATTATTACATCCCATTAGCATATTGTGGCAAGTTCTTATATATACAGAAAGCTCAAAACAGAAAGAGAATTGGTCACAAAGGCACAGTCCTGCTTCCCTTTCCTGTTAATGGCCAGATGTTCAGGCACAAGGTTTGAATGCCTTCTCTGAAATGAGATTCCCACCCTACTAATATTTCAAACAGCCCTGAAGACATTCATGGCTTTTCGCAAAGCTGATTAACACCCCTCTTCTTCTTTTGTTCCAATCTGGGTTTGTTATTTTATCCATCTTTGTTCCTTTTGTTTCCTTTTGTTTTGTTTTTAAACATTTTTAAGAATTTGTAAACCTTCTAGAATTGCTATGAGTTGAACAGCATATATAAATTTAATAAATTATTAATTTTGGTTTAATTTGTAATTTGTCATGCCATTTTCCCATGAAACAATTACCTTGTATCATTGACACATTAATTTTCAGATCAATACTCCTCGTTATAAAACCCTAATAGCTTGAATAAAAATGTTTTGCCTTTAGATCTGTCATAATTTTATATGGATTCTGAGTCTCACATGGTATTCCTTAATCTTTAAATTTTCACCCTCAGCTAATATATAATTTGTTTAAGTGTGACTTATTGAATAAACTACAATTAACTGGATTCAGCCATCACACTAAGCTATGAATTGTAGGCTATCCATTATAACATCTCCTTTCCAAAAGACAGTAATTTAAAATCATACCTCACAACTTAATGTTAAACTATGTCTGAACCAGGCCTTGTCTTTCAGCAGACTCAAGAAATTACAACAAATGTATTAAAGTAGAAACACTGAACAGGTTAAAATCTACTTTAAATGTATCAGAAATCTGTCCAACTTCTCTTCAATAAACTATTTTGTCTCGGTGTTTCAATAAACTTTATTCCGACCACAAAACAGTTAACATGTGCAATTTTTTTGTTTTTCCTTTTTTTGCCAAGAATCTTGACACCTGAACAGGTGGTTCAGCTCCAGATGTAAATGACTGAATTAACAAGAAAAGAATACTCTAATGGACTTTAAGAAAGTATGAAGAATTTTTTAAAAACTGCAGTTTTATGCAGAATAATAAGATGACTGACAGTCAAGCAACAGCTTTTCACCCACCTGGAGATTGTGGTGTTTTTTGTGATTATGGTGTTTTTTCCCCTCTGAATTCAGGCTATTTGATAGAATATAAATTATAAATATTTGTGAATATATGGGGATCAAACATATCTATATTCTGTAATTTTGAAATCATAATGCAATGATTTTGAGGCAATCTAGCTGTGGAAAGTTTACAAATGCCAAAAAATTAAGGCATTTTGTTTTATCAGATTTTATTGGAATCTTTACCACAAGGGAATTAAAGGGTGGAGAGAGTACTTAGTTTATTTTTCATCATTGTTTTCACAGCTATGCACCTAATTCATAAAAACTATCATTCCTTGTCCTCTTTTAATCCAATCTAGACAAATGAAAGCTCACTTCTTTTTTTATTTTCCCCTTAATCATGTTCATATTTAGAATGTAGAAGCATACAAGAAGAGTGAACAAAGGGAATGACAATAATGTCTCAATAGTACAAGAATTAAAAGTTGGTTCCTGTTGGACTGTGAGCTTCAGCAGGTTTCATACCATGCTAACTTCTGCCATCCATGTTCTCAATGAAACAATGAACAAGTAGATTCTGCAATTTTGCATACAGTCCAAACTGCCGTAAAAAATCAATATACCCTTGGGTGCTCAGACCTAAATCCCAAATGTTATTCTCAAAAGCTTGTGATACAGCTCGTAAAAAGTTCTCCAAATATTCTCATTCCAAATTGTAATTGTTCATTAGATAGCTAGTACATATATTAGTTTGATGACTCCCCCATGCTTCCCCAGATATCTCTCCAGATGTCAGCATGGTAGAAGATGAACCAGTTCCAGATGTGTCAGGAGGGGAGTTGGTCAATGGTTCCAAGCAGCCATCTGAGAGTGATTTAGCTGAAACACAGCTAAAGCAGAGAAACCCTGAGGCTTCAGGTGGGAAAGCACGCAGCTACAGCTAGTCAGCTATGAGGAAGAATTGCTTTCTACTGCTGATCCAAAGATAGGGCAGAGAAAAGGCAGGAGTAGCTAAGGTCATCCAGATTACTCACAAGGAGGCAGTCTTGCCCTTCTTGATGGACTGCACCAGAAGTTGGCTATTTAGCACAGCAGACAGAGGAAGATGACGCTGGAAACACCACTGTTTTCTTGCTGTATATTCCTGCCTTAAACTTTGGATCATGTCTCTTCAATGGTTTCCTTTGCCTTGTCTTTGGCTGTGGATTTGACTTTGTCTTGGAACTTTCTTTGGCCTAATGGACTGGACTTGCCTTTGCCTTGAGGACTAGTGTTGGCTTCATTTGAGTAGCCTGTGGAACTCATTGGGGTTGAGCTGGGTGCCAGCACAGTGAATTGCTGGGGAATACCAATTCAGGCTCTTAGTAAAGATTCTTTGCACCTGTGGTGTGTGTGTGTGTGTGTGTATGAGTGAGACAGCACAGTTAGGACTAATCCTATTAACTAACATAATATTTAAATATAATTTAAATGTCATGGTTATCTTGTCACAAATTTATAAGAATACAGTCCTCAATACACAAATTAAAAGTTAAGGGTAGCCTTCAGCCTAACAGAGTTTATGCTTCCATACTGTATAGGGCTATAGTCAATCATATTTTTGAGTGCAGAAGGTTTAACTTAAGAAAATTTTCTTTGTCTCTGGAAAACAGCAATTTAGCTTCCTAGCTGTAAAAACTCATGCAGATATGAAATCTCATTTTATATTTCAAAATGGAACTAAGACTTGCAGATTAGGCAGGAAAATACTACCAGAACATCATAATGTCTTTAAGAACAGAAACATAGATTCATTTAACAGAATAACAGAGTTGGAAGGGACCTTGGAGATCTTCTAGTACAACCCTTGCCAGGCAGGAAGCTCTATAGCATTTCAGACAAAAGATAATATCTTCTTTAAAATCTCCAGTGTTAAACCACCCATAAATTCTGGAGATAAGTTGTTCCACTGATTAATTGTTCTAGCTGTCAAGAAATGTATCCTTAGTTCTAGGCTGCTTCTCTTGATTAGTTTCCCTCCATTGCTTCTTGTCTTCAGGTGCTTTGGAGAATCCCCCTTCTTGTTTGTGGGTGCTCCTTAGATATTGGAACACTACTATCATGTTATCCCTAATCCTTCCTTTCATTAAACTAGACATACCCAATTCCTGCAACTATTCATATCTTTTAGCCTTCTAATCATCTTTGTTGCTCCTCTACACTTTTTCTAGAGTCCCAACATCTTGGGACTTCTGGTGGCACTTCTGTCGAAAATGGATCAGAGTCTGTGATCGTATGCAGCTTCGATTTGTGCTCTACCTGTTGGAGGGTCCCAAATGGGACCGGATCCACCCTGAAGGGGTAGTGAAAGAGCGGGAGACCACCTGCTGGGTCGAGGGGAGCCTATATTGATATTAGTTCTATTTCATTTTTGTTTTTTGTTTGCTATACATTGGCTTTGAGAAAGTAAAAAAAAGAAAATATGTAAAACAAAATAAGTGGTAAGATGGAAATGAAAATAAAAGGGGATAAATAGTGGAAAATATGTTTTAGGATGAAAACACCAAATATCAACTAATGCAGAATCTAGGAATCCAGAGGGATATTTTTGCCAAGTCCAGAGTTTTTTGCTCTCACATTACATGGCAACAAATTTTTGTCACAACTTTCTCACTGTATAGATGGTGGCATGTCTATCCTTTCAAAGAGCAGAGTCATGCAAGTCCTATGACCCTCTATGAAAGTGGAAAGTTACATTTAAAGAGGATGAATATTGAAGACTTTGAAGAACATTTCTAAGAATACTGTGGACAGCCAAGAAAATAAATTTATGGAACATTAAACAAATCAACCCAGAGTTTTCACTCAAGACACAAATGACCCAACTCAAATTATCCACTATGCACCTAGCTCTCTGGAGAAGACTTCTAAAGCTGTGAAAGCTGGAGTGAAAGAGGAGGACAACTAGTAGCAAGGTGGGTGAATTCAGTTACAATGTCAATGAATACACCATTAGAAGACTTAAAAGAACAAGGTAGGGATAAATTGTCATGGAGAAAATTTATGTTGTCTCTAGGAACTGAAAATTACTTGATCGCAGATAATCAATTTCTCAGTGTTGGCTATTGTGGCACCTGCACAGTTTTGATAATAGTCTTGCCTACTCTTTTACTCTTGGCTTCTAATCTTCCCAGATTCAGTCCAGAAAAGTATGAGAATTAGAACACAGCCAAGCATTACAAGCTGAAGAGATTTATAATAAAAACTAAGTAAATACTTCAGCAACATCACTAATTGGGACCATAGACTATCTTTTCATGACAGCTGGACACTTGCCTCATATTCATTAGAGATGCTTCAGTTCTCAGAGTAAAAATCCTACTGGAGAGGACTTTTTTTCAGTACTGACTATTCATAAATAAACACTTAATGAATACCAACTTACCAATTTGAATGGGTAGTGGTGGTAGAGGAATTCAACTGAAATAAAGCATCAGCATTTCAGTGTAAAACTGAAATGTGTCATTTCAAATTAATTAATTTTGGACAGTGTATTAATGAATCCTAATATTTTTCACAGTGAAACCAACAAGCAATGTATTTATTTTTAGTCAATGGTTATCAAGCCCTGTGCTAATTGAAGTCAAGCATCAATAGCAATTTAACCAAAATGAGATTTTAAAAATATGAACAATAATGTGAAATAAGCAAGTGTTTCCCAGGTGTGTAATAAAATCTAAAGTTGAGGAAGAGAAATAAAAAACAGCTGGGGAAGAGGAAATTCAGAGGAGAGGCAGAAAGACTTTTCTAACTCTGAATCATATGATTTAGCATCTTACTTTTTGTAGCCATGTTTATATGTTCAATATGATTTATTTCTGGAAATTTTTTTTCCTGATAATACTCAAGCAAACAATTTCCTGTAGAGATGGCAGATCCTTACCTAAATAGTTATCAGTAGTTAAATTAGAATAATATTCAGGAAAACATCAAAGACATTGCAGAACACAGTTGAAACTGCTTTGTCTTTTGGTTTTGAGAGTTTGTTTAGAGAAATTTAATCTTATTAATGAAGAAATTTATGTGGGGAGAAAGAACCATCAATCAATCTGGGTAAGGTTTTGCATAGACTGGGCTATAATGCAGAGACAGAGTCGTCCATCCTCATGGATTTCCTTTCATCTAAATGGAGAGGGTTAATAATCAAAACCAGGAAGATCTCAAGGGCAGTGCTACTGCTTGAAGAAATGAGTAAGATAACATTAATCTATCCTACATAGAAAAGCTGACCAGATTCTATCAGTTCTTCAGGTTAGTCCAGATCAGGAAACAGATGTCTGTTAGAGATATCTGATATCTTCTGTAACCATGTTGTTGTTAGTGTTAGTTATCAACAGTAGAGACCTTCAAATTTCTAGGTTCTATTATATCACATGATCTAAAATGGACACCTAATATCAAAAATGTCATCAAAAAAACACAACAAAATAATGTTCTTTCTGTGCCAACTCAGAAAGCTCAAATTGCCCAAGGAGCTGCTGATACAGTTCTACAGAGGAATTATTGAGTCTATCATCTGACTGTATAACTGTCTGATTTGGTTCTGCAACCAACAGGACAGGCACAGACTTCAGATGATAATTAGGACTGCAGAAAAAACAATTACTGTCAACCTGCCTTCAATCGAGGACGTGTATACTGCACGAGTCAAAAAGAGGGCTGTGAAAATATTTACAGACCCCTCCCATCCCGGACATAAACTGTTTCAACTCCTTCTCTCAAAATGACACTATAGAGCACTGCACACCAGAACAACTAGACACAAGGACAGTTTTTTTTTTCCCCAAACACCATCACTCTGCTAAACAAATAATTCCCTCAACACTGTCCAACTATTTACAAACCCTGTATTACTATTACTATTAATCTTCTCATCACTCCTTATCACCCATCCCCTCCCACTTGTGACTATATGATTGTAACTTTGTCACTTGCATCGGCATGATTTATATTGACTGTTTCCTAGTATGATTTGATTGCTTATTGTACCTTATGACTATTATTAAGTGTTGTACCTTATGATTCTTGACTCTTGATGAATGTATCTTTTCTTTTATGTACACTGAGAGATTTGCACCAAGACAAATTCCTTGTGTGTCCAATCACACTTGGCCAATAAAAGAATTCTAATTCTAATGATGTTCTAGCAATAGCAATAGTACTTAGACTTATATACCATTTCACAATCCTTTACAGCCCCCTCTAAGCCATTTACAGAGTCAGCCTATTGCTCCCAAAATCTGGATCCTCATTTTACCAACCTCGAAAGGACGAAAGGCTGAGTCAATCTTGAACTGGTAAGGATCAAACCCCTGGCAGTGAGCTGAATTAGCCTGCAATACTGCATTCTAACCACTGTACTACCATGGCTCCTTTACATTGTGAGCTGCCCAGAATCTTTCTGGAGTTGGGTGGCATCAAAATGTAATTAAATAAATTGTTGCACCCAAATGTTCTGAAACCATATAGGTTCTTGTCTAGTTCCATCATTTGACAGTACGAAAATCCTATGTTGCAGCAGAGTAATGGTATATTCTTATCACACATCTACCATGAGTTCTGAGAGACTTAACTTTAAAGTATTTAAATTAAGTTTTATGATTCCTATACTTTCTACTTTGCAAACCTTTACGTTCTGTGCATCATAACCTCCAATTAAAACTAGCTATGAAAATGGCTAGGAATACACTGTGTGATATTTATTTAATGAGAATATGTTTTTCCAAAATTGACTTCCCATTGTAATTTTCTCTGCTAAAAAAAGGATTTTTTTCTCTAATTCCATAATTCTTGGCTCAATGATGCTTCATATATATGAACATAGAATGTAATAATCAAAAGGCACCCTTGATGCCAATATTGTTGCCTTCTCGTGTGGATCCCAGAAGTGTTTTGTTTTTTAACATACTTTTATATAGATAGATAGATATACCCATCATGCTATTCCCTTTCAGGGTAAACAAATTAGGCTAAGAGCAGGAGAGTTATAAGAAATAAGTAACTGGTAAATTTAAGATGTGTGTACTTTAATTCCCACAATTCTTTCATCAGCATAGGAGTTGAAGTCCACACATCTTAAAATTGCCAAGGTTGAAAACATTAGACTAAATTAACAGTTTCAGTGATTGTCATGTAACTTACCCAATTTCTTGCTATCATCAATGATACAATACTGATTATTTTGGCACACTGAGCAATATGCCACAAGCACAATGATAGCCTAGTGTTACTTTGGGCATGCTCACATTAGTCTAATCTAGAGACTACTTTGCAAGTTGACAGGATGTTATTTTTAACCTATCAGCTACTGGTATTCCACATACATAAGCAGTATACTGACAGTCCTTCCCAATCCGTATAGCATGCTTCACATACACCCATGTCCATTCCTGACCTACACCTCCTCTGCTTCTCTGCACACTGTCTCTCACCCTGCAGCAGCCATTTATCTTCCTGCTGGCCTTGGACTCACAACTTTTTGCGGCTTCCCCACTCTCTTTTTCCCTATACAAAAGTGAGAGTGGAATGAAAGAAGGAAGATAAGGACAGGGAGGGAGGGAGGGAGGGAGGGAGGGAGGGAGGGAGGAAGGAAGGAAGGAAGGAAGGAAGGAAGGAAGGAAGGAAGGAAGGAAGGAAGGAAGGAAGGAAGGAAGGAAGGAAAGGTTTTTGATGCTCCCTACCAGCTTCCTGCAAGGAAACTCAATGGGGAAGCTAGTAGAAAGTCAGAAGTTGCTATCATTCCCATTCCTTTTTTCCCACTTGTTGCAAGTTAGTTTCTGTATTTAGGTAAGGATATATCCAACATGGTACACATAATCTCATCGTTACTATAATTTTCTAAGAGGTGGAAGAAAATCACACACAAAAATATTGTTCATAATAGAATAAATCTTAATTTTAAAGGTGGGGTTTTGGAATTTAATTCATGGTTTAGCCAATCCTACACTCTTAGTTACTTTATCAGCCATGGCTAACTACAAATAGTCATTCTTTTATTTTTCCCTATTCTAAAATACCCTCCAAACAAGACCTTGCAAATGACAAATGGTTAACAGTTCAAAGCTGAGACTCTATAATCCAGCTTCAGAGATGCAAAATCATTTAATAATTTCAAATAACAGAGGTTTTCAGATGCTAAAATATATTTGAATTGCACTTTATGCCTTCAGCCACATTCACAGGGCAAATCAATAATACAGCTAAGAAATTTACAACTCAAGTTAGATAGATGCAAACCAAAACCAATATTTAGTGAAACACCCAATTTGATCGAGAAGGAATATGCCAAAAGATTCTGTGTGAACCTTCCTTTACAGGAAAAGGTGTGCACATTTATAAGACTGGTATAATTCATTCACACATAATACCTGGGACCCATCACATTTCATGCAGATTTAGCTCTATCAGAAATGTCCTCACAATGGTACAGTCTGTGTTTTATATTCAAATGGAAAAGTATCTTGACGATTGCCTATCAATTGTAGAATCTCACTACAGATTCCAAGGTTCTATTCAGTTTAAACACATATGAGAGGAACCATGCTGTTCTAAATCAGAAGACAGTTCCATGTAGTCCAGTCCCCTAAAATGTCAAACATGTAAACAAAAAGTCCAGAAGCAAAACACAAATGTAAATATCCCCCTATTTTTCATCTTTTCACAAGTCTAATGTATAAGCCTCTTTTCTTTTGTATTCTTGAAAACCCTTATAAAATGTGACAAACACACAGATATTATGAATCCAAAACCAAATGATATTTAACTTAATATATACAGATTAAAATCTATATGTTTAAAAAGTTGATTCTGCTGTGTTTCATAGCTATAAATAATTTGGAAAATTTCTAAAGCATTTGATCCCAAAAGCATAATTTTGTTCCTTGTTGAAGATGAAAACATATACAGACAGTCTCAAAATAGGTTTTACACAATTAAAGAAAAACATATCTTCAAACCAAACACCATGAAAACAGACAGAAAGTTTCATCTCAGCCCACACATGTGAAATGACCACATCTATTTTGGATAACAGCCTCACCCACTAAAAATCTTCTGTCAAAAATATTAAGCCACCCCAAAACTCTATTCCTATTACTGTATAAATGAAGCACAGCTGGTGCTATATTTTTTTTTTTAAATTGGTTCAAGAACAAAAATTGTCAAAAAGATTTAATACAGATAAGGAATTTATTAAGTTCTCAGACAGTACTGTAGTCTTGATGTGATAAATTTATATGTTTTTTCATAATTTTGCTGCTTATTTTAGTTCAAGATCTATTTTAGTATTCTTGCTGCATGTTTTGTTTTACTGTTTATTTTTATTCTATACTTTAAAACATTTGTGTTGCCGACAGTTTAGAAATTAAAAAAAGAGTAATAGGAACCAGAAAGTGTCTGATTTCAGTGATCACAATAAAGCTATTATATTATCTCTTTTTTTACATCCTAGTTCTAACTATATTCAAAAAACTAATTCAAAATGTACCAGATGTAAGCTATAACTCTGTTTTGGTGTTGTACACTGGCCAAATGTGCTAATTTATATCTCCCTTGTGTCTCATAAATAATAATATAAACTACATTATAAAATTCTCAAAGGGATATTGAATTTTTTAACAAAGAAAACAAATAATACTATTATCTTTCTAGTTCTGAAGCCCTAACCATTCAGATCTCTTAAAACTTCTCTTAGATATGTTTGCATTTGTTTTTACTACAGATATTCATTTGGGGGGAAACAGCTTTGTATGTTTTATTAAGTAAACAGAATAAAAGTTTTTTCCCCAGCAACCTGTTACATTATGTGAATAGCTTACCAGATTGCCATTTAAAAGAATATACTTATTTTTTTATATAAAGAAGCAACCAAATGAAAGCTGTTCTAACTTTTCATTGCATCTTTGCCTGCTTTTTTTCTGTATATTAGCCACATTGTTCCTTTCCACAAGAGTGTCACCCAGCTTTGCAATTTATTTATTTTTTTATTTTCATTCCCCCTTATATATTCATGATTTTAATGATGATGCTAGCTAGTGAGGAAGATGCACTCATTTGCTTATCCTACCTGAATTTTTTTCGCATATTTCTAGTTATGTGCTGTACAAATATTTCAGAAAAGTATACCTAAACAATCCTTCTGCTGATGGTGAAGGCAGATTCATCTTTTTTCCATCCTAGTCAAGATGTGTCGGCTTCAGGAGCTGCTAAAGATTGTCTTAAGGTAGAGGTAGAGCAAAGGTGTCAAACTCACGTCATCACAGCGGCATCACATGATGTATCAGGACTTTTTCCCCTTTGCTAAACTGGACGTGGGCATGGCCAGTGTGTGACCCATGGCCCATAGCCTGGGAATTTGACGCCCCCGAGGTAGAAGGTTTGGTAAACTGGTGTAATAAAAACAGCTTTGGTTTTAAACATTGGTAAAACTAAAGAGACCATTGTTGTTTTCAGAAAAGACAGGCACAGACACCTCTGTATATTAATGATTCACCTATGGAGATGGTTAGCAGCATCAAATTTCTGGGTGTGCAGCTAAGAAGTAGGCTGGATTGGTCGCTCAACAGCAAGACACTGGTGAAGCGGGCATAGCAGCGCCTGCATTTTCTGCATTGCATGAGAAAAGTATATCTTCCTCCCCGTATCCTTACCACTTTCTATAGAGGAACGATTGAAAGCATCCTATCATATTGCATTACAATCTGATTGGAAGCATTACTGCTTCAGACAAGAAGGCGGTGCAGAGAATGATGAGGATGGCAGAAAAGATTATTGGTAGTTCATCTCTTCTATCTGAGACATATTTATTTATTTATTTAGATTTATATACCGCCCCCTCTCCCAAAGGGACTCGGGGCGGTGAACAGCCAGAATAAAAGCACATATAAACACATACAATATTTAAAAATTAAAAGAATTAAATATGTTGGCTTTACAAAGATTAAAACATAGGAATTAAGAAAAATTAAAACCAAATTAAAATTTTAAAAACCCCTAGGCCAGACCGGCTTGCTGAAATAAATAAGTTTTCAACGCACGCGGAAGGTCATGAGATCAGGGATGGTCCTCATCTCCGGGGGTAATTCGTTCCTGAGAGGGGGTTGCTCCCAATGAGAAGGCCCGCATCCTCGGGGTCGCCAGCCATCCAGCTGGCGGCACCCCGAGGAGGCCGACTCTATGGGAGCGTATCGGTCGGCGGGAGGCCGATAATGGCAGGAGGCGGTTTCGCAGATATCCTGGTCCCAAGCCATGGAGCGCTTTAAAGATGGTAACTAAGACCTTGAAGCGCACCCGGGGGCCATCGGGAGCCAATGCAGCTCGCGCAGAAGTGGTGTAACATGGGAGCCCCGAGGAGTCCCCAACACCACCCACGCAGCTGCATTCTGCACCAGTTGGAGCCTCCGGATGCTCTTCAAAGGCAGCCCCATGTAGAGAGCATTGGCATAGTCTAGGCGGGAGGTCACCAGGGCAGAGGTGACCGTGCGAAGCGCACCCCAATCCAGAAAGGGCCGCAACTGGTAGATCCTTCGGACCTGGTCAAAAGCCCCCCTGGCGACGGCTGCCACATGGTCTTCCAATGACAGCCGCACATCCAGGAGAACACCCAGATTGTGGGCCCTCTCTGTGGGGGCAAGAGTTTCCCCCCCACCAGCCAGCGATGGAACCAGCTGGCTGTACTGGGGTGCCGGGAAGCACAGCCACTCAGTCTTAGATGGGTTGAACTGAAGCCTGTTCCGCCCCATCCAACACCGCATGGTCTCCAGGCACCGGGTCATCACTTCAACGGCTTCATCGGCGTGGCCCGGGGTAGAGATGTACAGCTAAGTATCATCAGCGTACTGATGGAACTCTACCCCAAAGCCACGGATGATCTCACCCAGCGATTTCATATAAATGTTAAACAGAAGGGGCGAGAGCACCGACCCCTGAGGCACCCCGCAAACCAGGGGCCTCGGGGCCGACCTCTGCTCCCCTACCAACACGAATTGCGAACGGTCAGAGAGGAAGGAGGAGAACCACCGCATAACAGTGCCTCCCACCCCCAACCCCCCCCCCCAGCCACCGCAATAAGATACTGTGGTCGACAGTATCAAAAGCCGCCAAGAGATCTAATAGGACCAGGACAGAGGAATAACCTCTGTCACGGGCCCTCCAGAGATCATCTACCGATGCGACCAATGCCGTCTCCGTGCTGTGTCCGGGCTTGAAGCCCGATTGGCGTGGATCCAAATAGACAGCTTCATCCAGGTGCTGGGGAAGCTGTCGTGTCACCACACTCTCAACAACCTTCACCACAAAATGAAGGTTGGAGATGGGACGATAATTAGATAAGAAAGTTGAGTCCAGGGACGGTTTCTTGAGGAGAGGTCTCACCACCGCCTCTTTCAAGGCGGCGGGCAGATATCCCTCACTCAAGGAAGCGTTAATAATATCCTGAAACCAACCTTGTGTCCCCTCCCGAGTGGCCAACACCAGCCAGGAGGGACATGGGTCCAATAAACATGTGGTAGCATTCAGCCCTCGCAGCAACCTGTCCACGTCTTCGGGGGTCACAGGATCAAACTCCTCCCAAATAACTGCCTCAATTTCCGCCCCCGACCCCCCACCCAGAGTTGCCCATTCAGAGTCCAACCCATCCCGGATCCGAGTGATTTTATCTACCAGGAAATTTGAAAAGTCCTCAGCCCATCCCTGCAAGGGGTCCTCCCGCGCTCCCCCTTCCAGGAGGAGCGGGTCACTCTAAACAGGGGGGCCGGGCGGTTTCCTGCAGATGCAATAAGGGTGGAAAAGTAAGAATGCTTTGCCACCCTTATCGCCACTAAATAGGTCTTAATATAAGACTGTAGTAGTGTTCGGTCGGGTCCAGAGCGAGTAGTCCTCCAAATACTCTCCAGGCATCTTTTCCGGCGCTTCATCTCCCTCATCTCCCCGGAAAACCAAGGGGCCGAGTGAGAGTGGCGCTAGGTCAGAGGCCGCAAGGGCATGACCCGGTCCAGAGCCCCAGCCGCCACCCTATCCCAGGTGGCGACTAAGTCCTCAACCAAATCATGTGTTCGAATGTCAGGACATGGCCCAAGCTCCATCAGGAACCCATCTGGGTCCATCAGGTGCCTGGGGCAGTACCAACGTATTTGGTCCGCCTCCCTGCGATGGGGAGGAGCGGCCTGGAAGTCCAGCCTAAGGAGAGAATGATCTGACCATGACAAGGGCTCAATAAAAATGTCCCCAACACCAAGGTCATCCTGCCACTGTCCAGAGACAAAAACCAGATCCAGGATGTGACCCCCCGATGTGAGTGGGTTCCGTAATTAATTGGGTCAGGCCCAAGGCTGTCATGGAAGCCAAGAACTCCTGAGCAATCCCCGAGGCCCCACCAGCCGAAGGCAGGTTGAAATCCCCCATGACCATCAGCCTGGGGGTTTCAACCACCAGGCCGGCTATGACCTCAAGGAGCTCAGGCTGAGCCGATGTCACATAGCAGGGAGCCAGATATGTGATCAATAGGCCCATCTGAACCCCGGAACCACACTTTACAAAAAGCGACTCACATCCAGTCATCTGAGGAACAGTGGATTCCCTAGGACCCAGATCTTCCCGAATAATTACCGCAACGCCCCCCCCACCTCTCCCTTGGGCCCTCAGCCGATGAAAAACCTGAAACCCGGCTGGGCACATCTCCACCAGAGGGACACCCCCCTCCTGTCCCAGCCAGGTCTCGGTAATGCCAGCCAGGTCTACACACCCCTCCATGACAAGATCGTAAACAAGGGGGGCTTTATTCACTACGGACCGGGGCCCGATCATTCAAACAACCCAGGGAGCAAGACATGACCTGGGGGCCGGAACACACCACCGCTTGTAAACAGCAGGGGCAGGCTCCCATAACTTGATAAGACCCCCTGTCAACACCATACCTGCCTCTCCCGCCAATCGTAGAGATGGCCCTTTCCACCCCCTCCCTAGAAAAAGTCCCTATCCTCGATTCGACCACCCCCGGCCCCACAACCCCCCGATCGTGGCTTAAGCAGGGTCTGCAGCATTGTATGGAACACTACACATCCTCTTCACAACCTGTTTTCCTTATTACTTTCTGCGAGGAGGAGGCTTTGTGGTATCTGAAGCAGAACATCCAGATTCAGCCACAGTTTTGTTCCATATAGCTTGTGAACTCTCAAGCTTCTTCTTTCCGCTATGTATTCAAGATGGACAGTGATTAATATTTATATGTATTTATATATTAGAGTGTAGGTAAATACATATGTATGTGTCTATGTATGTAGCATATCTATATGAGTATTACATTTTCGAGAGCAGACAACAGAATTCAATTTTTAATGTGTGCCAGTGTGCCCACAGAAAAAAATGACAATAAAATGACAACAATTATCTTTAAGAACCAGCATTCAAAGCAAATACATGATCTTGAAAAGATATCTGACTATTTTAGCCACTCAGAAAGCAGTGTTTCACACCATTCCCAACTGTTCCAAAGCACTTCTTTCACAGGATTTGCACAGCCCAGTAGAGTGCATTCACACCTGCCTTTGCATGAAGCTGTGTGCATTACCAAGTTGCAAATTCTGCCTAATTGAAAAACACAGAAGAGTTCAGCTGCAGACATGGAAATTTACAGGAATTTTTCCAGGGACAAGAGTAAAGTTGTAGTATATTGTAATTTGGGCATGCATGCACACCACTATAACAACACTGGCCATTTATCTTCATAACTGTGACAATTTCATCTGATTTGTCAGGGAAATATTTCTATGTTGTAGAAGAGCAACTTGCAGAGTTCCTTATAACAAATTAAATTCTGGTCCACCTGAGTACTGTGATTACTGATTGGTATATATTCCAGGTTTTCAAAGTGAAGACTTTCACAGCCCTATATAAATTAAATTGGTGCTGTTCTGCATGCAGAGCTGGGTTTCCATCATTGAACTTCCACCTGTCTATTTGATCATCTTGGAAACATTTAATGTGTTAGATGGGGGATACCTTTTGCAACTGAGATGGTAAGAACTGGTTATATGTTGCAATGGTCATAAGTGCAAGGACCAATCATGAAATTACTTTTTTTAGTGTTTTGGTAACTTTGAACAGTCACTAAATGGAAATATTGTTAAGCAGGGACTAGATGAGAGTCTAGAGCTTTTCTTTCACAGCATTATTAGCCATCTTTTTCATCAGCTAGAGCTGAAAGAGCTTTTATCTTAACAGATAATCAGAGTTGGAAGGGACCTTGTAGGTCATCTAGTCCATCCCCCCACCCAAGCAGGAAACCCTACACCATTTCTGACAAATGGCAGTCCAATCTCTTCTTGAAAGTCTCAAGTGATGACACTCCCACATCTTCCGAGGGCAAGCTGTTCCATTGGTTGATTGTTCTCACTGTCAGAAAGTTTCTCCTTATTTCCAGGTTAATCTCTCCTTGTTCAGTTTCCATCTATTATTCCTTGTCTGGCCTACAGGCACTTTAGAAAATAGCTTGACCCCTTCCTTTCTGTGCAGCCTCTCAAATATAGAAAGATTGCTATCATGTCTCCCCTGGTCCTTCTCTTTACTAGACTAGCCAAGCCCAATTCCTGCAACCATTCTTCATATGCCTTAGTCTCCAATCTCCCAAGTATCCTAGTTGCTCTTCTCTGCACTTTTTCTAGAATCTCAACATCTTTTTTTTATAATGTGGTGACCAAAACTGGATGAGGTACTCTAGGTGTGGTCTTACTAACGCTTTATAGAGTGGTATTAGTATCTCACTTGATCTTGATTGTATCCCTGTATTAATGTAGTTTAGGATTGCATTAGCTTTTTTGGCTGCTGCTGAACACTGCTGGCTCATATTTAGCTGGTTGTCCACTAAGACTCCAAGATCCCTCTCACAGTTACTACTATTGAGCTTGGTTTCACCCAGTCTATATGTGCATTTTTGACTTTTCTTGCCTAAGTGTAGGACTTTGCTTTTCTCTACATTGAATTTCATTTTATTAGATATGGCCCAGTGTTCTAGTCTGTCAAGATCCATCTGGATCTTGAGCCTATCTTCTTGGTTGTTAGCTATTCCTGACAGTTTAGTAACACCTGCAAATTTGGTAAGTTGCCCTTCTATTCCCTTATCTAAGTCATTAATGAAGATATTGAAGAGTACTGGGCCTAAGACAGAACCTTCTGGCACCCCACTGCTTACTTCCCTCCATGTAGACTTAGACCCATTAAGAACTACTCATTGAGTACGATTTGTCAGCCAGTTGTGAGTCCATCTAATGGTGCTGCTTTCTATTCCACTTTTTTTCTATCTTACTAAGAAGTAGGTTGTGGTCTACTTTGTGGAATGCCTTGCTGAAATCTAAATATATTATGTCCACAGTAATTTAGTCACTATGTTGTACTGCACTATCTTGTTTGCACAAGAAAAAATATGCATGCTTTTTAAACTGTAGGTGAAAATTTAATAATGAAATAAAACAGCAGATTCTGTCTAAAAATGGATCTGGATCAAAATTAACAAACTTGAGAAGCTGATATACCACTATCTTTTCCTTCAAAGGAAGACCCTTCATAGCCATGAATTCTGCCAATGGAACCAACTTCAGTTGTCCATTCAGCATTTGCTCAGAAGACCAGTGAATAGAGGTAGAAGAGTAGACGTAGACATTATTTTCAGATTGAAAAACTGTTGTATGCACAGTCCTCTCTGAGGGAGATAGGTGGTTAAGAAATAGAATAAATGAATACAACAAAAACTAATTCTCCTGTCCCCTCTCTCTCCAAATAACAAGGCTGGTTTAGTTTCAGAGATAGCCAATTAGAGTTTAGAATCAGTGCTGTAGTAACAATACTTATGCTTCAGATGGCAGCTATCACGCTTCTATTATATTAAGGGCCAACACACTTACCTCACTCCCAAAAGAAAAAATTAGGCACAAAAAGATTGTGGATGAGAGGACTGAAGAGGGTCAGATCAGTTTACTTCTAGGCCCTCTAAATACACAATATAAATCATTTTTCAGAGTGGAGTTTTATCTGTTGTATTCTGCGGGCGCACAGCGGACACTGTGGGTTACATGGGCCAGTTCTGGAATCTGAGGAGGACTTGGATGAGGGATCTGTGTCCGATGAGGCCAGGGCCATCTGAGAGTTATGTGCTTACTCCAGAGCCTCCAGATTATGATATCAGCAAGGCAGAGGAACAGAGGGAGCCTGTTCTCAGTGCATGCTTGCACAGAGCTGCCAGAAGGCAAGAACAGTTAAGACAAAAGGGGCAATTTGGGAATAAGGCTTGGAGATGATTGGCCTCTTCCATAAGAATAAAGGAGGAGCAAAGGGACATGAGCCTTTGCAGGAAGCAACTTTGTTCCTTCTGGTCAGTTTAAAATCTAAAGCTCCGTGTTTACTTTGTGCTTCATTTGGCCTTGTACAGCTAATTGGCAATTTAGTCATTGGCAGCATTTCAAGGGAGGTAAAGGTGGGTGCTTATCAGCCTTATCCCAAAAGAGTGTGGCACACTTCTGTTGGACTACTCATAAACTGTTTGGGACTCATTACGGGCTGTGAATGCATATAATTCACAGCTGTTGAAATTGTTTAAAAAAGGTTTTTGGGAACAGCGTGTGATTGTTACTGTCTCAGGAAGTCTTGGTCAGAACACTATCATTTAAATCAAGGGTGTCAAACTCATGTCATCAGAGTGTCATCACATGACATATCAGGACTCCCCCCCCCCCTTCACTAAACTCTGTAGGCATGGCCAGTGTATGATGCATCCAGCCTGTAGGCCGGGAATTTGACAGCCCTGACTTAGATTGATCTATCACCACTCTTGGGTGAAATGTGCCAGATCCTTATAGCAGAAAACTAAAAAAAATATCCTGTAATGTTAATGATAATAAAACTGGAAATACATTCATATTTAGCTAGCAAAAAGTAAGCAAAGGAAAACTGAATTGGGATGAAAGGAAAGTGTTCATCTGCTAGCAGGAATTTCCAAAAAAAGTCAAAATTGCTATAACTACATAATAGATGTCCTTTCCTTTTAAGATCAAGCTCTGATTTCATAGTCATAGGCACCATCCTTTAAAAAGAAAACCTTTCCCGTGTCCCACTATAGATGCTCCTAGAACAGTGGTGGCTAACCTTTTTGAGCTCCTGTGCCGAAAATTGTGCGCCCGCTCACATGCCAGAAGGCAATGCACATGGCCCCTCATGCCCCCTGCGCATATGTGCATGATCCCCCCATCACCCCCTTACCCACACTGCACATGTGGGCACCTCCCAGATGATTTTTGGCCCATTTGAGGTCTTTTTCAACCGCACAGAGGCTCGAGGGAAGCCTCTGCAGCCTTTGGAGGCCAAAAAATAGGCCTGTTTCATTACTTCTGGTATTTCCAGAAACTCATGTGCCCACACAAATGGCTCTGTGTGCCATCTGTGGCACATGTACCATAGGTATGCCATCACAGTCCTAGAATATATTTCCTAGAAATACTTCTTTGTCAGCCATGACATAATATGAGTCAGTTTGACTTCTGCTGTTTAAATTGTCCATAGAGCAATTCAGAGTTCATCTGAATTCATCTCAAAACTGCTAATGTAAAATGTGCTTCCGAGCAGAATCAGAAGAGAAAAATGTTATCTGAAAAAGCTAATGTGAAGCATAAGCATTTCCACTTGAATGGCATTCTTCTTAACTTGACAGTTATTCTAAAACTGCTCCTTGGAAGGAAACAAAGGCCTTTCAACTTCCTCATGGCTCTTCTGAGTGAGATCATTGTTGTAAATATTGACTCAATGCTGTCAGCTTAATAGTTAGTAGGAACATTGTTCACACACAATAAATTCAACGAAATGACCCAAGGTAGCTGTGCGTACATTAAAAATTCGATCTGGTAGAGTAGTTTTGCTCTTGTTATACTAAGAAAATCTTTTTAATGTCCTGTTCTCAGTTAAATAGAAAAAGATGGTATAAAGTTTAGCTGATATTTCGCTTGCCAATTCATTACTTATTATTTTCCTGTGCTCTAACAGACTCCATATGTCTTACTTTATGGAGAAAAAGACAGATTTGTTCAATGTGGCATTCATGTTAGGCTGTTACTGTCCTAAGCTAGTATTGGCAATGGCTTCTTGCTTTCATCAATTCCTATAGATTCACTTTGGCCACCATGTTAGCTTTTTTATTTTTTGCCCCAACATTCCTGTTTCCTGCATAGTTGGCTATTAACTTCCAATATAAAAATGATGTTTTCATTTTCTTCTTGGTGTTTTATAAACTTCAAGATAAGTTCTTTCAAGTTGTGATTGATTCTCAGTGACTCCATGGAAATATTCTTGCAGTTCTCTTGGCAACAGTACAGAAGCAGTTTGTCACTGGCATCTTCTAGAATTTTCTTCTCAAACTTAGTCTAATCTACACAATTGATGGTTCCAGTACAGGCCCTAAGGAAGCACAATCCTTGTTAGTTCCTGAGATGACAAAGCCATCACCTGTTGAGACTTGCTCTTATACAAGTGTTTATTGATTAATTGATTGATTTGTTTGCCAACCATCTCAACTCAAATAGATAAAATAATCTTATTTTATACTGTTTCATCAGTAAACCCAACTTTCTCTATATGTAGTTACTACTTCAATTGTGACTTACAATATTTAACATTTAAAAAAACCTGAATTTTTTCCCTCTTTCAAATCTTGTACAAAAGGAGACAAGGAAATGGTTCTTCATGAAGGAGAGCAATTTATGGAGAAAGTAGAATAATTTTATGTATTTATTTATTATTTATTTGTCAATTGCTTATAAGATAATAGACATAAGTAAAACATAGTTATAAATACATGGATACCTATATGAAAGATAAAATGTAAAAGAAACAATAGGACAGGGACGGTAGGCACGTTGGTGCGCTTATGCACGCCTCCTACGGATCACTTAGGAAAGGGGTGAGGTCAATAGTAGACAGTCTAATGTTGAAGATTTTGGGGGTTGGGGAAGAAACCACAGAGTCAGGTAGAGTATTCCAGACATTGACCACTCTGTTGCTGAAGTTGTATTTCCTGCAATCAAGTTTGGTGCGGTTAACCTTGAGTTTGTATCTATTGTGTGCTCTTGTATTGTTATGGTTGAAGCTGAAGTATTCATTGACAGATAGGACATTGCAATGTATGATTTTATATACTATACTTAGATCGGATCAAAGGCAGTGCAGTTTTAGGTTTTCTAGGTCTAGAATTTCAACTCTGGTGGCATAAGGTATTCTGCAACGAGTAGAGGAGTGGAGAACTCTTCTTGTGAAATATTTCTGGACTTTCTCAACTGTGTTAATATCAGTTACGTAATGTGGGTTCCAGACTGATGAGCTGTATTCGAGTATTGCTCTAGCAAATGTTTTGTATGCTCTAGTTATTAGTGTAATATTACCAGAGGAAAAGCTACGTAGGATTAGGTTAACAACTCTTATCGACTTTTTGGCTATGTAGTTACAGTGAGCTCTAGCACTTAGGTCATTTGAGATGAGTACTCCAAGATCCTTGACAGAGTTTGGATTATCAACAAGGTCTTGACTATTCAGCCTGTATTTTATTTTCTGATTTTTTTTGCCAATATGTAGGACAGAGCATTTATTTGTTGAGATTTGAAGTTGCCATTTGTTTGACTATTCTGATACATAGTCAAGGTCTTTTTGAAGGGTAGCAGTATTGTCTGTGGTGTTGAATAGCTTTACATCATCAGCAAAGATAACGCAATTGCTCTTGATATGATCACAGAAGTCATTTATGTAGAGTATGAAAAGAGTTGGTCCTAGAACTCTGCCTTGGGGGACACCACTGTTGACAGGTATAGAATTTGATAGGACACTCCCAATTTTGACCATTTGTTGCCTATTTGACAGGAATGCTTCTATCCAGTTATGCAGGTGTACAGAGATACCATAAGATTTTAATTTTAGGAGTAGTTTGTCATGCACCACTGAATCAAAGGCTTTACAGAAGTCTATGTAGATTGCGTCTATTGTTTTGCCCTGATCAAGTTGTGTAGTCCATATGTTTTTGCAGATTACAGGATAGTTTTTTTCTGAAACCAAACTGTTTGTTAGAGAGTAGGTTGTTTGTCTCTAA
The DNA here is from genome assembly GCA_023653725.1 of Bungarus multicinctus. Taxonomy (NCBI): domain Eukaryota; kingdom Metazoa; phylum Chordata; class Lepidosauria; order Squamata; family Elapidae; genus Bungarus; species Bungarus multicinctus. The sequence continues at coordinate 125,019,601 of CM042838.1, read as the reverse complement.
ATGGAGGATGATGGATTGGTTAATAATTGATTCTATGACTACAGGTGATGCAGCATAAAGAGATAGGTCTGTAATTTTCAACTAGGCTGGGGTCTTCCTTTTTGAAGATGGGGATGACTGTGGCTTGTGACCATAGTTTTAGCAGGAGCTGGTCCTGAAAGATTTTTCAAAGATTATGCTTAGAGGTTCGGCTATGGCAGTGGATAGCATTTTTTAAGAAATAGGCACATATTCCATCCGGTCCAATAGATAGAGATGGTTTTAGATTGAGTAGTGCTTTTTCAACATTGTTTTCTGTAGAATCGACATGTATTAGATCATTGTAGTTGTCTGTGATTCGACTAAGAAATACTGGGCATGATCCATTGCTGTTTACAAATACTGAGCCAAAGAATGTGTTTAAAAGGTTGCTTTAATAGTGTCGTCGTTGCAGTCTTTACCATTCAGGGGTGGGATGGACCTTGAGTCTTTTAGTTTGTTGTTTACAAAATTGTAGAAAGCACGGGTGGAACTGATGCATTAAAGGTTTTCTTCTTGTTTAATGTGATAATTGGTGCATTCAGTTTTTATCTTGTGGCATAAATTTTTGTATCGGCTTTTGAAGTTGGCAATGTGAGCAGATTTGTTTTTCCACCAAAGTGAATTCTTTTTGGATTGAAGCTTCCTTATTGTTATGGATAATTTGTTTTTTTCTGGTTTTGGGAGTTGTTAATGGTACATATAGTTTGATGACTCTTTTGACTTCAAGAAAAAATACATTGTAATGGTCTTCTACCGTATTGCATCCAGAGAATAGAAATTGCCAATCAAGGAGATCATTGTTTGTAAGATAATAGTTGCCTTTTTTGAAGTTATAATTGGGGATTCTGTCGTTGTGATTTTTGTGTGGACATAGGTTGAGACAAAAGTCAATCATGTTGTGGTCACTGTTGGAAAAGGGTTCTTTAATTTGTATTCCGTAAATTGAATTCAAACTATTGCAGAAGATGAGATCGAGGCAGTTGTTAAGTCTAGTGTTGTTCGTTACTAGTTGTTCTAGTCCCAAATTTGTTACTGCATTGTAGAAGGTTGCATGTGTGGGTTCAGTTGTACATTCATTAAGGGTCCAGTTAATATGAGGTAATAGAATTAAGGGTTGGAAAGGATCTTGAGGATCATCTATAATCCAGTATTTCTTATTTTTGATAACTTGAAGATGTCTGGACTTCAACTCCCAGAATTCCACAGCCAGAATACAATACATGACAGTTCGTTTATTCAAACTCAAACACAAGCAAGTAATACCCCCCCCCCGAGTGAATCAAATTAAAACAATAATTAACAATAATTATATCAAATAAAATTTTAATCTAAATCATGTCAGCCCATTATTATGTCCTTAAGACCTTTCTCCTTTAGAAATCTGTGCAAAATTAAATGTTTATATCCTATTGATCATTGCTATAGTTGAATTATGAATTGTTCACATGTCAAATCTACTGTACATTCATTTCATCCTGAGACCTAGCATTATAAAGAGTGACAAAAAATGGAATGTCTGCTGATCTGGAAGCCCAATGTAGCTTAGGATGTGATTGTCTCATTTAGTGTGTGGTTAATTAACAGCAGAAATAGCAGAATAACCGAGCTGAAAGGAACATTGGAGGTCTTCTACTCTATCCCCCTGCTTAACCAGGAGATCCTATCTATTTCAGACAAATGGCTGTCCAACCACTTCTTAAAACCTCTAGTGATAGAGCATCCTCAACTTCTGGAGGCAAGCTGTTCCACTAATGGTTCTCACTGTCCTTTATTTGTCCTTAATAAGTTTCCATCATTTACTTCTTGTCCTGCCTTCAGGTGCTTTGGAGAATAGGTTAACTCACTCTTCACTGTGACAGACTTAGATATTGAAATACTGTTTTCATGTCACTCCTAGTCCTTCTCTTCATTTGGCTAGACTTACATAGTTTCTGCAACCATTCTTCATATATTTGAAATATTCTTAATCCATTAGCCACTCAAACCAAACCCTGTTGTGGCACTAATGTTTTAGGATTTTTAGCTTTCAAAGAATGAGAGCATGTAGAAAGAAATGTTCCTCCCTTCCACTCATAATGCTGGAAACTTGGTCATTAAAAGTAAAAAGAAAAAACTTTTTGTGCACTCCTAGAGAACATTGGAACTTGCTGCCATAGGAAGTAGTGATGGCCAATATACCAGAAGGAATTAGATGATTTTGTGGGTTGAAATTATCACTGGCTATTAGTCACTTTGATTTCATATTAACATAAATTGCTTTTCAATACAATTTGGCTGAGAAAGTTGGTCAGCTGGACATTATTTGCTTACAATGGGGTCTGCTTGGCTGCTGTTTTAAGAGCATGCTAAACTCAATTAGTCTAATCAATAATTCACAGTTGTGTTCTTTATTTTTGCCCCCTCCATGGCCTGCTCAATGTGCTGTCAACTGCAACCTCGTCTACAGTCCCAGCCAGACTTCCTCACCATAACTGTGTTATAGCTATATTGGCTGCCAGTTTGTTTTCTGGTGCAATTCAAGATTCTGGTTTTAACCTTTGAAGCCCATCATAGCATGGGATCACAAGAGGTACCACCTATCCCCAATTACATCAGTCTATCCTATTAGATATGTCAGAGAAAGCATGCTTCAGGTGGCATCTTCAAAGGACGTACATTTGATAGGTCCCAGGAGCCACTAACCTTATGGAAGATTTTCCCCTCATTTCTGGAAATTGGTCCATTCCATTCCTGTTGATTTTTATGGAGTCTCTCAAGACCTGGTTTGGGAGTCCCAGGGAACTGGCAACATTTTAAGTTGATTCTGCTATAGCAGATGATATGTTGTTGCCATACTTCTCTCTATGTTATAGTTTATATACTCTACTTTTTGTAATAATTCTTCTAAATTTTTACTAATGATTATATTTTTGAAATGATTGTTATTTTTAAGAAATCAAACTATGATTTTATTTAACTATTGTATGCTGCCCAAAGTCACTTATGTGAGATGGACAGTTGTATAAATTTGATAAAATAAATAAATAAATAAATTATTTCAGTGTGAACGGCATTGTATCCAGATTTCTATGGCTTTTTGGTTGCCATACTGTTGACACTTTTGCTTAGTTTGCTTCTTAAAATTTTGCAGAATCTGTTTTAATTTCAGGGATTCCTGAATAATGTATCATCTGAAAATTTGCTTTAAAATTATTTATTTCTATTTTTTGGTTAAAGAAAATTCAAAATCTTCCAAATACGTTTTTTTTAATGTTCAATATAATTTACCAGACAGGGGAGTTCCCATCAAGCAAATCCAGTCAAATCAATTTTTATTGCAATCATTAACCAGTTCCAAAATATGTAACAATAGGCCCAGAGATGAGATTAAAAGAATTAAAATAAGTATAAAACAGTAATTTTAACAAAAAGACATTTGAAAGATGTCTTTGCTTAACACCAAAGGATTAAAATAAATGGAGAAGGTAAGGATAATATAAAACATTTAACTCAAAATAATGCTAAAGATAAATGTTCCACTTAAAATAGGAGCAATTTTAATTAATAAAAGTCAGTCCTTCATTGACTTTAGGAGTAAGCCTTAACTAGCAGCTATAGTAAGCCATTTCTAAGTTCATCTGTTTTTGGACATTATGTGCCTTATTTTGTATGCAGAACTTGGCTATTTTAAAAGTTGTCTTGAGGATAATGTCAAATGCATGTGTATGGTGTTTTATATTACATAGACTCTGCTTCCTTGAAGCTATTTGAGAGGAATTGAGAAGGTGAAGGCTGTAGAAGTTTTGTAAGCTGCTTCAAACTGCTGGAGGAGGAAAAACAGAATATAATCTAACAACAAATAGATGTTATCTGAATATGTACACAATGGGCACACAGGAGAGTCACTATGGTGCTACAAGACAGCTCACAGTTCTTCGTTTAGACATTATTTTACTGCAGAGAATGTTTGTATATATGCATTTGCTACGTATGTGGCTTTGCATTAAGATAACAGTCCTTTAAACTAGCTCTGGAAGTCCTCTGCAGAAGGAAAAGGAGGTTGGGAGTAGCACTGATGAAACAGGAAAATGACCCAAGAACAAGGGTTTTGCACCTTCTGAGTGCTGTCCATCAGCACTTTATTCAAGATTGCATTCTCCTAGAACTGCTTTTTTTTCAAATAAAAAAAAATCAATCAAGCTGCTATATGTAATATATATTTTTCCACATTGCAGGAATAAACAGAAAAATTAGACATAGTACAACTTCCATTTCTTTCCAAAAACCAGTACCTTTTTTGGTAATCATCCAAAAGATTTTGTTTGTAAATAAGATATTTCATGCAGCCATTCCATGGGCAAGAATCTTTAATTTGGTTCACTTTAAACAATCTATTTTTCTTTGCAAATTAATCAGTGAAGGAAGTCCCTCATGTCACAGAGCAATTTAAGTACATTTTGAATTTTTCATACCAAATACATTTTCAATTTTAGCATTGGAGACAGGAAATGCTGTTGATTGGGAAACTATCTTGGTTCTTCATCCTAATTAGTGGATCATAGCTTGGATTTAGAGGGCACATGTCTACATGTTCATTCATATCGAAACTTGATACTGTGTGTCTGCAGAGTCTCTTGTCTGTTTCTGAGAAGGCATGCAAACAGCTTCTAAAATAAACCTATTCATGTTTCTTTGCCAGTTCACAAAACCATATCCTCACCTACTGTAATTTCTCTGTGGATATGAGATTTGAAACACAGAAAATGAGTTTCTGAATACCTGCCACTTAATGTGAGTGCAGAGGTGGTAAGCATGAAATGCAAGCTGTAAACCATTTTTAAAAATCCTCTTTTTAGGGGCAAAATATCCATGAGTTAGTAAGAGTTGCTCTTTTTCCAGTAAAAAGGTAACCTGCGGGAAACTGTGGGTTAATTGACATTTTTCTTCATTTATCATTCTCTGTTTTAGCAGTGTGTAAGGCTGCACTATCAGATTCTGGGAGGGCTTACATCAAATTTTATATTACAGAGAAAATTACAACTGGTCTCTACCGCATCATTAGTTGTACTATTACTACATACATTGGAGATACATGGTAAGGATGGATATTATTCTGGGCAGAATTAAACAATCTTTATCACCTGCCTATATATAGATTAACAAAATATTATAATAGAAATGGATGCAATTCTAGAAGTAACTATATGATTTAAATCAAGGTACATTTTTTCACAAAAATGGGAAAAATTATGAACAGATTATTTATGTCTGCTATCCAGGTTCTTACTATTGATCAGTTCCATGGTTCTTATTTTTCTTCCTTGGGGATCTTTATTTTAGCTGGACTTCAGCTGCTCAGCTTTGCAAATAAAGCAGAAGTTGGCAACTTTTTAGTGTCAAGGCTATTTTTGATGTGGATTACATGGGTGGTTGGAGCTGTAGCAAAAAGGACATGAGGCTAGAAGTAAAAGTAGGTGAGATACCCATTGTCTCTTGAACAATCATTTTTTTCTCTGACACTTCAGTCTTCAGGCTGCAGATTAGGGGGCTACAAGGGGATCCCAAGTGAAATCAGAAAATACTTTATTGACTTTCAGCAATTTTTCAAAGGAAGGACTGCTCTAAATTATAACCACCATAAAAGTATCAGCAAGCATACAGAAACCTGAAAGCATTAAAAAGCCTCCCAACTCCATGTTTCTCTCTTTATCTGATTTTCAGCACTAACTAAAGATCTTACGGAACTAGTAATGTGAATGCCTTGAATCAAACATTCCATTTTATTGCAACCACTCCAAAAAACTGACAAATAAATATAAACTTGTGTTCCTAAAAAATCATTTTTCTTTTTGGGCAATATAAATGGTTACATTACCTGGCAATTATTTTGATTTTGATTTGCCTTGAGAGGTAGAAGGCTGAGAACCGCTACCCCCTGCCATAATAAGTTTGTATAAATACAATTGCTGATATCTATGCAAATATGGCGGTTGGCACGCCTAGGGACCTGACCCAGCAAGGGAAGGGAGCCCTGATAATAATATATTCCCCTTGTTTAATCAGTTTTGAGGAGATGCTTAACTGTTAATTGATATTGTCACTGAAACTATGGAATCACTAATCAGCCAGATTAAGAGCGCCGACCGGGCCTTGTGGAAAAGGAAGAGCCCGCAACAGCGTTACTGCACAGGCTGACTCAGGCCCTAGGTGCTCGCTGTTGTGCTGCTGGGAAGGACTGTGAGTGTTAGCCAACAGATAGTATTAAAAATTGAGAAGAACAAATTCTACAGGTTTGGGACTCCTGCCTTGCAGGGAATCCCTAGAGAGCAATTTTACTCCACACAGTCAATAACAGAGGGCAATATTATCGGCAACGTGGCCATGCAGTCTCCTGCACTCAAAATGGCGGCTGACCGAATTTGGCGCGTGCGCGCCACCAGCAGCAACGGTCCTGTCCCTTAATGGAGGACCTCCATTCCTTGTAAAAACGAACGACAAGGAAGAGAATGGGAGGGAGAACAATTGTGCTCCACTCCCTCTGAAGAGAAATGGTGTTCGGGGGAATCTTTGAAACAACTCGGCTTGCCACGCAATTAGAGCATGATGCGATTGAACGGCGGGGGGGGGGAGCAGCGGGGGGGCTGGAAAAACGACATTCCCAGGGACCCCTGCTTAAAGAGGGGGTGCGCAGCAAGCACTTCCCCAGCAAGGAAGAATCCTGAATCTCCCTAAGGGAGAATTGAGGGATCTGTGCTCTCTATGCCCAATAAAAAGAAAAAATAATATTAACGAAGGCAAACTAAAATCCAAAACGAAAGAAGAGAAAAAAATCCAAAAGTTAAATAAAAAGGCACTGAAGGAATAAGAAAGGAGATAAATGAGAATTGGGGAAATTAAAGAATTCACCTGCTTCGACCAGAGTAACACAAACACAACCTATTCAGACGAGGCTGAGCTAAAACTGGGGAATGCTAGGGAGGAATCCCGTGGAGGAGGAGGAGGAGCGTTCCGAAGTTTCAAGCTCAGCCTATCAGAAGGAAGACTGAACCAACCCACTCATTTGGATGCTCCGAGCAGCTCGTAGGAGAAAATCATTTTTCTTTTTGGGCAATATAAATGGTTAAATTACCTGGCAATTATTTAGCACACTGTACATAGACTTAATTGAGCTTCCTATAACTGCACAATCTTAAAGATTTTAAGACTAGTGGCATTTTCTAACTCATATAAGGGAAATGAATTGTATCATGAAAGTCTCAATGACAATAACTCAGCAGTTTTAAAAACAATATTTAAGATCAAATCCTAAAATTAAAGTATTGATTAATGATTACTGCCAATGCGCATAACCAAAATATTTTAGACTATTTTTTTTTTCAAAATTAGCTAATTTTGACTTACTAACAAATCATGAATGCATATATCTCCTTGTTGGTGGAACACAGATTGTACGATAATCTGTAAACTAAAGATCTTCACTTGCACAAAATAGTGGGAGCTTATCTGATTTTAAATTGGGGTTGTTTGAGTTTTGGCCTATTATGTGTTTATGTTATGCTGATCAAAATTATCTGGTGCCCTCTTACTGTTTACAAAGATTGTTGGATTTGGCATCAGTATGATTAAATATGTAAATCTAATCTATAATTTCTTTATTTTAATTTTTTTAAAGTCTTTAGATGAAAGCCTCTATTGACACAACACACATGACTCTGCACAGCCATTATAACTACAATATATTAGTATATATGGGGTGCCTCAGGGGTCGGTGCTCTCGCCCCTGCTGTTCAACATTTATGTAAAGCCGCTGGGTGAGGTCATCCGTGGCTTCGGGGTGGAGTTCCATCAGTACGCTGACGATACACAGCTGTACATCTCCACCCCGGGCCACCCCAACGAAGCCGTCAAAGTGATGTCCCGATGCCTGGAGGCCGTGCGGAGTTGGATGGGTCGTAACAGGCTTCGTCTCAACCCGACCAAAACCGAGTGGCTGTGGTTTCCTGCGCCCAGATACAGCCAGCTGGTTCCTTCGCTGGCCGTGGGGGGAGAGGTCTTGACCCCCGTGGAAGGGGCGCGCAACTTGGGTGTCCTCCTGGACGTACGGCTGTCTTTAGAAGAACATATTGCAGCCGTCACCAGGGGGGCTTTCTATCAGATTCGTCTGATTTACCAGTTGCGGCCCTTTCTGGATCTGGGCGCACTTCGCACAGTCACTTCTGCACTCGTCATCTCCCGCCTGGATTATTGCAATGCTCTCTACATGGGGCTCCCCTTGAAGAGTCTCCGGAAGCTGCAGCTGGTCCAGAATGCAGCCGCGCGGGTGATCGTGGGTGCTCCTCGGAGCTCCCACGTTACACCGCTTCTCCGCAGGCTGCACTGGCTTCCTGTGGCCTTCCGGATTCGATTCAAGGTGGTACTGACAGTATTTAAAGTGCTCCATGGCTCGGGACCTGGGTACTTACGGGACCGCCTGCTGCCATCATCAACCTCCCGCCGCCCAGTACGCTCCCACAGGGTTGCCCTCCTCGGGGTACCGCCGCCCGGCCGTTGTCGGTTGACGGCCCCGAGGGTTCGGGCTTTCTCTGTGGGAGCCCCCTCCCTTTGGAATGATCTCCCCCCGGAGATACGGGCTATGACGGATATTCTGACCTTCCGGCGCGCAGTGAAAACCCTATTTTTTAAACAGGCTGGCCTGGCCCAGTAACTGTATTTTAGTTTTTAACTTAATTTTAATCGGGGTTTTATTAGTTTTTAATTTTTAACTCTATTTTTGGGTTAGACAGCCGGATCAATTTGGTTTAATTTATTTTAATTGTATTTATTGAGTATTTATTATATGTTTTTAGTAGGCTGTACACCGCCCCGAGTCCCTTTTTGGGAGAGGGAGCGGTATAAAAGTTTAATAAAATAAATAAAATAAATAAAATCAAATGCTGCAAATATTAGACTACATGATGCAAAAAAGAAGCATGGATATAAAAATTAATGAATAAAAGTCCAGTTATTTTTGTTTGAAAAAGAAAATGGAGGGAATGATGGTCATTGATATATAAATACCCAAAATTTAGAAAAGTAAATGAATGTATGTATTTTGCTGGAATGTTTATTAAAAATGGAAAAATTGAAAGAGTTTAAGACTCAAGTGCTAGTTGAAAAGTAGTAAAGTAATACTTTTATTTATTTATTTTATTTGTCAATTTGTCAATTGCTTACAAGATAAAAGGTATAAGTAAAAACATAGTTATGAATACATGGATACATATAAGAAAAAAAATAAAAGAAACAATAGGACAGGGATGGTAGGCACATTGGTGCACTTATTCACGCCCCCTACAGACCTCTTAGGAAAAGAGTGAGGTCAATAGTAGACAGTCTAAAGTTAAAGTTTTTGGGGTTTGGGGAAGAAACCACAGAGTCAGGTAGAGTATTCCAGACATTGACCACTCTGTTGCTGAATGTCAAAGCGAAAAAAATCATCTTTCATAAATTAGAGGTGGTGAACCGTGCTTTTCTTTGCAGTATACTTTTTTTACACATAACTCTAGGAAGTACAATCTAAGAAGTACAGAAAAAGAAAGAAAAGAAAGTAAAACTCCTCCTCTGCACGCATGCACAATAAATCAGACATCACAAGACACTCATATCTTAGTTGCTATAGAAACATGATAACAATTCTAGTGGATTCTGGATGCTTAGCAGATAAATAAAAAAAAATGTAGTGACACTGAAGTCGTATTTCCTGCAATCAAGTTTGGTGGGATTAACCTTGAGTTTATATCTATTGTTTGCTCTTGTATTGTTATGGTTGAAGCTGAAGTATTCATTGACAGGTAGGACATTGCAATGTATGATTTTATATACTATACTTAGATCGGACCGAAGGCGGTAGTTCTAGATTTTCTAGGAATTTTGAGTCTGGTGGCATAAGGTATTCTGCAATGAGTAAAAGAGTGGAGAATTACTTACTAGTTACTAGTAGTAAGATGTAGGTAATCTGTTGTGAGGAATGAATGTTGATAGACCCAATATGGCTGGGTATAGGATTGTTATATGGATGTGAGAATTGGATATGCCAGAAGTTGATTTGAATAGCAAATCTGTATGAAACAGTACAAGAAAAGATAGTCAATAATGTATGAGTGTTAAATCAATGTACACCAAATACAAAAGTGAGTGACCATAGGAAAGAAGTATATAGAAATGATTTGGACATGTAGACAGATAGGCCAAGGATTGAATTGCAATAGTAATATATGAAGAAAGAAAGAATAATTGGGTCTAGAATAAGAGAAAGACTGAAAAAAAATCATGGTTTGATGGAATTGATAAGAAACTGAAAAACAAATACTTGAAGTTTAAAGAACCAAGGGCAGTAAATGAAATTGTGTAATAGATGTGTCAGATGTATGGCTTGGAAAAATAAGATGATATGGAGAAGCATACCGGTAGTGGGTTGATAAAAACTAGTTTTAATTATGTTTTTCTTTTCTTTTTTGTAGGTGATTTTGAGCTTTTCTGTGTTTTGGGATGGATTATTTCATATTCTTTTTCTACAGGTTCTTAATATTTCTAATTCAGAAAGGAAACCACTATATTTATGTATTTATGTATCAATCAAACTTTATTATAAAAATACAGCACAATAGGTTAGATAGATAAGATGGGTAGGGATAAGCAAACTATGGCTTAGGCCAGTGGCCAATTCCAGTGTGGTCAGAGAAAAAAAGTCAGAGAAAAAAATATTCCAATTATATGTTCTGATAAACAAGAAGAAATGGAGTTACCTCTATTAAGCTGTAAAATTTGCAGCAATCCAGCTGTAACTTGAAACAAGAAAAAAAGGTTCTGCTTTACAGCCGATTGCAGTTTAAGCTTCCTTGCTCAACAGGATGCAGAGTTCTGTTTGGATCATGCAGAAGAAAACCATGGGAGATTCAGACAGGCAGAAATGATTAGATTTTTCCATCACTCTACAAATGCTGTCAAGCCTGCTGAGTTTTTCATAAGACTCCAACTTGTAGAAAGCTTTCATGTCATCAGGGAATGTAGTTAAGTTTGATCTCTACATTGTCCCAAAAGACACAGCTAGGTTAACATGAGCAGGAAAAAAAATCCTAAAACACTTTGGTTTAGGATTCAATAGATATTACCTGTATCACTCAGCAGTCTCGGTATCTGAGTACATACTTGCTTTGTTTTATGATCTCTCACTTTGAGGCATTATTTGATGTTTATTATCATCAAATTACACTGATGATTTTACCTAGTTTGGTAATAAAACATCTGCAATATGATCATCTGGATGTTGAGTCCAATTGTTTGAATTCTGGCCATGGGCCTAAAAATCTTTTCTTGTAGGGTCCTTGGTGCTGTCTGAATTGGGTTTTTTTTTCATTGCAGATGTTTTATTACCAAACTAGGTAACATCATCAGTGTAAAAAGGAGTGGGTTTGCTCTTTTCATATATATACTACTGACTTACCCTTACTTTGCCTTTCCTACAACTCGCCTTTCCTCCTAACAGCTTGGAATAATAAACACCATGTTTTCAGATGTTATCCTTTGAGGAATATTTTTACTGAGAGACAATAACTAGGGAAAAAACCATCTGCTGATATTCCTCATTGTAGAGAGATTTAAATCTACATTTCCCATATGTAATCATGTCACACTAATGATTATCTTTTGGGAGAAGGAAGAAAAAACACTTTAGCATTATTACTTCTTGTAACAACAAAATGGTGTGAGCACCACCAGATTACCACCAAAAAAATTTGCTGAAAAACAAATTGGGAGATAATAGCATTTTTATGGAAAGCCTGGGTTTGCAGAATATAAAAAGTATTTCCAAAACAAACTTCATCAATTCAAGGAAGCTAGATCTTGCTTAGAAGACTGAGAGACAATTGGGAAAGAAAAATTAACCAGAAAGCAGAATATTCTCACTATCTTATGAGAACTTTAAGGAAGAATTGTTTCACTAAAAATATATCTCAATATTTATTGCAGACCTCAACTATTTGTAATATTTAAATGATAGAACGTTGCTGCTAATTTAGAATTCACAGGATTATATCAAAGGAGGAGAACACTAAGGGAGATGCCAATATGGCAATAAGCTGTTAAGAAGGTTTATTAAGAAGCTGCTCCCAAATAGAGTTACAATGTTGGAGGTCCTTCCTCAATTGACTGCAATGAATTCAAGTGGCAAGGAGGATCTTGGAATTCAACTCACAAAGAAGTTGATGTTGCAAGGCAAAACTTACAAATTGTTCCCCTTCTTGCCCTCACACTTTAGAATGATTATACTGAAGCTGGGGTGATTAACCAGCAGGAAATTAGTGTTTATATTTATATTCATTGGACAGGAATAGAGAGTAAATAGTACACAATAGGAAATTCACACTGAAAGGAATGCAATCGCACCAGCTGTTTGCCTACTGTACTTGAGCTGTTCAAGAGATGAAAGCTGTCAGCTATTAACTTATTAAGGTCAAGGTAGGAATTTTGTTAGTTGCCAACTGCAGCATCAGTCACACTAGGAAAAGCTAATTGATTAAGATCATGAAGCCAAGCTTGTTAATTTGCAGTTAGCATTTATTAGTAAAGAACCACACTGTGAAGCAAAACCATTCAAGAAGAGAACTGGTTTACATAATCTGTCCACTTTATAGGGGAAGAAGAAAAGAGGAAAAATGGCTCAGGCAGAGGATACTGATTGTTTAAAATCTAGTTTAATTGTCAAACCCGGCATGGTCAATATAATACAGACCAAGGCTGTCAAACTTTCGGCCTGCAGGTGATGTGTCACACACTGGCCATGCCCACACCCGGTTTAACAAAGGGGAGAAAAGTTGCAATAAGTCATGTGATGACGCCATGATGCCATGAGTTTGACACCCCTGCTATAGACCTGTGCCTAATATTAGTGTAGACCTAACATTATAAGGCAAGGCAAGCTAAATCACACAGAAACTATATAAGAAAATTGTCAAAATGATGTTGGTGATGATTCCACATAGATCCAATGATGTACTACATTTCTCTGAGAGATCTTCATAATCATGTGATTACAAATGGGATTTTCAGAAATTCTGAAATGTTCAGAATATTTATGAAAGTAAACTTCAATAAAACCGAAACAAAATGTTAGGAGCAGGGAAGAGGATGTGGCAGATGGCCTAAAGAGCAGTGTAATGGAAAAAGCTGTTTGGAGAATTCTCTTTCTGAGAAAAATTGTTCAGGATGTGATAAGATGCAGATGACCCTGGCAGAAGCAGATTAACTAGACTCGTTCAAATCAGGTTTCAGGCTGAGACATGGCATGGATACAATACTGATCATAAGAGACAAAGAGAACGATAATGCAATCCTCCTTCGATTAGACTGAGAGTTGTTTTCCAATGGCCCTTGTCCTTTCTAAAAGAATTGGTTCAATTACAGAGTGCCATAGAAGGAGCAGGATTGGGGCCATTCTAATTTCTGCATTAGAATTATCCGTGTTCCCAAAAAGGTGAAAACAGCTTTTCCAAAGGGTTTTTTTGGGCATGATACCATGTTTTTACTGTATCTATCTTATATGTTCTTTGATATTATAATTTTTATTATTAATTACCACTGCTAATGGGAGTGGGAGAATTCTGAGATTCTCCCAGACTGAGAATCTGCATACACTGCTAACGGGAACTACCAAGAGTCTATTTATGAATGCAGTGCAATACAACTCTGATTAATAAGTAAAATGGAATAGAATAGAATAAAATAAAATCTCCAGATCTCCAGTCACTACGATAAGACAGCAGGGATACTGGGAAATGCAGTTCATAGTTCAACAGATATCTGGAGGGCCAAAGCCACCACTTTTCTAGGTTGATGGCTGACACCAAACATAACAACGTAACAAATGCAAGGCCTTTTTGAAACTGGGAATCTTAATATAGAATAATCATATATATCATATAAATATATATGATGATTCGATGTTAACATATACATATATATTACATACAACACACGTGTGTGTGTGTTTGCTTCTGTTTACTATGCATTATTGCTTTAATACTATAATGGTAACCAAACACTTATAAAGATAAGCAGCAGTGGGGAAAAGCAATCCTAAACTTTTTTAAAAATGAGAAGAGTTGTAAGGATAGGTAGGGGAAAAAAAACCCCTCTATCAAATATTCCTGCTGTGAACAATCAAAAAAGTGAAATTTCCCCCTTCTTCCTTTCCCTTCCCCAGGGCAAGCTCTTCTAACCTGCTGTTACTGAGCACATTATAGTTGGAGAAAGAGAATTGAGAGGTGCCTATTATAGACAGATTTAATCAGACACCACTCCAGTTGTCAGGCAACTTTGGAAAAGAAATTGCTTTGGTTTCTCTCAAATGAGATTAGTAAGTGTGGGAGAATTTTAATTTAGAAAGGTGATGCCCAGTCACAGCAGGCTCATCACATACATTTTCTTCTTTACCTTTATGTAGTTCATGGCAAGTGATTGAAAATAAAATTGGATGAGGAACACTAGAGAAAAACTGCTGAAAATATCTTTATCCACATCTACATTTATATTTATTTCCTGTATCACTTTTGAAAGTCTAAGGCATGTTAAGAAACTTGCTGGTCTGAGTTTCATCTGAGTGAAACCCACTGAGTATTTTCAATATGCTTCGAAGGCAGTTTCATCCTGAAGTTATTCTGCTTCTGTAATGCATATTACAAGATGCTTCAGTATCTGAGTATCTATTCCATTCATATAAAAGACATGATTTGTAAAAGGGTGCACATATATCCTCCTTGCAAATGATTGTGTTAAGGCATAGTACTTATATTATGGGTTTGGGGAGGAAAGGATTGGTCATGGGATTTTAGCGCTGTATTGCATTCCTCTGGGTTTGCCATCTTTAAAACAAGAAGCCCAAAGCCAGCAATTTGTACTGTCAGAATTCTGATATTGCAATCAATAGAAGATTTCTAAGGGTTATGACATAGGAGCTAGCAATCAAGACAGTCACTTGGTATATAACATGCCTTTATAATTTTGCTTTGCATAGAGATGCAGGGAATAAGAGAAGACTGGTTGTCACTGGGAACTCAGACAGATTCCTTTCTTTCTGCCCAGTGTAACTAGAATACTTAACAAAATATTTTTCTATTAATTCTAAAACTTTTGAAAACTTTTTATCTTCATGTACTAGTTGCATCATGTATCCCTCAACCTACTCTGTAGACTATAGCCCTTATTAATACATTTAACCTGTGGCCTTTAGCCACTAAAGCGCTCTCCTTCCCTACGGTATAATCTCGCCTTCTAAAAATCTTAAGTTTCAATTCAGTGTGGTACTTACACATGTTTTAGGCTTAATTGTTCTGGAGATCTCTAGCCAAACTATAGAGGAAGAATATTTCTGAGCTACTTTAGCAGAAATCAGGTAGATGAAGAAATGCAAAAACTTTTAACAGTGCCATTAAATCAGAATAATGTAAATTAGAGAATGTAAATGACCACGTAACTCTGGAAAAAAGAAACACGAGAAAGAGATTCAAAATAACCTGACCTTTATTCTACTTGGCATATTAAGGGACAAGGGAAAACTCCAGCATGCTTTCAACAATCTGCTGCATTTTATAATAATAGTTCTTGCAATGTTCACTTCTTAACCAGGCTTACTTTGAAGCTCTGATAGCTACTTAGGAATGTTCACATACACTAGTTGCCCCAGTCATGTGTACAAATTGAATTCTGTATTTAATGTCCTCTCTAGCACAGGTTTCACTCATCCCGACGGGTATCCATAGGAGAATTCAGGGGAGCAAATGACAAGTGCTTGAAGGTATCACCTGCAAATGCCATAACTTCCTCTCTTATCATCCCATATAATAAAAAGTAATCTTAACTCAATTTATATATGATTTCATTCATCTTTATTAGCATACTACTTATTTCCCATAAGCAAATATCTATTGCATTGTATTGTATTGTTATATTATATACAACAAGCTCATAAAAGATAAAATACACTTTCCTGTTTCTGTCCTCAACACTTGCCTTTGTAATTTCCAAATGTTGTCATATACATATACTTTCAAAGAAATTTCTTGAAAGTATTTGTTCTGGACTAGTAGACACTAGCAGATATTATATGGCAATATTCCTCTCTTCTGAGCTAGGTGGCGTCCATTTTAAATTTCTTACACTTCCGGGATATCCCTTACTTTGCCTGCAATTAGCACTGTGGGCAAAGTAAAATGCTATTAATTCTTCTTGCAATGGCACCCTTAGCCACAACATTTCTCACACCTCTGTCTTCACAATTAGAATGTGGACAAAATTATTTTGAAATATATTTATCTTAGTGAATTTGAATGTTCTAGTTTTGGGCAAATAATATTGTCCAGAACAACTAAATTTAGATAATGAATAATATGCTCAACAAATGAATGTCAATTTTCTGGACAAATATCTAATATCATTGTTGATGATGTATCACTATGAAACAAGGAAATAAACCTAATGTCACGGGATAACAAAAATAGAATAAAATGCTACGGAATTAGCTACATTTAGAGGCTGTACAAGATGTGTTCTTTTTAAGAAATGCAGCATACCTGACACACCATCATTCACAGAAATTTCCAAGGTGCTATTTGTCATCATCAACCTCATCAAAGACAGTTCAGCCGTATTCTTGCAGACTGTTAGGTCATGAGATGCCACCATGCCTGACCACCACATTTATCAGTTTAGGAAACCAACATCCAATAGTTGGCATGATGAAATATGGAAAGCCAGATACAACATTTATCTTTGTTGGAACTGACTGATCACTCCCACAGTTTTAGTTCGGCCTATGCTGACACTCAAACATAATGTCTTACAATCTATCATTGGATCCAACTTTGAAATACAACTTGGATTTTTTTTAAAGAGACAGAACTTAGTGTGTGTGTGTGTGAGAGAGAGAGACAGGAGGGACGGAAGAGAGACGAGAAAGAAATTGTTACAATAATAGATTTGAAGTAATACAAAATATAGTAGAAATGATATACTAATAGTATATTCATATAAATTGACAGTATTGCACACTAGTTCCTGTTATCTATCAGCTTGTTTCATTTAAAAACATTCTTTCAGAATTTTGCCATGATTAAGTATTTGAAAAATGAAAAATGGTAGAAATATTGAGCAATACACAGCTGGTATGGCTTTATCACAGGATATATGTAGAAATTTATCTTACGTTTTTCAATTTAGCCACTACTACTAACCATTATACTACTCATTTAAATATTATAATGGGCTAAATATGTATACTATGCCACTAATTGATATAGAATTAATGGCTTCTCAGTGACCATATGCAGGGGATCTGCAGCTTTTCCTCTGTAATCTCACTTCTATCTTCATATTTTTTTCAGAAGGTTTGGGGAAAGTATATGATTTTGCACAGTCAAGTCATAACTAAAGAAAATATCAAAACTGAATTCTTAACATGACTGAAATAATCAAACAAATATTTCTAAAACAGATCAAGATAAGCAGAACTGAAAGATTTTTCTGGGCCTGTAAAAATAGCAAATATAGACATTATATCTGTAAAATTTTAAAAAATGGGTTGTTGAGTATCCATCTAATTGAATGAGAAAAATATGCATGAAGAAGTACTGAGTTGATGAAATTATAGGAAAAATTAGATGCATAACATAATGTAAAGGAAGATCAACATGAAGACCAAATATACAAACTAAAACAAGTGTATGAAGTATATTAGAAATGATAAACAATAAATCAGTGATACACTTGTAGCATTTATCTTTTTATGGTATTTTCATTTAAACATCATAAAACACAAAACACCACACTAGCCATGTTATTGTTAGGACAGTTCCAGAACTTCTTTCCTGTGAATAAGATTAAAAAAAATCCAGAGTGAGAGAGAATATCTCAAAGGATTTTTTTTTCTTTGCCTTCTTCAAAAATTGTTTCTCAAGGGCATTACTAAACAGATGAGGAAGCTTCCTCAAATGAGCACAACCTCAAGAAAAAATAATCCGGATATAAATCCTAGAGGTAGATATATTCCATCTTTGTGACTTACAGGACTAGAAGATATATGATCCACATTTACCAAAATAACATACGGTTGGTAATGTTCTTATCCTTCAGTATTTGCATTTTCCTTAGATTTCTTTCCAAAGATGTAGAAAAATGGATTTTAAAATGCATGGTTTGAGAGAAAATACATTCAACAAGAAATTCTTGTTCTAAAAAAACAATGTTTTTAAATTTATTATTGCGTGAACACTTGATTATTCAGAAAGTGGCAGGTAATAGAAATGCAGAATATTTTCAATAAGAGACAGTTACCCAATGGCCCTAGCCTTAAGGTATACTAGATTTCTTGATGCGACAGCTCTGTATATTCTCAATTTGACCTTGGTTTTTTCTCTATTTTACATTTGGGGAATGTATTCTGTAATTAAAAGAGTCCTTATCAAAGGACAGCAGATTCTTAACATATGTATAGCCAGCTGTACATCAGAAAACCCCAACAGCTATTTTCAGAGTTATTAAGTAGATGTCATACAAAGGAGACAATATATATGAAAAGTGTCCTGGTGGACAGTCTGTGCTTGAAGATAGGTGGAAATGTCTTACTACATTCCTTTAAGATACCCTACTATAAAATGAATACTTTATAAAACAGCAGAGTTTTCAATCATGGGATACACTGGACCTAGGTTTATGGACTGTTACTCCCACCTCCTAGCATTTTAATCAAGGTATGAAATATTTTGCCCATTTCACTCACAACAAAAATTGCTGTGTCTTTAGATGTTGAAGAAACAAGATGAGGTAGTGAAATCCACTTGAAGTCAACTATCTGCAGGATACACAGGGGAAAGGGGGGAGCATACTGCAAAAAAAGTAACTACCTATAATGTCATATATGTATGTATGTATGTATGTATGTATGTATATAAAAGGTATATAAAAATAAAAGGTAGATGCCTACAATATAGTGTCAGAAAAAGTTAAGCATAACCACTGTAATAAATGAACCTTGTATCAGTCAATGCCAGGACACAGCTGCTAGCATATCATGCCAACCATTAGAAAATGCCATGGCATAGTGGTACTCATAGTATTATGCAATTTGTTTGAATGAATGGGCATATCTGAAAGATGGTATGCATGACACTCACCAGTGGATGGGATTCAAAAAAATTTACTACTGGTTCTGTGGACATGGCTTGGTGGGCCTGGCTTGGTGGGTCTGGCAGGGGAACGATACTTTATTTATTTATTTATTATTTAAATTTATATACCGCCCTTCTCCCGAGGGAGTCAGGGCGGTGTACAGCCCATCTAAAACCCACAAATATACAAAAATTAAAAAAGTATTAAATTAATCGGCTGATAAATGAGACTAAAAAGACCCCACCCCCCCCTTAAAACCCCAATTTAAAATTAAATGCTATGGAGACCAAATTAAAACCATTATCTCAGCCCAGGCCGGCCTGCTCAAAGAGCCAGGTCTTCAACGCGCGCCTGAAGGCCCTCAGGTCCATGCCGGTACGGAGCTCCGGTGGCAGAGTATTCCAGAGGGCGGGGGCACCCACAGAGAAGGCCCTACCCCTCGGCGCCGCCAGACGACACATAGCGGCCGACGGCACCCGGAGCAGACCCTCTCTGTGGGAACGCACCGGCCTGTTGGAGATCACTGGCAGAATGCGGTCCAATGCGACCAATGCCGTCTCAGTGCTATGTCCAGGCCTGAAGCCCGATTGGGACGGATCGAGGTAAGTAGCTTCCTCCAGGTACTGGGGGAGCTGACGCGCCACCACACTCTCAACAACCTTCGCCACGAAGGGAAGGTTGGAGACCGGACAATAGTTGTTTAAAATAGCTGGGTCCAGGGAAGGCTTCTTGAGGAGGGGGCGCACCACTGCCGCCTTCAGGGCAGCAGGGAGCACCCCCTCCCTCAAAGAAGCGTTGACAATCCCCTGGAGCCAGCCTCGTGTCGTCTCCCTGGCGGCTGAAACCAGCCAGGAAGGGCACGGGTCCAATAAACAGGTGGTGGCATTCAGCCCCCCCAGCAGCCTGTCCACACCCTCGGCGGTCACAGGATCGAACTCCCCCCAGATAACACTGACAAGACCTGCCCCGGACACCTCCCCTGGGACCATCCAATTGGAGTCGAGCCCCTCCCGAATCTGAGCGATTTTATCATGCAGAAATCAGGAAAACTCCTCTGCCCTACCCTGCAAGAGGTCATCCCGCGCTCTCGGTTCAAGTAGAGCGGGTCACTCTAAACAGGGCGGCAGGCCGATTTTCTGCTGATGCAATAAGGGCGGAGAAATACGAAGATTTCGCCGCCCCTATCGCCACAAGGTAAGTCTTAATATGAGATCTCACCTGTGTTCGGTCAGACTCAGAACGGCTCGCCCTCCAAATGCCCTCTAGACGTCTTTTCCAGCACTTCATCTCCCGTAGCTCCTCCATATACCACGGAGCCAAATGGGATCTGTGCCGGGTCAGAGGTCGCAGGGGCACAACTCGATCTAGAGCCCTGGTGGCCGACCCATCCCAGGTGGCCACCAGGTCTCCAGGCGAGCTGTGAGCCAGAGACTCAGGAAACGGCCCAAGCTCCCTCTGGAACCGCTCCGGGTCCATCAGGCGCCTGGGGCGGAACAATCTAGGTAGTTCCGCCTCCCTGCGGTGGGGGGTGGCGAACGGAAGTCCAACCTAAGGAGGGAATGATCTGTCCATGACAAGGGTGTGATAACTAACTCCCCAAAATTATAGTCATTCAACCACTACCCAGAGACAAAAATCAGGTCCAGCATGTGTCCTCCAATGTGAGTGAGGGCGGAAAGTAACTGGGTCAGGTCCATGGCCGTCATGGAAGCCAAGAACTCCCGAACTAACCCCGAGGTTTCACCGGACGATGGCAGGTTGAAATCCCCCATGACCAAAAGCCCGGCTATCACCTCGAGGAGTCCGGACAGGGCTGATGAGACGTGGCAGGGAGCCAGGTACGCCATCAAAAGACCCATCTGAACCCCTTGCCCCCACTTCACAAATAGAGATTCACAGCCAGCCGTCTGAGGGACAGTGGCCTCCCTAGGATGTAGGGCCTCCTTTATAAGCACCACCACCCCTCCACCCCTTCCCTGAACCCTAGGCTGGTGAAATGCAAGGAAACCTGGTGGGCACATCTCAACCAGAGGAACACCGCCCTCTGGGCCCAACCAGGTTTCGGTGACACTTACCAGGTCCGCGGCCTCCTCCTGAACCAAATCATGGATCAGGGGAGCCTTATTAACCATGGACCTGGCATTGCACAACAACAGCCGGGTATTCAGGGCCTGAGAATCTGGACAATCAGGGCTGCAGGATGGGTATGGAGGGTCGGAGCGCGCTACCGCTTGCAAACATCGGGAGCGCGATCCCCTTACCGGATACGGCCCTCTACCCCCAGCATATCTACCCCTCCCAGTCACCGTGCTAATAGAATTAGCCCCCGGCTGCCCACCGCCAATCTGCCACCCCGACACGGAAACCCCCGAGGCCCCCCAGGTGCGTGGGCCGGCCCGGCTGCCCCCAACTCCATGTGGGCTGTCTCCCCTGCCCACCCTGGATCCATTCATCCCGTTAAAAACCCCATTAAAAAAGTGCCAATCCCGGGTTTCCCGTGCTTCTTCTTTCCATTTCTCCGGCTTTCACGGCCCCACCATCGCTCCGGATCCCAGGATCCCTCATAGCGGAACATCTTTGAGAGTCTTGAAGGCCACTTAAGGGAGAGGGGGACATCCCTCAGGGCCCAAAGTTCCACCCTTGAGTAAATCCGTGGCCCCGGCCACCCCACCCCGACGGTCCCGCAGCGTCCATGGTCTCTGTGGTGATCTCTATGATGGAGAGGTCCAGGCAGACTGGGGTACACCCCTCTCCCTTCCGGCCGCCCCACCCCTGCCACTGGTGGGACCCCCAGGGGAAGGGGAGTCACAGGCAGAGTCAATCCCCCCCTCTCCAGGCCCACCACCCCTGCCACAGGTGGGGGCCCCAAGGAGGGGGGGAGACCGATCACAATGCCTTCCAACCACCGGTCTGCGCATCGTCCTCAAAGCCATAGGGGCTGCCCCGAGTCCAGACCGGGCCCGCCATGTCCACAGCGGGACCACCTCCGAACCGATCGGGGCCCCCCAAAATCGCCGCGGCCCGAGCGAGGCCGCCGAGCCTGCCACACTGTCGTGCCTCGCCAGGGACAGCAGGGCCTCTTCATGACCCTTTGGAACTCCAGGGTTGCCGCGGCAGCTGTTCCAGGGCCTCAGCGGCCTTGAGACTGCTGAGGCCAGTCCAGGGCCCCCCAGGCGGCTCCCCCAGGTCCGCGCCGCCCCGGGAAATCCAGGGCCACTGCTCCCTCCAGGGGGCCACCGAGGCCATGCCGTGGCGGTCTCCCCATCCCGGAGACCGCTGGGTCCATCAGCGCCCAAAGTATTAAAGGTGTCACCATGCTGACTGCGAAGGCCGCTGCCACCGCCATCGAGGCCGCCGCCGCCGCGATCACCATCAAGGCCGCCGCCGCCGCCGCGACCACCACCGCCGAAGCCGCCGCCGCCATAACCGCCGAGGCCACCATCGCCGCCACCACGACCGCCGAGGGCGCTACGGCCTCCACCGCGACCTCCGAGGTCGCCCTCACCGCTGGAACCACCGCCGCCGTCATCGCGACCGCCGCCACGGCCGCCGCGACCTCCGCCGCCGCCGAAGCCACTGTAACCACCGCAGCCCCCGGCACAATTAGCGACGCCGGGGGCCTCATCCAGCACCGCCGGCCGCCGGGAAAGGCCTCCGAGGCCTCCAGGATCCATTCGGCGCCGCCGGGGCCGCATCCGCGACGCCCTCCGCACCGTCCTCCACGCCGGTCCCGTGGCTCCAGTGCATCCCCAACCGGGCTCTGGTGACTCCTGCCGGCCTCCCCCGGTCCTCCCCCGCCTCTGCCACCGGCGGGGGGACCCGGGGGACATGGGGGGACATGGGGGGCCGTGTCCGGAGCCGCCACGGCCAGAGAAAGCTCCAGCGGAGGCGCGTGACCGCCATCTTCGGAAACCCAAAGTTGAATGTCAGAAAGCTCTAATATCTCTAATATTCAGGAATTAAATAATAAAAGTTGTAAAATTGCAATTGTTTATTCATGTCTTAGCCTCTGAACAAGTAGCATTGGAAATATTTTCCAATCAACAGCTATGATAACATTAAAATGTTGAAAGATTTGTCATGTTATTACAATGTTACCTTACATATAAAAATGTAAGAGACAAAGCTTGTGTTGTGATATTGCAACATGTATTTCATCACTTTGCTTCCCTTCTGGCCCTCCATGTGACACTATTGCACTATATGAAATTGTGTTCTCCCTCCACCGAAGTAAGAAATAGTAATATATATAGTAAATATCTTGGATTGCTGAACAGATTGATGAGAGCAAATTCATGTGTTTTTTCCTTATGTAAATAGATGTGGTGTGGTAATTTTATTAAACATTACAATTAAACAGATAAAAACTAATACAAGCTACAAAAATAAAATAAATATTAGAAAGAAAAAATAGGAATACATATTTTTGCATTTGCAAAAACTGACCACACCATTTGGCCCTTAGAATAAGCCACAAGAATACTGAGGTGAAATTTCAGATATCAGAATAGCCTTGGTTTAGATAGATAATGCAAGCAGAAATGAAGGAATGGAACCAGAAATCAAGCAGTCCAGAATAATTATCATCTGAATAGAGATCTACACACAAGATTTCCTGCAAGCTATACCAGACCACCTGAAGTGATAAGTATAAATAGATATTTCAAAGTATAGCTGAGGCATTGTGTTTATGTATAATTTAAATGTTAAATTTCTCAATCTTATTCATAGCATCACTGCTTTGTCGGAAAACAATTCTAGGTGAGATTTTGCCCAGATAAAAATTACATAGATGATTACAAATCTCGCAGTGGATAAAGTTACAAACAGTCAGCTTTCTATAATTCTCTGAACAGATCAAAGACATACATGGATTCTGCTTTTATTTGTGCAAACTCCAACTGAGCACTGAATCTCCAACAAAATAAGGATGCTGAGAATAACACTGAAGACCTGAGTAACTTAAATTATCCACTAGTAGAGCTTTTATGTGTTTTTTTAAAAGACTATTAATGTAGCTAATATAAATACAGGCATTAATGGACATTTAACTTAATTTAAAAGTTTTCCCCTGATAAATTTATTTATTTGATTTATACCAGGCCTTTCCATTGAATTTTCAACAAAAAATTAAAAAATAAAAAACAAATAAAAAATTGAAAGCATGAATTAGGATTAAATAAATACTAACATCATAAACAATTGAGCCTGCTAAAAATCAAAAATCAATGTTTACTGGTTTATTAAATCTTAAGAGAAAGAGTGCAACTTGGGAGTGTTTTCTGCAGTCTCTAATATATGCTCCTCCATATATTAGAAATGCAGGACTTTTGACAGCAAGAGTATTTTCTTTTCTTTTTTCTCAGTTAAGATTTTATGTATTTATATATAAATATTTTAAATACAGTGCATTGTCTAGGCATATCACTTTATAAAAGACAAGAAAGAAAAAATAACACTAATAATAATAATACAGAATAATGCAGAATAATTCTAACCATATTTATAATTATATTCACTATATTCCTTGTAATTATATTAGCATACCTATAATTATAGACAACATTCATATTTTATTTAATCGTAACAATGCTCTTTCTTCATCTAATTTCTACCTCTTATCTCTAACCATGTTTCTGCATCTTTCTCATATCTCGATTGTATTTGCAAGTGTGGCCACTAAGATAAATCCACCAGCAGAAGTATTTTCAAGAAAGTGCAAAGAGGAAAGAGACCAGCATCAAGCTGGCCATACCCACCCAGTTGGCCATACCCAGTGAGTGGTGTCAAGCTGGTCATGCCCACTCAGTCAGCCACACCCACCTAGTTGGCCATACCCAGCTGGCCCCCAAATTCAACCACAGCCCTGATGCAGCCCTCAATGAAATTGAGTTTGATACCCCTGTTCTAGTCTAAGTCTAAGGTTACTTCCTTCCATTGCTTCTTGTCCAGTCTTCAGGTGCTTTATTTATTTATTTATTTATTTATTTAATAAACTTTTATACCGCTCCCTCTCCCAAAAAGGGACTCGGGGCGGTGTACAGCCTACTAAAAAACATACAATAAATATACAATAAATACGATTAAAAATAGATTAAATAATTTGATCCGGCTGTCTATTCAAAATTCAATTAAAAATTAAAAGCTAATAAAACCCCAATTAAAATTAGTTAAAACCACAAACACAGTTACTGGGCCAGGCCGGCCTGTTTAAAAAATAGGGTTTTCACTGCGCGCCGGAAGGTCAGAATATCCGTCATAGCCCGTATCTCCGGGGGGAGATCATTCCATAGGGAGGGAGCTCCCACAGAGAAAGCCCGAACTCTCGGGGCCGTCAGCCGACAGCGGCCGGGCGGCGGGACCCCAAGTAGGGCAACCCTGTGGGAGCGTACTGGGCGGCGGGAGGTTGACGATGGCAGTAGGCGGTCCCGTAAGTACCCAGGTCCCGAGCCATGGAGCGCTTTAAATACCATCAGTACCACCTTGAATCGAATCCGGTAGGTCACAGGAAGCCAGTGCAGCCTGCGGAGAAGCGGTGTAACGTGGGAGCTCAGTGGGGCACCCACAATCACCCGCGCGGCTGCATGCTGGACCAACTGTAACCTCCGGAGACTCTTCAAGGGGAGCCCCATGTAGAGAGCATTGCAATAATCCAGGCGGGAAATAACGAGGGCGGACGTGACTGTGCGAAGTGCGCCCAGATCTAGAAAGGGCCGCAACTGGTAAATCAGACGTATCTGATAAAAAGCCCCCCTGGCGACGGCTGCAATGTGCTCTTCTAAAGACAGCCGTACATCCAGGAGGACGCCCAGATTGTGCGCCCTTTCCACGGGGGTCAAAACCTCTCCCCCCATGGCCAGCGAAGGAACCAGCTGGCTGTATCTGGGCGCAGGAAACCACAGCCATTCGGTTTTGGCCGGGTTGAGACGGAGCCTGTTATGACCCATCCAACTCCGCACGGCCTCCAGGCACCGGGACATCACTTCGACAGCTTCGTTGGGGTGGCCCGGGGTAGAGATGTACAGCTGCGTATCATCAGCATACTGATGAAACTCCACCCCGAAGCCACGGATGATCTCGCCCAGCGGCTTCACATAAATGTTGAACAGCAGGGGCGAGAGCACTGACCCCTGAGGCACCCCACACAGTAGGGGCCTCGGGGCCGACCTCTGCCCCCCTGTCAACACAGATTGCGAATGGTCGGAGAGGAAGGAAGTGAACCACCGCAACACGGTGCCTCCCACTCCTAACCCCTCCAACCGCCGCAATAAGATACTGTGGTCGACAGTATCAAAAGCCGCTGAGAGATCTAATAGGACCAGGACAGAGGAACAACCCCTGTCCCGAGCCCTCCAGAGATCATCAACCAACGCGACCAAAGCCGTCTCCGTGCTGTGCCCGGGCCTGAAACCCGATTGGAGGGGGTCAAGATAACTCGCTTCATCCAGGTACTGCGGGAGCTGACGTGCCACCACACTCTCAACAACCTTCGCAACAAAACGAAGGTTGGAGACAGGACGATAATTAGATAACAATGCTGGGTCCAGGGATAGTTTCTTGAGGAGGGGCCGCACCACCGCCTCTTTCAAGGCAGCAGGCAGCAGCCCCTCTCTCAAGGAAGCGTTTATAATACCCTGGAACCAGCCTCGTGTCACCTCCCAAGTTGCCAAAACCAGCCAGCAGGGACACGGGTCCAACAAACAGGTGGTGGCATTAAGCCCCCCCAGTATCCTGTCCACGTCCTCCAAAGTAACAGGGTCGAACCCAACCCAATTGACCTCACTGATATCCACCCCCATCCCCCCGCCCGGAGATGGCCAATCGGAGTCCAGTTCGCTCCGGATTTGAGCGATTTTGTCCTGCAGAAACCTAGAAAACTCCTCAGCCCGTCCCTGCAAGGGGTCCTCCCGTGCTCCCACCTCCAGGAGGAGCGGGTCACCCTAAACAGGGTGGCTGGGCGGTTTTCCGCAGACGCAATAAGGGTGGAGAGGTAAGACCTCCTCGCCATCCTTATCGCCACTAAATACGTCTTAATATAAGAACGTAGTAGTGTTCGGTCAGACCCAGAGCGGCTAGCCCTCCAACTGCTCTCTAGGCGTCTTTTCCGGCGCTTCATCTCCCTTAGCTCCTCAGAGAACCAGGGAGCCACATGGGATCGGCACCGGGTCAGAGGCCGCAAGGGCACGACTCGGTCAAGGGCCCCAGCAGCCACCCTATCCCAGGTGGCGACCAAGCCCTCAACCGAGTCGTGTGTGTGAGCTTCGGGAAATGGCCCAAGCTCCGTCAGGAACCTATCAGGGTCCATCAGGCGCCTGGGGCGGTACCATTTTAATGGCCCTGCCTCCCTGCGGTCAGGGGGCGCGGAACGGAAGTCGAGCTTCAGGAGCGAGTGATCCGTCCATGACAGGGGTTCCACAACTATATCCCCCATACCCAGATCACTCTGCCACTGATCAGAGACAAAAACCAGATCCAAGGTGTGACCTCCCACGTGGGTAGGGTCCCGAATTAACTGGGTCAGGCCCATGGCCGTCATGGAAGCCATGAACTCTTGGGC
This sequence comes from Bungarus multicinctus, assembly GCA_023653725.1. Classification (NCBI taxonomy): domain Eukaryota; kingdom Metazoa; phylum Chordata; class Lepidosauria; order Squamata; family Elapidae; genus Bungarus; species Bungarus multicinctus. Next base: position 124,991,844 of record CM042838.1, on the reverse strand, counting down.
AATCCCCGAGGTACCGCCGGCAGATGGCAGGTTGAAATCCCCCGTGACCATAAGCCTGGGGGTCCCAACCACCACACCATGCTTTGGAGAATAGACCCTCCCCCTCTTCTTTGTGGCAACCCCTTAGATATTGAAACTCTATCATGTCATTCCCAGTCTTTCTTTTCATTAAACTAAACATACCCAATTCTATACAATTTTCTTCTCTATCATTTCAATTTAATTTAAGAATGTTTAAAGAATTCAATCTTTGTGCAGTCCTACTGTAAGTGAAATGACTTAATCTACATATCTTAGACAGGCACCCAAATCAGCAATCACCTGTCCAATGAGTTCTATTTTTCTTTGAAAGTTGTTATTCATAATTAACAATTCACATCACAATTCACATTACAATACACATTTAACCTTGCATAGGCAGAAAAATTGATAGTATGAATCTATGATCAAAATTAAATATATGTCTAGAGAGCCTTACCAATGCCAATATGAAAATGATTGATCACAATATATTTTTATTTTTAATGTTTAATTTTTAAAATAAATTTCAACTTTCCATTGGTTCAATAATGTAATTTAATAAATATGATGATCAAACTCATTCTACAACTTTTTAAAAACATAAAAGCATAAATTATGCCAATGATAAACATATATTATTGTAACAGTGTCATCACATTCTTTAATAAATTACAAATTGCATATTTAATACCAATTGCAAGCTATAATTTGAGCAGCCTGTATACATCAATGGATATAGTCCACTGCTGATTTAAGATGTACAAAAAATCCTTCCTATTTAGATATCAGCAGAGATCCAGCGTATAATCAACAAGAATGTTTAACTTACCAAACAGACCCAAATTTTTCATTATCTTCTGAAGATAATTAAGATCAAGAACTTTAAAAAGTGCAGTATTTTTAATGTGCAGATATTTCACCATTCTTCAGTTTTCTTTAAAACTGTTTTTTGCCAGGCTTCTATTCTCCAAGAGCTTACAACACTCACCCACAAAGTCTAGTAAACACCAGTTTTTCAGTCACATAATATTTCACTGAGAGCACATGACTCCATCAAGGCTTAATAACCTTTTGTCTAATAAAGATAACAGAAAGGTGGTCTTCCAGAAGCTTATTTCTATCAATTGTGAAGCTATTCATTTGATCATAAGACTTGTGGGGGGTGGACTCTAAATACTGGGTAGTTCAACTTCAGAGAATATGGGTAGTGGAGAATTCATTAAAAAATTCACTCAGACTATTTTCAGGAAAGCTGCTTAGTACCCTTCTACCCTTCATCTAAAGAGAATTAGATTTTTCTAAGCCAAAGGAAAAATGATATATTGCTCATTCAACTTATCTAGCACTTCCTACCTTGTCTGTTGTAAGCAGGCTTTGTTTTAGTTGTGTTTGTGTCTTTGTTGTTGTTACTGTTCTATATTGCATTGAGAGCAAACTGCTGTAAGCCAGAAGACATAAAAGAAACTCTAGTATAGTATTATTTTAACCTTCTATCTTCCTTCTCCCCTCTATTTTTTAGAGGAATGCCTTTGGGATGCCACAAATTTGGCAGGATGACTACATTTGCCAACTAATGGATGGATATTCTGTAACTGGCCAATGCCACTATAGCAACAGAGGTGGTAGCAGGTTCTAACCAGTTCTGGAGAATCGGTAGTGGAAATTTTGAGTAGTTCAGAGAACCATCAAATGCCACCTCTGACTGGAGATTTTACAATATCTTTCCCCTGTCACACCACCAAGCCACACCCACAGAACTGGTAGTAAAAAAATTTGAATCCCACCACTGTATAGCAACTCTATTGTGAATGCACCCAGCGTATATTCTTAATATTCTCAATATTCTAGTTCCTTTACTGCTTGGCCTGCATCATACTCGACTGTACAGTATTAAACATATTTTACCCATTAGACTTCTATTTTGTCCTATCTTAGTAAGTTTTTGTTTCTTTGGGTAGTTAAGTATTATTTTGGAAATACGTTTGGAGACATTTACTTCCCTCTGAAACTTGCAATAGGAGCTCTTTTTTTACACTGAACTATCTCATGTTGTACACAGAAGAAAGGTGCTAAGATTGATTTTGTCGGTTTCCTTTGGCTGTCAAATATGAGTATTACACAAGATGTAGCTGTGATGTCCCCATGGTAGCTAAAAACTTTCATTAAATGAAGGAAAAAAATGATTTGGTCTACTTCATAATGCCCACCTGAATGTTGTTTTATTGGACCTCCAGGCACTGCATTTACCAGAAGCCATAATTAGGTAGTATATTGTTTCTAATTATCTTATTTTAGCTATTTGTTTAACTCAAACTCTAAGAAAAAAACAGGCAAAACAGTCAGTCAGCTCCAAAGCTTTTGTAATATAGCCTTGACCAAAAAGATGCAGCTCTTAAGTAAGAATAGATACAAAGCCATTTATTCTTCCTTGGTTCCCTGTGGGAAAACTTAAGGCTTAACTAACAGCAAAAAATTTATAAATGTAGGATTGATGAAAAATGAATCAGCCTGTGTCAAACTGTGCTCAGTGGCTTCCATATCTGCCAGCTTCCTCTGCATCATAAGAGCTTTCTACCTTCCTGTCTGAATTAGTTGTAATAAGATGGATGGAGAAAAGTAAAATGTATTAAATGAAGTGCCCTGCTCATCAGCTGCCTTCTGCTTTGCTGGCAGGTGGTTCCTCATCCATACAGAAGAGTCAAGTGATAAGTCACTGCAGAATAACATCCCTCAGAAAAAGGAGCTTCTGAATTTAAAAATAGTGTGTCCTGAATGCAGAGGACATAAAACAGGGGAGGCAGCTATTCCATTGTACAATCATCATGCTATTACATGTAGCTTGATATCATCATGCAAATAATTTGCATCAGTTGCAGTGATGTCATGAGATATATGATGTCATTTATCTGTCTATCTATCTTATAGGTTACCCAACTCTTAAACAACTCTGCATGACTTACAATTAAAAAAGAACAGAACATATTAAAAAAAACACAGCAAACCAAAGCAGATGAACCAAATTAAACCAAAGCAGATTGAACTAAATTAAAACTAAACAGAAATTGAGGTTATACCCCAATAATTTCCTGAACATGGTAGAGAGATCATTACTGAAGACAGGAATTGCAATAGAGTAGGCACATTTTTCTTTTACTCTAGCCATATGGGGACTGGGTAATAATTGTCCAGGACTGCTGGATCCAGCAGTTTTCCTGGGTAGAAGAAATATCAAGGCTGAAAGGAGCACCTCTTCCGTGAAAGAAGCTGACACCAAAACATAGATCTAGCTAGAGGTCATCTGCTGCACTGGCTTAACCATAAAGGAGGGAGTTGAATCTAACACATAGCTGAGCAAACAGACCTTTCCACTTCTAAGGAATCGTAAGATCAAACTACTACAGAGAACTACATAAGGCTTGCTTTGGGGACTTCATCTGGACCTAACCAGAATCAAAGTGGTTTTATTTGCAAAACAGCAAGAATATTCAGTTCTGTGCCCCTGAACTTGGTCTTGTGGCCTGTCCCTTTGCAATAGGGATCAGGTCATCTGAAACAGAGCAACAAGGCAACTACCAGCATATGCAATAAAGGTGCAAAAATAGAATGCTTTTGTTCAGTTAGCTCCCCAATCTGATGGCACTTGACAATATGTGCTCCAGTGGGTCATTGTTTCAGATATATTTATTTACAGAGAAACAGAATGATATGGGGGGGAGCAGCGGGACTGGCAGGAAGTATCAGAAACCTTCCTTTCCTTTCCTTTCCTTCCTTTTCCTTTTCTTTCCTTTCCAGCAGGGATCGCAAGAGCAGCTGGGAAATTGTAATGAAATGTTGAAAATGAAGAACATATGACCATAGTAGCAGCAGCAGCCAATAGCTCTGAAGCAGTCACAACTTAGCCAAATTTCATTCTTTTGGGAGTCATGGATTCTGGATTTTGTACAAATTCAGTAAGTTAGCACATTTGAAGTACCTTGATTTAAAAATTGTTGCTTTATTGATGCAATGTTTTGCCCAGTTAAAGATCATAACAATTAGAGTTTTACTAGTACACAAACTCCATATGCTTCATTTCCCAAAGCTCCTCAGAAAACCAAAGTATTCCAAAGTATATATGGAAAGAAGATTCCAAAGAGCCATCCAGTCTAAGACCTAAGCCACACATCCATTCCAGGCCATGACTTAGTGTTTCAGACAAGTTGCTCTATAGATTTCAAGTTCATCAGTTGCCTGGACTGAATCAGTTTAATGGGCCCTGTCACCAGTGGGATATGGTAGCACCAGCAAGCTTAAAAGTAATCAGAAAACAAGCTGACCATGGCAACAGCCTAATAGCTATGCTTTCAAATTTTTCTTCTGGCAATTATTTTACTTTCATTCTCTTTTTTTCTTTTCTTTTTTGTTCCATGCCTTTTCCTTCCCAAGATCTACTCTTAATGTTATTAAATCATTATTGGTTCCACATTCAGAATGTCTCATGATCCCTATTTCTTTCACTAATTCTCTCATTATAAATTATCAGCTAAGTCATGTTTTATTACATTTCTTTTCTACATATATTCATATGCTTAAACTATGTATTTGAAACAGACAGGTCTTTTACTAAGCAGGTTTTACCTGGCCATTATTTTCATTCATTCTTGGTCTCCAAATCACTTTCTCACACATCTATTCATGTCACTAAGATAATATCTTTTCCTCCACATTGCATTAAATCCAAGATGGTTTGCAAAGATAGAAAGGTATGCAGAGATGCGGTGATTTGGGTTAATGTAGTTACTTGTAGTTAAATCTCCTTTTCTTTTCTTTTTTCCTTGCCTTTAGTTCATTTTCTTACTACTAAACTTCGTGCTTTTTTGTAATGGTGCTTATCCTGAAACAGAGTACATCGTGTATACATATGTATTTCAATTAAAGCAAATTACTATATTTGCTGTAGCATTTTTCTTTTGTCACAGCTATGATTTGGAAGAGCCAAAAACATTTCCAGAGGCTTTAGAATCCCTGGAAACAGTGCCCATGCATTTAGAGAAATGTGTATGTGACTGCAGATCGTGAGTTGCATTCTATACTGCAGGCCCTTTATCCATATATCCTTTAATGTACTTGTAGATATAGTACCATATAGAAATTGTTCATTAAATCAGAGAACAATGGCTTAACTGGTCAGTTGTTCCCATACAAATTGTAGATTATCCAAAGAGTTTCATTTTAGGAACTCTGAAGTTTTATAATGTTACATGCATACATCTGCATGGAAACACATGCAAACATCTATGAAAACATAGCTGTTTAACCAGTGATTTTGAGCATTAGTCTGGAAAATACAGACAGGCCACATGGAAATTAATGTTAATTGTCATTTGTGAGAATACAGGGACAATTCCAAATTTTCAATGTTACTTTAAGAGGAAAGTACTACATTCCTATGTCAATGTAAAAGATCACCAGCACTAGGAATGTGACTCTGGCTTTCCTTTGAAGTCAAAGGTATTAGATGTATTGATGAGATTTACAAAGATGCTCATTTGAATCCAGAATGCAATGTCTGACAAAGGATATTTGGATATTTGACGAAGTCAAAGCAGTATCACTTGCAGGAATTATTTGTTTCGGTAAAGACATACTGTAACTTTAAAACTTTGCTTATTTTTCGCTTAGTTAAGAAAATGTAAAGATATCTCTGGTTAGATTTTCCATCTTAATCTTTTTTTTTGTATTGCAATCTTTGTACTACATTTTATATATTGCAACAAAGATCATAAGTCTACAATCTGTACTCTCAGCGACCATATGCACCAATAGGATTTTACTTCCAGTCCCCAACCTCATTTCCTGACAATTTTTAGCTAAGAAACTAAAATTAAATCTAGTCTTTTAAATGTTAGGTACCATGATTAAGAGAATCGGCTAGATCAAGTTGCTCAAGTAAATAGATATTTATTTTAAAAAATTGAAATGGATTTGGTGACTTTCTGCTTCAATTACCCTATTGCTCCAACTCACAAGCATTCCCACAGCACACACATGAGATTCACAAGCCATCTATCTTATAAAAGTTAATGTTTTCTATTTCATTGTACTGATTATCTTTCTAGAATCGGTTTCCTTGGTGGTGAAATTGCACTCAACTGAACTGTTTCCCATTGATGATTTAGTTGCTTTTGTAGCAAAGTTTCCAGTTTTTCCTGTTTCTAACACATTTCAAACCTAGGTTCAATGAGATATTTCAGCATTTGCTGGTAATCTTCTTTCCCAACTTCTTAAGTTTTAAAATCCCATACTGAACAATATAATCACAGCAATTATAGTCAAGAATTGTGGGTTTTTCTTCATTCTTTAAACTTTTGGCTTCAAAGTTGTGGCACTTGCCCTGCAGGATTCCTATACGAGATAATAGTAATGAATAAAATTTACAAGTTGTCTAGATAATTAGCATCAGTGCACATTCAGAAATTGCATTTAAGTGATAGAAATAAGAAATCAACATGATATACTTAATTGATATACAGTTCAGGTAATGGTTAGCAGAACACAAAATAAAATGAAATAAAAGTGATTATGATAAAAAGGTATATCTATTCAGGCAAGCCTGTTTTGACACTAATCTATAATGGGTATTTTATACTATATTGCTATTTTTAATGTGTTGTTTTTATTTTCTAAACCATTTCATTCTCTTTCAAACTGAATTGTAGGAAGATCATGATGACAATGGTGGTGGTAGTGGTATTGATTATGACAATGATAACAATAATTCCCAGATTCAGCTATTACTTGGATAGAAACTAATATACTGGTTTTGTATTATCCTGAAAAGCAAGGTTTTCTCTGAAACTGAAGTGGAAGCTGTTGAATAGATAGAGAATAATAACTATTTACTATCTAAGCAAGCCTGAAATTATAGATAATTTGAATTCTGGATAACTAACAGTTGAATAAAGTTGTGGAAACGTTAGGAGAATGTCATTCAGAACTATAAGAATGGTGTAAAACTTGGAAAAATTGAAGCATTGTAGCTAAATAATTTGAAAACAGATCTGACTGAGAAATGAAAAGCAAACAAGCAAAAAACAGAAAGAATATCATTAGCACCAGAAAAGAAAAAGTATTTGGACAATCTTGTAGTGACATTAACATGGCAATCAAAATAATTCCAACTTAGTTAAAGAAAAAAACTTATGTATTCCATTGCTTCTATTACATCAATACAACCTGGACTTAAAATAAGGAAGTCGAAGGCTTTTATCAAATGAAAATCATAATGAAAAATTTACAAAAGTAAAAATGGACAGATTTGAATAAAAGCAGAATAAATTAAAGCTTAAATAAAAATGTAACATTTAGAACTAAAATGTCCTTTATTGAACTCAAGAAGCTGAAAAATATAAAGCATTTTCAAATCCAGATTAAGGAAAAAAAAGCATTGAATATTGGAAAACTTTGTGGAAAAATGATTAAAAAGTAATAACATTTACAGAATTTAATAGAAAACAAAAGGAAGATACGGTGTAAATAATAGAAATAGTTCAAATGCAGATTGAAACAATCAAAAACTTGAATGGCCAAGAAAAGATGAATTACACTTTTGGCTCGAACACCACAGAAGCATATTTCCAGGGGCTTGTTGAATGATTTTCTGCAAATAACAAAAAATAAAGAGTACATAACAACTGAAAGAACATTTCTAGTAGATAAATCAAGGGAAAAAGGAACATATAATTACAAGCCTACAACTAACCTGTCACAGCATTAAAGTTGTTTACTGGAATTATAGCACATCCAATAAACGCTTTTTTTGAAAGAAAATGCCATTTTCCCATTGGAACGAAGGGGAATGTGCAAAAATTCCTCTTTACTCATTTCTTTGGATCTTCAGTTAGTGATTTTTGGGAACCAGATGTCTTCACACGGATCTTCTTGTCTTCGGGCATATATTAGGCTGAAGGTAAAGATGAAAGTCTTTTGGCAGAAGGTTAATCTTCACTCATTACTTCAGATTATCAGCTAGTGATCATAGGGATTAGGTCTGTCTTCTCACGGATCCCCTTGTCTTTGGTCAGTGATCTTAGAAATTAGGCTACTACATGAATTAGCAGGGCTGTGCTCTGAGATCAGGACCTCCGATGTGGGATTTGACAATCGCAGATGATCGATAATGTAGGCAGCAGTTTTACTACTATCCTATTTGGAACAGCATGCATTTTATGGCACTATATCCAGGACTCATTTGGGTCAACATTCCAGTAAATTAAACTGTGATATCCACTGGTGCAAATAGAGATGTATAATCATAACACGCAACTTCATATAATATATTCCAGAGTATCATAAAGCCCAATAATGCAATATTTCAATTAGATCATGTTAAAACACTTCTTTTTGCCTACATTCTATGCCTTCAGCTAAACCTCCAGCCTTCTGGCAATCAGAAATAATTACCAGTTACAATGTATAAGTAAGAAAACTGAAAACCAAGAAATCATCCATGGATATACAGGGGAGGCTGTACTGAGAGATACCAAGATTCTTGTTTGACATGTCATATGCATTTCTGTTTGGGGCAAAAAAAGAGGACTGGCTATCTCTAATCCATTTTGGAAATGGATTGTCACAGTAGCTTCACCTTCTGCTATACCTTCTGTAGCTGACTTCTCTGCCAGTTGCTGCCAGTCTTCAATCTGTTTTCTGCTAATGGAAGTGACTATCAAACTGTCTATGAGATATTTCATTTTTTGTTTTTTGTTATCAGCCCAAATACCTGGGTTTTATATCGTGTTATAAAAAATGCCTTGAAAAAGAATGAAAACTAGTCATTAGTGGCTTAGCTAGTTCTTCTCTTACTTATTTCCAGCTAAGTCCAATCTATTTATATTTGTGTACAAAAAATATACAAAACACATTACTTGCAATTAGCTGGGTTTTTTTTCAATTTCAGTGCAAAAGTATCATTCAAAATGATTTTAAATTGCAAAAAAAGACAATATATAAGAGGTAAAGGAAAGAGAAAAAGAGGATGACCAGTAGCAAGATGGAATGGGCTGAATTATAGCGGCATGAAAATACCATTTGGAGATTTGCTAAATTAGGGATAGATTGTCATGGAGAAAATCTATGAGATTGCATGTGCCTACTTCTTAAAAAAGCTATCCACTGCCATAGCAGAACCTCTAAGCATAATCTTTGAAAAATCTTTCAGAACCAGCTCCTTGCCTAACTTATGGTCACAAGCCACGGTCATCCCCATCTTCAAAAAGGGAGACCCCAGCCTAGTTGAAAATTACAGACCAATCTCCTTATGCTGCATCACCTGTAAAGTCTTGGAATCAATTATTAACCAATCCATTATCCTCCACTTAAGAGACAAACAAACTACTCTCTAATAAACAATTTGGTTTCAGAAAAAAACTATCCTGTAATCTGCAACTCTTACACCGCAAAAAATATGGACTACACAACTCGATCAGGGCAAAACAGTAGATGCAATCTACATAGACTTCTGTAAAGCCTTTGATTCACGATCAAAGTATACAACAAACTACTCCTAAAACTAAAATCTTATGGTATCTTTGGACAACTGCATAACTGGATAGAAGCATTCCTGTCAAACAGACAACAAATGGTCAAAATTGGGAGTGTCCTATCAAATTCTGTACCTGTCAATAGTGGTATCCCCCAAAGCAGTGTTCTAGGACCAATTCTCTTCATACCCTACATAAATAACCTCCGTGATCATATTAAAAGCAACTGTGTTCTCTTTGCTGATGATGTAAAGCTGTTCAATACCACAGACAATACTGCTACCCTTCAAAAAGATCTTGACTATGTGTCAGAATGGTCAAACAAATGGCAACTTCAAATCTCAACAAATAAATGCTCTGTCTTACATATTGGCAAAAAAAAAATCAGAAAATAAAATACAAGCTGAATAGTCAAGACCTTGTTGATGATCCAAGCTCTGTAAAGGACCTTGGAATACTCATCTCTAATGATCTAAGTGCTAAAGCCCACTGTAACTATATAGCCAAAAAGGCATTAAGAGTTGTTAACCTAATCCTACGTAGCTTTTCCTCTGGTAATATCACACTACTAACTAGAGCATACAAAATATTTGCTAGACTAATACTCGAAAACAGCTCATCAATCTGGAACCCACATTATGTATCTGATATTAGCACAGTTGAGAAAATCCAGAAATATTTCACAAGAAGAGTTCTCCACTCCTCTACTCGTTGTAGAATACCTTATGCCACCAGACTTGAAATTCTAGACTTGGAAAACCTTGAATTATGCCGTCTTCGGTCTGATCTAAGTATAGTATATAAAATCATACTTTGCAATGTCCTACCTGTCAATGAATACTTCATCTTCAACCATAACAACACAAGAGCAAACAATAGATACAAACTCAAGGTTAATCGCACCAAACTTGATTGCAGGAAATACGACTTCAGCAACAGAGTGGTCAATATCTGGAATACTCTACCTGACTCTGTGGTTTCTTCCCCAAACCCCAAAAAGTTTAACCTTAGACTGTCTATTATTGACCTCACCCCTTTCTTAAGAGGTCTGTAGGAGGCGTGCATAAGCGCACCAACGTGCCTACCGTGCCTGTCTTATTGTTTCTTTTATTTTTCTTATATGTACCCATTTTGTGTGTATACTTATACCTATTATCTTGTAAGTGATTGACAAATAAAATAAATAAATAAATGAAATAAATAAAATAAATAAATTATCAGGAATCAAAAATGACTTAACACATATTTAATCAAATCAACAATGTGCTGAAGTAAAGCAGCACAGGTTGTGGCCATAGGTCCACAGATAGCTCCTTAAGACTTGGGTAGAGCCCCAGAAATCTACAAACTATAGAATTTTAGTAGTGATCAACAGAAAGTAAAAAAATATTAAATATGTAAATAAAATTTAGTTGATGGTATTAAACTTAAAATAATTTAAATGTAAAATAAAGTTAATGTTTGTCTGATCATTAATGACATTTTGGAAATTTCTTTCTGATTAATTGTTCAGATAAGTGTTGCCTGCAGCCCCAAAAATGTTTGTGCCAGTGAGCAATGGCAAAGACAGAAAAATCCATTCTGTGTCCAGAAGCTAATTTGTTTGTTTGTTAATTTGTTTATCTATTGCTACAGCTTATAAGTCACTCCATTTCCAGGCTTAACCAAGAGGGTTAATGAATTATTATATAATGTTAAAAACAGAAATCAATTCAATTTTATTAGATGACTTCAAATTATATAAACAGGAAATGTGATAATGATGGCAGCAAAAGATGGGGGTGAATTTTCAGTCTTTTTGTTTAAGTAGTTGTTTTAAAGCAAAATAAATGTATTACATCTATCCAATCTTCCTTTTCCTCCTCAAATCTGCCCCAAATCAGAGTTTTAACACCAAATTTCAGCAGCACAAGGGTGGGTTACCTATTAGCCCCTGTCCTACTACACAGGTTTCCTGTGAGGAAAAAAAATGGTGCAGAAAAAAAAACCTTTAATAACATGCACACAACATTTTTGAAGAGAGATTTAAGATTCATGGACTAAACACCAGAAAATTAACTATTTAACAAAAGTCTCAGAGAGGAGAAAAAGAAAAGAAAAAATGGATTTGGACTGGTTTTCAGAATGCATTAGAGGATTTTTTCAGTCAGTTAAAATCTATTTAGTGGATTAGATAAAGATAAGCTAGGATGAAAGAATCAACAAACAGTATACAAAATGCCCAATGATTAACTGAGAAAATACATTAATGCTTATTTTTTTTCTTTATATTAATTAATGAGGAATTTTCACTGTGAAGAAATAAATTGCAAAATTTAATATTTTTTTAATCTCATTCTTAGAAGGGCAAGAAAGGACTTGTTCGTGCAAAAAAACCTTGTGATTCTTTTTTTTTAATTCATATATGCTAGCTGAAATTATCCCCAGGCTTTCCCTGTGCTTATGATGCCACTAAATGGCATCTATGAAAAATCTCAACCATCCAGGTCATGATTTTTCCAAAGGGGCTTTTCCAAAATGCAACAGGACTTTCTTGATTTTTTTTTTGTTTGAAAACATTTTGCTTCTCATCCAAGAAGTTTCTCCCATTCAAGTTTCAAAAACCAAGGAAGTTCAGTTGCCTTTTTGAAAGTCCACTTGCCTTTTGAAACACCTTTGAAACTACAATGCGCCTAATGGGTCAGAAAAGGCAGAAAGGAAATTTACTTTTTTTACTTATTCATTTGCTAAGTAAGGAAGGGGGGAACCATGTGGGTGTTTGAGAACTGCTGGGACAGGATAGACTAATGATACATATTTTAAATCAGCTCATCAACACAAGCAAGCATAATTCTATTTGAAGAACAAATATCTGAGCCCTGTATCTTTTTCATGCCTTATAAGTGAATGCCTAGATTCCAATTTCAATGTGCTATGGACCATTGAATCCCATATAAATGATTGCATTGTTTCCTTCATTGTTTGGGAATGTAACCTATTATGGGTTTCTTATCAGTAAGTCAAATTAAAATCTGATTTGATACTTTGTTTTCCTCACAAATTTCATAAAACTAGTTTGTTCACAACAAATCTTTATGGTTCATTTTGTCACACATACACCCTAGCCAAAAAATTTTATAAGTTTATCATTCTCAGCTGTTGAATGACTTTACTGCTTTGGTGTAGTTTGAACCCTCTACTCAGTCACATCCACCTGTTTTTCTTCATCCAAACCGTTTCATATTTCCAGATGTTGATTTATTTCTCTGGATTGATTCGGCTCCAAATGCACAACCAGTAAGTGATTCTCAATTAGCTATGGGATTACTGGAACAGGCTTTTTACACATATCTGTTATCAGGCAGATACAGTCCAGATGGCTTATTAGAAGCAGTTTTCTTGATGTATAAGTAGAAGAACCATGTGAACTATGTACTTCAATCCCCATGTAATGCAGAGGTTGCCTGCTGCCTTCTTGTGTGTAAGACCTCAGTGCTCATGCTACCGCTGGCAGAAGATCATAGAGAGGGACTCAGATACATACACATGATTTTCACCAATAATAAGAACAGCAGCACAAGACCAATATATATATTATTGTTGAAAATTGCTTTAGCACTGAAACTTTGGCAAATCAGTGGGCTTTGTACCTGTGCAACAGAGGCATTATTATAGCTAAAGTAAAGATAGCTTGGAAATATGAAATCAGTGGCCTCATGACCTATTGACCACATGGACAGTAAGATATAAACAGAAAGTTAAGGCTTGTCTCTTTGGCATTTTGCCTGCTTATAGTCTAAGAAATTATAAATATTAGATACTTTTGTTTTATTCCCAGGCACGCATGTAAAAAATATGTGCTCTCCAATTCTCTTCCTGGCAGAATGTAGCTAACTAAGCTTTGCCTACATCTATACATTTTCTTGAATATATTTCCTTTCATGAATGAAGCAAATATATGTGTCCCAAGATAATGTCACAGGATCCAATCTGGATCAGTCTGCCAGAGGCCTGCAGAGCTGGCAGCAGAGTCGGACACTGGGGAGGAACATGGGAAAGTCCTGGAGTCTGGGGAGGGCTCAGATGTGGGATCTGAGTCTGATATAGAGATGGGGCCAGGACTATTTGAGAGTTATGTGCTGACTCTGGAGCCTACAGAATCTGATATCAGCAAGGCAAAGGAACAGGGAGAGCCTGTTCCCAGTGCGCGCTTGTGCAGAGCTGCCAGAAAGCAAGAACAGTTAAAATAAACGGGGCAACTTGGGAGTAAGGTTTGGAGATGATTGACCCCTTCCATAAGACATAAGAGAGGAGCAAAGGGACATGAGCCTTTGCAGGAAGCAACTTTGTTCATTCTGGTTGGTTTAAAATCTGAAACTCTGTGTTGACTTTGTGCTCTATTTGGCCTTGTACAGCAATTTAGTCATTGGCAGCATTTCAAGGGAGATAAAGGTGGGTGCTTATCAGCCTTATCCTGAAAGACTGTGGCAGACTTCTGTTGGACTATTCCTTGGGACTCATTATGGGCTGTGAATGCATATAATTCACAGCCACTGACATAATAAAAAAAGGTTTTTGGGAACAGCATGTGATTGTTACTGTCTCAGGAAGCCTTTGTCAGAAAATAGTCACTGGGACGTAACTTAGTCTTCCAAGCTTTTATAGTTATGCTGGAACCCATCCTCAGGGAACTTCTCTCTACCAGAGTGTAGCCCAAAGCACATATTCTAGAGAGAAGTTCCCCGAGAAGAGCTCCAGTATGAGTCCAAAAGCTTGGAAGACTAAACCTCTAGTCCCAGTGAGTGACCCAGGTTGGATCCTGTAATATTTCCTTTCTCTTATAGTTAAAATACTGTCTCACAAATCAATGCACAAATCAGATTCCTATTCTCAGGAATGCTCACATGCCCACACATAGAATCATTCCACCTCCACCAGTTAGTCTCACTGAATACATTGAGAAATCAGTGGTTTCTACATGCACATTCAATGACAATCACAGGCACTTCAAGGACTACAACTAGTACAACTAGTTTATCATAGCATAAAGAAATAGATTAGTCTTTAAAAGACTATCAGATCCTGCTTTTGCAAAACAAACTATCAAGAAATGGAGCAGTATATAAGTTTAAGTAATACATGATAAAGGTTAACTGCTTGGGGGAAAAACCTGTCCATAACTAAAGATTTTCAAATTTCCAAGGACTGTACTAGGCTCTACTCCTGGTCTGTAATCAATAGAGATTTCTTCTGCTGAGGGATAATGTTTCCTTTCTTAGAAAAACCTATGGATGATCCCATTCTTACTAACTTACCATCTGTTTCTATTCTGTATGATGTGCCATCAAGTTGGTATCAACTCTTAACAACTACACAGATTTCCTCCGTGATGATTTGTACCTAACCTAGTCTTTCAAGGTTTGCAATGATATCCCCATTAACACTGTAACTCAGTCCATTTATCTTGCTGTTGTTCATCCTTTTCTTCCCATCCCTTCCACCTTGCCCAACATTAGAATCTTGTCTAGACTTACAGCTCTCATAATAGATGCTCATCTATTCTGGGTTTCACCTCAAATTTCAGCTATTGGTCACAATTAAATTTACTCTTGGAATAGCAGAGAGTAGCATCTATATTTTTCAATGAATTCCTCCGAACTTGAAGAACCCGCTATTCATTGGAAACCATTTTTTCCTTTTAGCAAGTAAAACAATACTCAGTGGGTTATAAACATGGAGCAAGCAGAGTATTTTTTAAAGTTTATTTATATCCTAAGGATATTTCTTGATAAAATATTTTGACAATTTCCAAACATCTTTCTGATCATGTGATCCTGAAGAATTGGGCAGTGAGTAAGTGAACAGAGCACAAATTATTCCATTAAGGCTTTGGGGAGAGAGAGACCACCACAAAGAAAATTACAGTACATTATGTTTATTTCTAACTAACAAAAAGAATCCATGAATGATAAGGCAATAAGGTTACCGGTAGTTTCACTGGACAGAGAAAGGGGGGGGAAAGTCACAAACCAGAGGTTCCCTCAGTAGTCATAAGTTTTTTGATCCACCGTAAGATTAACAGTCCTGGATAATGACAGGGAACAATATATGTAAGCTATTGAATATATTACTGTAATTCTGAGCCAAATTACAGTGCTGTTTCCGAGTCTAAAATCACTGTCTGGTTTCTTGTCTTCAGCAGGAATTATCCAAGAATATTCTTATGCCGATTGAACACATTACATCCTTGATGGATCTGAACTAGGTGAGTATTTAACTGAATACCAGTAAAATTCAGTTACATCTGTCTTTCATGTTGAAACAAAAACTGCTCTCAGCTTTTCTATTTTTTTTTTCAGAAAAGATGCTATATGTTTGTTTATGCTTCCCACCCTCTCTAAATAAAGTTTATTCTTTTGCACATTTTCCTCTGTCAATATATTGTTGGCAATTTTTGCTATTTGCTAAAGCTAGGATGGTAACTTACAATCATCAACTAATGGTGAGAACTGCTGTGCTCCATTTAGCAACAGGGGTCAAAGGTCCCCTATGCTTATGTAATAAATTGCAGTGAGTGATGAATACTAATTGCCCAGATAGTTGGACTGATATTTGTTGTCTAGATATACAGTTATATACTGGCAAGATATTACTTTCATCTTACTTATTACAGTCACACCTAATTATGCATGCTCATCTGAACTCATATCCTTTAAAAACTGAGTGGAAGCAGAAGCCAGAAAAATTATTTGTGCTCTACTTAAACACTTTCTTTTTATATAATTTTTTTGTCTTGCTTTCTCTCTTTTTGTCAGTTAAACAATAAACAACTACATTCAGAATTCCAAATTTTAAGAAAGGAAAACAGAACTCTGTGCATTTTTTTTAAATTGGAGAAAGGAGCATTGTATCATTATGATAGAAGCTTCACATCTTTTGTATCTAAATATCGTATCATGACACATGTACAAAAAGAGTGCAGCTTGAAAACTGACAGTATGACACTACACTCATAATTTACCCATCCTCCTTTACTGCCTTCCTGCCAACAGCTCTGGTGGGAATCTCCTTGGTATAATTACACTGCTACTGCAACTGCTGCTCACCACATTGAGACAAAGAGACAATGTAATTCACACAAATTGGATGTTTTGCATTGCCTCATAGGCTCTTAGCATCCTTGGGCTATTGCAAGTGATGGCTATGAAAGAGAGGCACATGAAGCAGAACCACTTCTCTGTTAGAAGCAACCATTCTTTTCCATAGCAATTCAATGGTTGCTCGGTTCAAGCCTTTATTACAGCAAAACGCCCCCTTAAAATCTGTGTGGTTATATATCTTAGCATGAAAAGTATTGACCTACGGGATGGTTTAAAATATATTCAATCAAAGTATGGATGCAACCACTTTGATATACAGAAACAATTTCCTTCCCTAAAGTATGGCCCTGGATAGAGTCAGAATGTATTTGTTATACTAAATGTCTGTCATCAGGAGAGCTTTTGCATAGATTCTTCTTAGCAGTTGGACCCTTTCCTTGATCAGAAGAACCTTCAGTTACTCACACCTGGTCAGCTCACAACTGAATTATTGCAATATGCTCCATATGGAGCTTCTCTTAAAAGATACCTAAAAGCTACACCTGCTTCAGAATGCAGGCACATGAGCAGTAATGGCCACCTTTTGGTGTGTCCATATGTTACCACTGGTATGTGGCTTACCTGGTAAGACGCTGGGCCTTTGTGCCACTGAGGTTGACAGCTTGACACCTCAAATCCCGTAAGCAAATAAACCGTGGAGGGACAAGAAAGGAGCTTCCCCTGATTGCCTACCGGCATTCAGACGTCCAGCAGGTAAAGATAACACCGCCCAAAAAAATTCCTTTCATAGAGGTAGGCAGCCACCTCAGTGATCCCTGGTTAACAAGTACAATACATTAAATAAATAAGTAAGTAAGTAAATCATTGCTACATGAGATTCATTGGCTTCCAAGTGAAATTCAACATGCTGGTTGTTACCTATAATGCCCTGCATGACATAATGTCTGGATATCTGAGACACTGCTTGCCTCCAATCATTTCTGCCTGACCCGTATTTTCCAGCAGAGGAAAATGTGTTCCAGATCCCCTATATTAAATATTGCCATCATGGGAGACCTAGAAAGCATGCCTTCTCTGATGTGGCCCCTATCCTCCACATCAGCAGTCCCCACCCCCTAATAGAAGGACACCCTCTATCCTAGGGTTCCAGAAAGTTTTGAAAACCTGGCTTTGGTCCCAGACCTGGTGATGATGTTTCATATTAGTCTAAAGCTCTTTTGTTTTATTGATTTTGTTGTTTATTAGATAACCTGGACTGAACACCTGATTTAATTTTTAGCTGTTTTTATGTGTGTGTGTTTTTCCTAATTTTATATGCTGCCCACACTTCATTGGTTTTGGATCACTAATAAATTTAAATAAATAATTTTCTTCTTGTTTCAAAAATAGATTTTTGCTCTGTGAAGCCCAGACAATACATCAACACACACAAAAAAAATCCCACTAAGAATCTTTCTGCCAGCTTGAGCTTCAGATATCACAAAATTAAACAATTTAAATGGAATTTGGGGTTAAAGGCCCTTGATACAGAACATAAGGATAAAAGGAAGCAACATTTGTGCTCCATCTTAATTAATTGACAACTGGAAAATACAATGCAGGAAGTGGAGTAGCAGAAACAGTCTTGCACAAAGAGAATATACACTCTGGTTTATAGTTAGTATGGTTGAAGAAAAGGCATTTCAAGATGACCTTTAGAAAAGTATTTTAGAAACTACAACAGTACCTACAAGTTCTTCGGTTAAGTTACCATCTTACTGTTCAGAGATTCCTAGAATGCAGCAGTTCTGGTCACTTGCTTAGAGATTTGCCATGTTCTAACCCCAGTTGTTTCATGTTTGGTCAATAGACAGCTCTCTTTGTCCTGGTTCATATATTACACCAAGTCTTAATACTGATAATTGAGTTTGGTTTGGCGTAAAGTATTTTATGAATTAAGTCTTTGTGGCTTGGAAAGCACATTTCATAGTTTAGTGCACTATGCAAACCAAGTCAATTGTGTTTATTCAAGTAAGCAGACAACTATGGCTTATTATTGAGCAGACCACAACTTTATACCATTTGTGAACAGTGTCTCCAAATTCCAAACTGCTATTTCTTGATCCTTATTCAAACATTCTGAAAACCAGAGCATCTACTGCTGTATCTGTGCTGACTTCTTCCACTAGCAAGGACCCCATAATAACTCATGTGGAAGCTACAATGTGTAACTGCTTTTATTTTTCCAAAAATCAAAATTATTCAAGAATAATTGTACAAGTGAAATGGGGAGGAGAAAAGGAAAAAAATAAGGGGCTTTAAGCCAGAGATATCAAGCCTTGGCAATTTTACGAACTGTGGACTTCAGTTTCTATGCTAGCTGAGGAATTCGGGGAGTTGAAGTCCACAAATCTTAAAGTTGCCAATTCTAGACATTCCTGCTTTAAGCCCTTAATCAGACTGTTCACATAATAAATACTCTGGTTTTCAGGACACCTAAATAATATTCTGGTATAGGCTGGATTCGTACATCATTCTGAGATATACATTGTGCTTTTATAAGCCACAATATCTAGGATCACACAACACAAATAAGCCAAAAAGATTCAAACCATATTAAGGTTTAGCATAAATTTATCCCCTGTATTCCATTGATCTGACTTTTATATTCATTTGTTGAAAATAAGGAAATGGTCAAATCCTTAAGAAAAAGCTTCATTTGTATGGTTACATAAATGACAGAAGTGTGTATCACTATATCTTTACATGCATTACATTGGAATGACATTTGAAATTGTAAAAGCACTTGAAAGCATTTCCTGACATACAGCTGACATACATACTGACATACAGCTAGTAAAGAACAGAAACCATTTGATTCATGTACTGCACAAACTTCACTAACTGCTCGTTGGATTCCATGTGTAATTTCTATCGACTTATTACTGAATTCCTAAATGGCTTGGATGTGAGTAATTTGTTGCTTCCTGACT
Source organism: Bungarus multicinctus (assembly GCA_023653725.1). Taxonomy (NCBI): domain Eukaryota; kingdom Metazoa; phylum Chordata; class Lepidosauria; order Squamata; family Elapidae; genus Bungarus; species Bungarus multicinctus. The sequence continues at coordinate 124,972,251 of CM042838.1, read as the reverse complement.
TGTGCACTGTCTATTTGTTATGGCTTTCCAGCATGTATCATTACTTCCAGGGGAACAATTGGCAGTCCATTAGAGGACTTAAATTTAGGGACTGCAAAGACTCCCCAAAATATATATGCCACAGTTATTAGGATGCCAGAGTGAATAAAATTAGCGCATTTGAGAGATGTAAATATGGCATATGCAAAATAGGCACTGTTTCCAATTCTAATATTGACAGCATAAGTAAAGATATTTCCAGATTGCAAGCATTCAGACAGCCACTAGAGAGAAACAGAGAGATGCTTTCATTTCTCTTTCCTGCCTTCTGGTGATCACCTGGATTTTTATAGCCCAGATGTGGTAACTCTACACTTACATTTATGTTCAATTTTTTTTTGGATGGAACTGTGCTTGCCATGAAATTGATGAAGAACAAAAAGGCTGGATATTATGCAGTCCAAGTTAAACAGAATGAAGCCATTATACCAGGACCAGGTATAAGAAGTAAAAGAACATGCTTCCATGCATTTTTGTTTGATTTGGCTATATTATTGTGAATAAGTACTTACCATAATTAATGCCTGTTTCAACTGAGAATGGTTTATACCTTATTTGCTGTTTGGCAGCCAAGTCTCTAGTAGTGTTGTTACATTGCCATCTAGTGGCAGATAAATGCACCATAACACATGATTGGAAATGGGGTAGAAATACACAGGAGAGTTAAGAAACATTTTTCAGAGCTGAAGCATTGATGGTGCTGTTTGCCTATCTAATCTGTGCAGTTTAGTGAACATTTTGTTAAGAATTACACTTAAATTAAAATTGTAAAAATGTCATTGAACTGGAAGGACATCCAACTATCACCTTTGCCAGAGTTAATTACTTATTTTTGCATGCAGAGTAATGGATGCATTTGGATTTCATCAGAGGTGATGGTTTGTTTGTTTTTCTTACTCTGTACATTTCTGCATAGACGAGAGGCCAGGTCTATGTGCAGAAACATATCTGTCTAAATTGAGATTTGGTTAACGGATCAAGGTTGCATAAAAGAGTACATGTTTGTGGGTAAAGAAGACCCTGATTCAATTCACAGTATATTTAACAAAATTATATTGAACTGCTTGACTGATAGAGACTTGGAGACTCTGCTGACTCTTGGAGACAAAGAGAATAACTGTCAGATGGAGTAGACAGTACTGAATTTGTCAGGTCAATGTTCTGACGCAAAATCAGTTTTGAGTAGTATGGAGAACCAGCAAATACCAACTCTGATTGGAGATTTTACAGGATTCTTCCCCTGCCACGCCATCAAGCCACACCCACAGAACCGGTAGTAAAAAACATTCAATCCCACCACTGTAGCTCACCCCGTTATGCAGTATTTGGCTCTCAAACTGCCAATTTCTTGGTTGACAAACCCAGCATTTTAACCACTAGGCCACCACAGGAAAAAAACCACAGGCCACTACTTTGACCACTGTTGAAAAGGGGGATGGAAAGAGATTTCAGAAATCATGTTTTCTATGCTTTTGCTCCTTTAAAAATTAGCTACAGAATAAACCTACAGATCCAGGTTCCATGAAGATGAGAGGCTAGGTGAAACCTACTGGGGTAATTATGTATAATTTATGAAGAATAATGTGTTTTGGCTATTACAAGGTCCTTTCCAATTGTTTCCAAAACATAGAGAAAATTCTGCTTACTTTGAGTGTAGGCTGCAAGACCATTAGGTAGTAAAGCGAAAACCATTAGATGTAGACTTTTTAGTTAGCAAAGTCAAAATCTCATATTTGGGGTAGCTATATCAAGCTGGCAGACTGCCATTCAATTGCAACACCCTTTTGAACAACAGGGCTTCTTTAATTTTCCTATTTGCATTTAATCCGGAAAAGCTGACAGGGGGTGACAAAAGGACTGCTGTCATTAATTTCCAATGTAATTAGTACTTACTGGACAAAAAAAAAGATGAAATCTCATTGCTACAATTTACAACTCAGCAAAATGGGTGCAGACCCTACATTAACATCAGGAATTGGCACTCAGTATGATTGTGTGCAGTGGCGTATAAAAAACACATTACTTTGAGTGGATAAAATATTTAAGCAGGCTATCTGCAATTGGACAAATTGCAAATGATTAAAAAAAATAAACATTTTTTACTCTGCATGTGTTTCATTTTTATGATGACTGTAATTGTGCCTCACACAAGGCCATTGGTAAAGGTAAAGTGTTTAATTTGTGTTCTCCTCAGTCATTAGAAAATTTAAGCATTTGCTTGGATCCTATGGACTGAAGGTGAGCACCAAATTAATGAAGGCCATATCTGGCTGTGCTCCTATCTTGAGGCAAATTATGCATATTTTTATGAGAAAGAAGCAGTAATTGAATCTCCCTGGATTAAATTTTATATGGCCATAAACCTACTATTAGTTCAGCAGCTATATTTAATAATTTCTCAACGATGGTTCCACCCCTTAGCTGCTTTTTTGTTGTTCTTTTGCCCCTTATTCCTGACACACAAAATGAGAGGCACAAATTAAGTCCAAAACAATTGTGAGATGATAGAACATTCCAGAAAGATGGGACTGTTTTCAATCATGGCTCTAATTCCCCTTGGAGGCTCGCTTTTAACTTACTTTTTTATCACAATGTGTTTATCCACCATTTATTATCACTAGAAATATAGGATTAATTCTCTGTCTCTGTTCAACTGTCTTAACCAAAATGAAGTCCCTGTAGCTGATTTCAAACTAAGCTAAGCAAAAGTACAGATATTTCCAGAGGTGGGATTCAAATTTTGTAACAACCAGTTTGGTGGGCGTGACTAGGTGGGCATGGCCATGTGACTGGGTGGGCGTGGATTTTTTTTTTTTTTTTTGCAACACACCCCCCCCCTGGTTTTTTTGGGCCTTCTGGGCCTCAAGGAAGCCTCGAGGGGGGTGTTTTTGATCCCAGAATGCTTCCCTGGGGCCCAGGAAGGGAAAACATTGAGCATAGGAGGGCTCGCAGCACCCCCCCTTCATTTTGGGGCTTCTGGGCCTCCAGGGAGCCTCCGGAGGGCATTTTTGCTCCCAGCAAGCTTCCCTGGGGCCCAGGAAGGCAAAAAAATGGAGGGGGCGAGAGGAGCTGCACCGCCCTCCACTTTTTGCCTTTCTGGGCCTCAGGGAAGCCTCCTGGGCAAAACAGTAAGTAAGCGAGGGGAATTCCAGCACAGCTGATCATAGGAACAGCTGATCATCATGAGAGAGGAGAAAAAGAAATACCTTAAGGAGTGACTGGGCAGAGAAGAACACAGTCAGTGATGTCAGGCATGCACGCAATGTTGCACATGCGTAATAAGGATTGACTGGGCAGGGAGGGGAGGGGCCACACGATTTGCCAGTTCTTCCAACTACACAGAATCATAACAACCAGTTCTATAGAACCAGTCCGAACTGGTAGAATTCCACCCCTGGATATTTCATCCCAGTTTTATAGTACATATATACTATATGACTCTGTGATAAGTTTCTTTGGAACTGTATTTAACACATAAGGTTTATTTATTTATTTATTTGATGCCTTCGAGTCAGTTTTTAAATCCTGCCATCTGCCTGGATATGTTCCATAAGTTTTCTTGGCAAGATTTTCACAAGTTGTTTGCCATTGCCTGGTTCCTAGTGTTGAGAGAGAGTGACTGGTTCAAGGTCCCCCAGCTGACCTTCATGCCTAAGCAAAATTAGAACTCATTGTCTCCTGCCATTACACCAAACTAGCTCTTATTTTTCCTCTTTAATTATATTTATTTTATTAATAATCTCTGGAGTATTTTTATCTACAATGTCTAATACTAGCCTAGATGGCTTTTCCCATTACTTTTGGGTTCCCATACAAATGCACCTTTCCACCTCAAGATTTATACCAGGGGTCCCCAAACTTGGCAACTTTAAGATTTGTGGAGGGCATAGCTGGCTGGAGAATTATAGGAATTGAAGTCCACAAGTCTTAAACTTGCCAGATTTGGGGACCTCTGATTTATACTGTTACTCCTGTTTGACTCCTCTGACACCAAGCTCAGAACTACATGATGCTGTCAAAGAAGGGTGTATTGTTAAAGAGAATCAGATAGTAGTCATCCAAGTTTAAGTAAAGCATTGGTATGCTTCCATATTGTATTTCCAGGGGCAAAAACAAAATTAATGAACACACAATTATTTTTAGCAGACAAGCGAAAATGTAAGACTACTTTTCCTAAGCAAAGCTGTTATATCCCCCCATGGCTGGGGATTTATGGAATAATTATCTATTTATTTTCAGAGCAAAAGACTGGGGAACCTTCACATAAGCAAATGCACAGACAAAAATGAAAAATATGAGAAGAAATTTATGTTATAAGGAACATATATGGCAAACTGGATGTATCCTTTGGTCAGGCCCCAAGCCAAGAATGATACATGGCAATTTTTCTAAGCTTGATCTCCTTATTGTTTCATACATATAAAGTCTTGACAGACTGAGGACTCTATTATCTGCATTCTATAATATACTCTGTGAACTGTTAGGGAGGAGCTGTCTTTACCATCTTTTTCTCACACATAATATTTATTTATTTGATTTGTCCATCGCTTACAAGGTACAGGTATAAGAATAAACATAGTTTTGAATACATGAGATGGATACTTATAAGAAATAATAGGACAGGGACAGTAGGCATGATTGGTGCGCTTATGCACGCCTCCTAAAGGCCTCTTAGGAAGGGGGTGACATCAATAGTAGACAGTCTTAAGGTTAAAGTTTGGGGAGTTTGGGGAAGAAACCACAGAGTCAGGTAGAGTATTCCAAACATTGACCACTCTGTTGCTGAAGTTGTATTTTCTGCAATCAAGATTGGTGCGGTTAACCTTGAGTTTGTATCTATTGTGTGCTCTTGTATTGTTATGATTGAAGCTGAAGTATTCATTTGCAGGTAGGACACTGCAATGTATGATTTTATATGCTATATTTAGATCAGACCGAAGGCGGCATAGTTCTAGGTTTTCTAGGTCTAGAGTTTCAAGTCTGGTGGCATAAGGTATTCTGCAATGAGTAGAGGAGCGGAGAACTCCTCTTGTGAAATATTTCTGGATTTTCTCAATTGTGTTAATATCAGATACATGATATGGGTTCCAGACTGATGAGCTGTATACAACTATAGGTCTAGCAAATGTTTTGTATGCTCTAGTTAGTAGTGTGATATTACCAGGGAAGAAGCTATGTAGGATTAGATTAATAACTCTTAATGCCTTTTTGGCTATGTAGTTACAGTGGGCTCTAGCACTTAGATCATTAGAGATGAATACTCCAAGGTCCTTGACAGAGTTTGGATCCTCAACAAGGTCTTGACTATTTAGCTTGTATTTTATTTTCTGATTTTTTTTTTGCCAATATGTAAGACAGAACATTTATTTGTTGAGATTTGAAGTTGCCATTTGATTGACCATTCTGATACATAGTCAATGTCTTTTTGGAGGGTAGTAGTATTGTCTGTAGTGTTGAATAGCTTTACATCATCAGCAAAGAGAATGCTATATATCTGACTGAGTTGTCTCTTACTCCCCAGGAATGCACTCCCTCCCCCCTGGTGATCCACCTCCTGACTACATTCCATCACACTTTTAAGTAGAAAATTCTGCTTGAATGAATCATGTTCAGTTGTTTTTCATGGCTCCCTTTTTCTTGCACGCAGCAGTTGTTTATAGTATATTTGTGGCTTGGGGATCCTGTGGGGCTGTCAATATAAATTGGATACATTGGTAAATGGTAGCAAGAGCTTTTGGGAAATTAGTAACATGGCTTGTCATGTCAAACCAAGGTTTGGACTGGAGTGATGGCATCTTTGTTTCAAAGGTACACTGTTAGTCTGAATTAGATGCTGGTGGAACTCTTAGATAAGCGTGTTACAACTGTCTTAGAGTGCATTAGGAAACTCAGCTGATGTCAGGGCATACTGAGGGATCTTTAGAAGATCCAGTAGCTCAGTTATCACCCAATTTAAATGGGGGTCCTCTTGGCTCACAATAAATTACTGGTGATATTAGAAAGGATTGATAATAATCATCAATATGTGGGGGGAAGGGGGTTGAGTGAAAGCATTTAACTGGAGCAGGACTGGAAAACTTAAATATCCTTTATTTTTAAAAAATGTTAAAAAATATTGACTCCAACCATAATTCTGGTCAGAGTCAGTTCCAAAGAATTGTGGTAGGTGGGGAAAAATTCTCATAGGGGACATGACTATTCTGGAATGTGAGGGAATCTCTGGACCTTGACTTGGTGTTTGAATCCAACATGATGTGGGAAATGACCAGGCTGAGCCAAAAGAGGGGTCAAACATGTCAAGTCCAGCCCACCTTGAATTCCTTTTTTAACTGCCATGCATTCCCTTAATGATCACTTGGCCAGATTCTTGCAGACAGCTAAGCTTGCAATAAATCTTTATGCTCGTTTGAACTGTCTGAAACTCCTGATTTCCCTGGCACTTGACACATACTATCAAGCGCAGGAAATCAGGAATCCAGCCAGTTCAAATGAACATACATGCTTATTGTATGGTAAAGTTCTCTACAAGAATCTGAACTACTAACAGTCAAAGCGATTTGACGGTAGATAAAAGTCAACAGAATTCAAGGTGGGCAGGATTTAGATCTCTTGTAGATGCAAAGGGACTTGAGAAAGATGTGGCGTTTGACCCAACCTGGACTCAGCTTAATCATTTCCTACTCATACAAGTTCATGAGCTGCCGGCAGTTTTTTTTTCAAATGGATGACATTGTGTCAATTTATTTGAGGATCTTTCAGAACTATCTAGCAGTTTAATGGCATGTGATAAAAGAAGTAGGAATAAAATAAAGGAGGGCAAAAACAGTACAAACAGTAGGATTCTGAACCCAAATCAAGCCACCAGGGGTTACCAAGCCACCAGGTTGTTACAATAATCCAAACACAACATAATGAACTAACTGCTTAGCTATTTTTGTAATGAGGAACAAGCTATTCATCCTGCAATCAATCATTAAGGGAATGAGGTAAGTTACATTTGGTTTCTTCTTGATCCTCACTGCTGCCATCACATGGATGTCTTTGTTACTTTCTGTCCCTGTTATTTTTGACAATTTTATATTTTATTTCAGATTTTTAAATCTAAAATTCTATCTAAAATGTATTAGTACTGTACAAATTTTTTAAAAGAAGTGTTTTAACAGCATATGAGAATATATATGAAACATATAGAACTAGCATATCTGGGCTGAAAAAATCTGAATGATCACTAGATTGGAGCAACATCAAGCAGAAAACTTAGCCCATTTAGTGATTGTCCAGTTTGTCACAGCCCAGATACGATACCTCTAACAAAATGTTTATCTGAATTATTAGAGAAGCAGTGTCTTTTGAACTGCAATATGATATGCAAGCCTGAAAAAAGACTGCTTTAATGATACCAAAATGAAGTGCTTAATAAACTCTGACTCTTTAAAGTGTAACATATAACCCTATAAAATATTTTGCTGGTTCGGGGTAAGTTTGCACCACATATTCTCAAAAAAAAGAAGTGTGGATGGTGAAAAAGTGTTTAATTTATCTTGTTTTTTTCTTCTAGTTCCTAAATAACATTGATAAATGAAAGTGCAAGAAGTAAGATGAAGTGAACGCTTGAAACAGAAAGTTTGTAGAAGCTTTGTTCACGTAATGACAGCTGGGCTTTGAGGGACATTCTCCTATATGGGAATGTAAAAATGCACATTCATTTCTACAGAGTGTCTAAGATCTGTAGTTTCTTTCTTAGTCATACTGAATCCTGACACTTTTTTTTCAGTGCCTGCACTTGTTTGCTCTGACCTTGAATCATGTAAGATCTGCTATGCTCATCCCTGTGGTGTGGCAAACTGGTATATTTGATTCTGACAGATGTCGACCTGGTTTTTATTTGACATGTTACAATTTCCCTCAGATCCATTAGTGCTTCACTGCTGCTTTCAACCATAGAACAGGATGGATGGATGGATGGATGGATGGATGGATGGATGGATAGTCAAACAGATAGGACTGATTTATAAAACTATAAAATAGACAATTTCTGTCAGAGTTCTCTGGAAGAAATTCTGTGGGAGTAATTGATAATATTCACTTCCAATGAAAAATGATTAATTCCTAAATGTTTTACCAGTTTGGATCTTGATTATAATAGCTGTAACCCATAAAAGCTCTCCCTTTGGGCAACAGCTCAATTTCATAAATTCCAGCTAAAATATCACTTCTGAACTTTCAACAGATAAAGGTGGTATTTTAAAAGAAATCACTTAATTTTTTTAACTTGTTTTTATTTTACTATCTTAGGACTTCGTAAATAGGCTGTGTCGAAAGGTGTATGTAATTGGATCTTGTGGATGAAATGAGTAGCTGTAGCAGTAATTAATATCATTACTACTTTGCAATTATTGTGATCCTTTATACTCTTTTCCCTTGAGTGTAGCCCTTCCAGCAATTTGCAGTGGAGAATTTACCTTTCTTTTTGAACAGCAGACTGTTTTCTCTATTTTTGCACATTATGACTGAAGAAATGTGCATGCAAATGTCAGTGACAAAAATGTGTCAGACAACTCCGACCCTGAATGAAAAGCATTGATCTGTGAAAGAAAGATACCGTATTATAAGGCGTACACCTCTTTTCAAAATGATACATGCCAATGAATGGTCCTTTTTGCCTTTGAAGTGGAAGAGAGGATAAGCAGACTCTAAGGTTAATCAAAAGAGGAACAAATCCTGCCAAAACTATCTGTGGCTCATAGGAATTTAATGAAAGTTTTCGTTAAGAAGAGTTATGGTTCCCCTTGATTTTAATTTAATTTGCTTTCATCTGAAATATTAAATTGCAGCAGGAGTTTGAGTTAGTTGATCACCAGAGACTCAATCCAAGAGAATTGCAAAGAAAAGAAACTGGTCATAAGATGAGACTCAGTTCCACAGAGTCCAACTGAGATCTCTAAAAGCCAGACAGAATCTTCAAAGACTAGTCTAAGCTAAGTTCCTGTTCGGCCTTAATCAGCCATTTTCTGTACCGGCCTGGAGAAAAGTGAAGCTGTTCTTTGGTTACTCACAAGGGAAATAATACTGAGATTTTTGCCTTAAAAACTTCTCATCTGGCTCAGAGTTGTCTAAGAGTCAATACAACAGAAAATATTTGCACACAGTAACCCCTCTGCTAAAAAGGCCCCCAAATCTAATTTTGATTAATATTATTGAATGCAATCTGTGAATTGCTATCATACATACTTGCACTTCACTCATCATTTCCTTTCTGACTAGACACTGCAAACTACTGTAGAAGAATCATTGCTTTCTGATAAAAATGAAAAATAGTTGAAATAAATAATCATGTTAATTGCATGTTAATTTCATTATACTTGCTCTTGCCATGTCAGTTCTTTGTACTAACTACAAAGTTCACTTTTTAAAATGTTATTCTTGATATCAGAGACTAAGAATATCCAATTTTAACTCTCTCGTTGATCATTCTGAGCAAGGTACTCCTAGCTGAAATAACTTCAACAGGTGGTTCTTCTGAGGAAAATTTGGGGAAGAGGGGAACTATGTATGTCACACTGAATCCCTGAATGAACAGTAGGGCATAAATTAGATGGATGGATGGATGGATGGATGGATGGATGGTGATGTACTAATACCACTCTATAAAGCCTTAGTAAGACCACACCTGGAGTACTGCATCCAGTTTTGGTCGCCACACTATAAAAAGATGTTGAAACTCTAGAAAAAGTACAGAGAAGAACAACCAGGATGATTAGGGGACTGGAGACTAAAACATATAAAGAACGGTTACAGGAATTGGGCATGGCTAGTCTAGTGAAGAGAAGGACCAGGAGAGACATGATAGCAGTCTTCCTATATTTGAGGGGCTGCCACAGAGAGGAAGGGGTCAAGCTTTATTAAAGCACCTGTAAGCCATACAAGGAATAATGGATGGAAACTGAACAAGGAGAGATTTAACCTGGAAATAGGAGAAACTTTCTGACAGTGAGAACAACCAACCAATGGAACAGCTTGCCCTCAAAGATTTGGGAGTGCCATTACTTGAGACTTTCAAGAAGAGATTGGACTCCCATCTGTCAGAAATGGTTTAGGGTCTCCTGCTTCAGCAGGGGGTTGGAGCAGTTGACCTACAATGTCCCTTCCAACTCTGATTGTCTGTTATCTGTTATCTAAATGGATAGATGGAGTTGGGGCTAGTTAAGAATATATCCTAGGAACCCTTTGGTTCAAATCTCATTTCAGGTTGACTGTATTAGGTAGTGTAAGGTAAAATTGGAAGACTTAATTTGCACCTCTGGGGATATAATTTGTACTCCAACATGAGATTTCTGGAAAAAGGATGTATTTACAAATTTAGTGAAATTATTTAATAGGCTGCTCTGTAAACTAAGCAAAAGCAATTAGACACATGGAATCACAGCTACATCTGAAGTCAAAAGACACAACAAAATAAGTGAAACATTAACTGTAAAAATTCACACTAGCTGCAAGTGTGTATCAGACAAATAGGAATTGCTAGCATTTAGCACAGGGGACCAAAGTAACAATAACTGGTAACAATAATAAAAACTTAAAAACAGATACTTATCTGTCATGACTGTGATGACCTATTATACTGTTCCTAATTAAATGTAATTACGAAGTCCAGTAACCAATCAAATTGAAGTAATGATTTTCATAAGCCTATAATGAGGGTTTGTAACCGTCTCTCTTTTTACACATTGCCTGCTGCTTCCAGGACCATGTCTGTCAATGAATCAGTTTATGCTTCAGTGTTACTTCTTGTCTCTTGTTCAAACATACCATATAATGGAATTTTTTCTCTTTCAGTGACCTTAAATCTACTAAGAATTCTAAATCAAGAGTCACTTTGGATAACAAGTTGAGCAGCATATAAATTTAATAAATAAAAAAATGAACCACTAGTTCAGGGGTGGGATTCTACCAGTTCTGCCCGGTTTGGCTGAACTGGTAGCTTCAAAGATCATCTGGGAGCCAACTGGTTCACTCCGACAATCAGCTGCTAGGCCTGCTCACTTGCCCTGGCTCCATAGTGACCTTTATTTCCTGCTTTTCAATCTCAGCTGCATCGCGCGGCACAGTGGATTGCCACGCATCAGCTGTTGAAGGCACAGGGAGAGTGCAGGAGTGCAGGTCAGTAGGAAAGCCTTTGCACATGGGCAAATTGCGCGTTTGCCGTGCATGCACGCAAAGCATGCCCACCAAGCCACGCCCACCGAACCAGTGGTAAAACAATTTGAATCCCACCATTGCACTAATTGTTGAAGTTTAATAACTCATATAGGACCAGACTTTGTGGTCAAACTGTACAGGAACTCCTGACTTAACAATCTTCATTCAGTCACTCTTTAAAATTACAATGGTGCTGAATGAATGATAATGATAAGTGGTTTTTTAAGATACAGCAGTTGCAATCACACAGTAAGATTTATAAACATGCACTTCAACTCCCCCTCCCCAGCTATGTCTCCCCAATGCTGCCCTTCTGACCATCTGCTGCTGCCACCTACCCCAGCCCTAGCTGACCTTTGCCATCTTCTCCCTTCTGCTGCTGGCCTGTATTCCATGTGCTGGGTGAGAGCATAGTCCTGGGATATCCACAACAAGGATGGCAGGGTGGCAGAAACTTGTTTGTCAAAGGAAGCCTTCTGGACCTTGTTAGGGAGGAACCAGTGGAGGAGGCAGAGCATTGGTGCAGGCAGTGATTCCTCGGGTGGAGGGGATAGCTGAGATGAAGCAAAAGCAAGCATGGCAGGACAGAAGTCTTCATGTGCCAAATGTTAAGTTGGGATTAAGTGTTTTTTCTGGTGAGATCGGTCTATCAAGGCAACCTGGTCTGCCCAAATATGGGACGCTTCCGCTTTCACCTTTAGCTCCTTCATAGGCAGTCGCTTTTGCAACAAACTATTTTTGTGTTTAATTTATATTTACAACAAAGAAATAAAGGGAGACTAGTATAGATCTGTTTCAAGCTATTTAACTCTTGTCAACTAGCCATACTCTTGTGGTATTCAAACCCAGGCTACTTACATATTTGCAATAGCAATGGCACTTAGACTTATATACCGCTTTACAGTGCTTTTACAGCCCTCTCTAAATGGTTTACAGAGTCAGCATATTGCCTTTAACAATCTGGGTCCTCATTTTACCAACCTCAGAAGGTTGGAGGGCTGACTCAACCTTGAGCCTGGTGAGATTTGAAATGCCAAATTGCAGGCAGCTGGAAGCAGAAGTAGCCTGTATTACTGCATTCTAACCACTGTGCCACTGCGGCTCAGCCATACATATTTAAAATATATCTTCCTATTAGGTAGATATATTAACCTCTCCTTGCAAGCTATCCTCGCTTTGTCAGCTATACCAGGGGAGAGATTAAGTGTTTTTTTCCAGTGAGACCAGTCTATCAGGGCAAGCTGGTCTACCCAAATATGGAATGGAGCATACTGCTTCCACTTTTGCCTTTTCAGCCCCAATCCGGTGGGTGATGTAATTGAGATGTAGGAAAAACATGTGGCTCTCTAGGCAGAACGGTCACAGGCTAGAGATGATGAGAGTTACCATCCAAGAGCAACTATCAGGTGCAATGTGACAACTCACTGCAGATAACTCACCGCAGGACAACTCACCACAGGATAAACTTGCTGCAGGACAATTCATCAAACTCCTATATACAAGTTCTTCCTTTCTCTCCTGTGCAATTAGGGTAATTGAAAACAAGAGACAGCTGAAGCACAGGGGAAAAAATGCTATCAAGCCAAAGGGATTTTTTTCAATCATTCAAGCAGGTCACCTTCCTCTCATCAATGCAAATTCTAGATTGTGCCACAGCTAGTCCTTTCCAAGAAGTTGGAAAATAACTGTTCTGTCTGAGGATAATGATGAAAGAAGCACATTCAGCCTCTCTCTTTAATGCCATTGTCAGCCTCACTAGCTAGTTTTATAAAGAGGAATTCAGAGGGTACCAAAAACAGTCTCAGTTGCCTGCCTATTGGGAGTGTCTGTGCTTATATTGAATGAGGTTCGATACAATGGAGAGTTCCCTTGAGTCCCTTTCATTGTGACAGTGATCTTGGGAAGTATATTACTCCCAAAATGTTCTGTGCTGATATGGCTGGTGCTGTACATGCCAGAAATGTACAGCATATGGCTCAAAAGCTGCCTGGGTTTTGGCTAGCAGATGTCTCAGGCATAGCTTGAACAAAGAAAAAAATGTGAGTATCACTTTCCACACCTTTTCCTTTGGCTGACTAATTGCTATTTAATAAATAATTATTTATTAAATTATTAAAGTTCTCAGCTGCTGAGAACTTCAGAGAACTTCAAATGAAACCCCAGTCAACCAATTCTGCAATATGAAATGCTTCTTCAACAGTGAAGCCAAGCAACTGAGGCCACCATGGCTGGTATACCGAATTAAGCTCCCACCTGGAAAGTCAAGGCAAAAGTATCATCAGGCATGAAATATTGCAAGAATGTGTGAAACAAGGAAAGTCATGCAGATTTCTATCAAAAGAACAGTCTCTGTAAGCAAAATGTAAACTCCAGTGGATGAAAGACAAAAAGCTAAGACTACAATATAGCACTTAAAGAGGCTTTAAGTAGGTTTCTGTTCCACCAAATTCTGCCACTTCAGAGAGAGAAGTATGATATAGAACAGGGTGTCAAACTCAAGGCCCAAGGGCTGGATCAGGCCCGCGAGGTGCTTAAATACTGCCATGGGGCCAGCCTGTTACAATCAAAGGATTGGCCCATAGTGCCTCTGGTGGCTAAAATGGGTTGCATGAGGGGTGGGCATGCCTCATTTTTACCCTCCATGGCCTCCTGCAGCACCCTGAAAAACACCCCAAAAATGGCTTAAAAAGGGGCCCGAAAAATGGATCAAAAACCTGGCCAAACACAGGCTGAAAAATAACCAGAAAAGGGGCCAAAAATGGATGCCACACCCCGTTTTGGCCAGCAGAGCACTGCAGGAGGCATCTATCCCCCCCCCCACCACCACCATCAGCCTGCAGAGAACTACAATGCTGATCTGGCCCTTGAAGAAATCCAGTTTGACACCCCTGATATAGAGAGTGTTTGTACAGCCATTTGCCAAGTTGTAATGCTGCACAAGGGTCTTATGCTGGTATTCTTCCCTTCCATATTGCTGACTAGCAGCCTCTCTAGCTGCTAATGGGGAACTGCTAATTTCATTGTGAGGGGGGAATGTTAAGAGCAACAAGCAGCAACTTGTACATCTGCCCCTTGTTATGGCTGCAAGCAATAAGGAGGGTGACTGCAACAGAGGGAGACGGGTTGGGATTTCCTGCCACTAGGGAACCTCCTGCCTCATAGCTTCAGAAGAAAATTGTATTTGCAAAACTCTATTTCCAGGATAGCTGGAACTAGGATTTCCAAGGCTTATCCAGTCTTTCAAATAGGAAGGAAATAGGAGGAAGAAAGCTATCTCCTCCCACCACTAAAATCTACCTAATCGCAAAACCATTCATATTTTTGTTTGTTTGTAAAATTTATTGGCTGCCCATCTTACCACAGGGTAACTCGGGGCAGCTTACAATCTGTATACGTATATGTACAGTATATGTATATAAAACATGTTAATACCAACCACTAAAATCCAATTAAAGATGAGGAGGGCAGGGGCAGAAGGAGACATTTGGATTTTTTTTAAAAAAATAAAATTTTAATAGAGTCCTTCTGAGAACTATGGCAAACACATACATAGGGCATAACCTGATTATCACTGACTCATAGTTTATGGCCAATTGTATTTAAATATCAATTCAGGTATTTCTCAAGTGCATCATCTAAAAGTTCTCACAAACAGATACATTTCCTCCTTCCCTAGAAAATTATTATATATGATATTCCATTTGAAGTACTTTTACTGAAGTATTTAAATTTTATCTAAAACAAAAATGATCCTTCATATCAATCTTTCTCAACAATAAAAATGGTTAGACAGTAAATTATAATTTCTATAATTCATGTCCATGGGCCATACCAAGAACAGTTGGGAGATATAGTTCAAAACACTGGAGTCTACTATACTGGAGAAGTTTCCCTTAAAATAACAAATCTTTATGTTTTTAATAGATTTTGTTTCTGAAGTTATTTGTTATCCCACCATCTTTTCACCACTTCCATCAGGGTTAGCGAGCAACATCAATAGTCAAGATAGGGTAGAATCATCTGGGATTCTGGTAAGCCCAGAATGCAACCCTTAGTTGAGCTGTAGAATAATTCTTTCTACATCTAGTATGGGAAGTTCATGAAGACCAAATAACCCTGAGCAAGAACAATTCTCACTTGAAAGTAAATAAAAAGTAAAGAGAAAGAGAGCAGTTTGCTGATGACTTTTCATGCTTATGAATTTCCCAGGGAACAGCAGGTACCTATTAGGAAAGAAGGAAATCTAAGTTGCCACAACCACAAGTTGTGGGTGACATTTTCTATCATGTAGGAAGCTTACTTACAGTAGATAACTTTCAAGATAAAATGTGTTGCTAGATAAGGAATGTTGGATTTGATTTTATTCCTATCTTTATCCTTTATTCCTTATCCGTCACATTTCTAAAGCCTTATTCCTTTCTTTAAACTTGACACCCATCTAAGTTTTTTCTGTTTCCTAATAAGCTATAGATATTATTTTAATCAGATTTTGGTGTGAATTTGTGAGTTTTCTATTATTATTTTCCTTCTAATAGTTATCTGTTTTTTTTTTCTGTCCAGAAATATGACTCTAGCTAATTCAAGAACAGAAGACCATCAGTGGAACAGCAAGAGTAGCAAACATTTTTCCACCTATATTGAAAAATCTGGAGTGGATTTCTTTATCAAAAAGAAAAAAAACTTTTTTGTTTAAACTTGAAGTGGCACCGTTTATTTTTTCAAATTGGGCTCAACAGGTGACATATCCTCCAACTTGATCTGCAGGAATTAACAGGTAGAATAATATAATGCTAACTTCTCTAGATAAAAACATGGCAACAAAAAACACTTAAACTATTATCATTAAATATATCTCACACTTCTGAGAGAATTCTTAAGGCAACAATTAAAGAGTAAAATTGTACCCTTAAATCCTTTTAAAATGATGAATTTTGAGGAAAAAAATCCTTTTAAAATGACCCTAACATAAAGGTACAGTAAGCTGATACCTGTGATGACCCAGGGTGGGATACAAAATAAACACTGTCACAAAAAAAACAGGTGAAGCCCCTTTTATTCCTTCACTTTGCTTCCAAGCTCCAAATATCCTTAGCTGGAGACAAAAAACTCCCACACAAGCAGTTACAAAAAGGAGGAAATGCCGTTTAAATTATAAAGAGTAAAAAACAACACAAACCAGGCAACATAAGGGCTTGAAGATGTCCACAGATATCGGAACACACACTGGGAAGGATGCCAAACTCAGAGAGGAACAACAAACTAGAGATATTTCCTCACTTTCTTTCTAGCACTCGCCCATACGCATGTCCATCCTCTTAGCCAGTTGTCACAGCTGTAGCCCATGAAGAGGATCAAGGCCCTCTCCTCCCTAGTAGACCACGTCTCTCCCTTACCCTCTCCTCCCTCTGCTAGCCCTAGGATGGAGAGGGGATGGGCCTGGGTCCTCCTCTGATTGCCCAGCCGGCCTTTGCCCTTCCACAACCTCCGGAGCCACACTTCCACTCCCTGTTGGCTGTTCCTCCTCTCCCTCAGAGTCAGTCTCCACCAAGGGCATGACAGTACCTGATACCAGTTATACTTAATCTTAACTATGCATTCAGCCACAATTAGTCCAATTATCTTTTTAAAAACCCCTTTTCAAGCAAAATTGGACATTTAGCATTTAGAATAATTACTACAATTGAGCTAGCTAGTCATATAACCATTTCAATAATAAATACATTTTTAATGATAACCATAGTTCAAGTCCCAACATATATAGACGATATATACAGCCATCAAAAAATAAATCTCTCAAGTTTTAAGTTTGGAGTTTCATTGTTTTACTTTGGTTTTGCTTTTCAAAAAAAATCCTTATTAAATTGAAAGCATGGGACAAGAAATGAAGCTTGTACAATGATCTTTCAAGCATTTCAGCTGTTAAGCTCCAACAGTTTTCAATTAATGGGAAAGAATGTCACTGTTAATGTTGGAGTGCCATCTAGTGGGAATGGTTCATTGAAGTAACTATGCTTCATAGGAATGCTTTCAAACAAATTAAAGTTTTTAGAGCTGTGCCATGCCTGCATATAAGGTTCCTTGGAAAATAAAAAAAAAATGATGAAATGTTACAGCCCAGTGGTTACAGCCCACCAATTTTCTGGGAAAACCCTCAAGTTAAACAGGTGTGGGTAGGAATATCCTACATTCGATTTAGAATGAACTGACAAATAGTATTTTGATAAATTTTGTTTTGTAGCTGATCACATGTCCAAAATTTATGAATTGCTGGTATGTCTTTCCAGCAATCATCTGCCTACTGTATCAAAAAACTGTAGGAAATGCCATAATACATTTTATTAGATTATTGCCTGATCAACATACTAAAGATTTATGGACAGTAATATGTATTGCTATCAGATAATTGTTTTGTTGGAACATAGCTGTGCATTTCAAAGAACAGGAAGTTGTGCTCCAAGTACTATGGTAAATAACCTAAATTTTCAGAGTTAGAGAGAGACAACCATTTGTTGTCCCTGACAATTGGATGTTATCTGATACCAGTTATACTTAATATTAACTATGCACTGCAGATCTCATGATTTAAATATGTTGGACTAAGTTTTCAATTTTCTTGCTTCCTGTTGTAGCCTGCTGGCCACCGCCCCCTCCACAGCTGAACTAGAGGAGGAGGCGTGGGAGTCAGAGTCAGCATCAAGGCAATCTGGGAGCTCCAAGGGGAAAGAGGGAATGGAGCTAGCAGACAGACAGGCAGACAGACAAAGGCAGAGCCTGCGCCATCCGTCAGCCTTCAGATGGAGAGTCAACAGCCTCCAGGTCTGGTGGTGGTTGATGAAGAAGAGGAGGAACAGCTGAGTCCAGTGCCTGACATGCCACTGTGCAGAAGGCAGAGGAAAGCAGTGGAAAGCTGTGGGCCGATCCTGGGGAAGGAAGAGCCACCTCTGCTAGAGGGGCTTGGGGATAAAAGGCAAGGGGGCAGAGATGAATAGATGTGGCTGATAACTATTCATCTTCCAGCCGGATTGACTTGTTAGCTGGCGAGAGAAACTTTTTGCCAGGGCTGCTGGCATTTCTAATAAAGGAATCGCTTGCCTTCACGTCAGAGAGTTTGTCGTGTTTGGGGAGCTTGGTCAGAACACTTCCTCTTTTTCTTCTTCTTTTTACAGTAACATCTTTCCTGATAAACAGTGCTTGGAGGACTCAAAAGATTTCTCAAACTTTTGGATTATTTTGCTTGGCCCTGAGTCAATGTATGCATTAGAATTCTTTATTGCCCGAGTGTGATTAGACACACAAGGAATTTGTCTGCGGTGCATAAGGTCTCACTGTACATACAACAATAGTGATAGATTATCATAGTCATTGTAAAAATACATTCATCATAAAACATTAGATACAACATTTAGTGATAGTCATGGATACTAAACAAGCAATCAGCATAAATCATACTAGGATACTAATTAAACAGTTTAAATCATAAGATACAAGCTATAAGCTGTAGTCATAAGAAGATAAGGTAATAGGGAAGATGAGAATAATGATGGTAATACTGCCTCTCTAGATAGTTTGACAATGTTATGGGAATTAGTTGTTTAGCAGAGTATTGGCGTGGGGGGAAAACTGTCCTTGTGTCTAGTTGTTCTGACGTGCGGTGCCCTATAGCATTATTTTGAGGGTAGAAGTTGAAACTGTTTATGTCCAGGATGCTAGGGGTCTGTAGATATTTTCACAGCCTTCCTTCTGGTTCATGTAGTATATAGATCCTCAGTGGAAGGCAAATTGGGAGCAATTGTTTTTTCTACAGTTCTAATTATTCCCAATTTTGCCGTGATTTTTTTTTTTTAAATCCTATGATAAAATGCATGGCAGAAATTGAACTGGTCTGTAGAAAAAGAGAAGGGAGTACTTGACATGAAGTTACTTGCAATCTTTACCTGCATAATACCATCTAAACTTATTATAGAAAAATCAGAAACAACTTTATGGCGCTTTGAAATGTACAGTATTTTGAACATGAAACACATTTGTAAAATAGTTTAATGGAGTTCTTTCATTTAGGAAAGTTTGTGCGTTAAATGTGTAAAGCATTTCAAATTACAGTGTAACAATCTCTGTAGTTTTATAAACCATCTCCACTACAAAATGCACATGTTTAGCATAGTATTTTGTAAGTTGAATTGTTCTAAGTGTACAAAAAACATTTCTTAGACAAAGATTCTGAACTAAACATTGATTAGTGATATAGTTTTTTTTAAATATAACAGAAAAGAGCTTTAAGAAAATGCATGATAGGGATAAAGAAAACCTAATACCTCACTAATTACAACTGCCAGGAAATAAGCTAACATGGAAGAAAAGCAGATGGATGTGACCCAAGATTGATATTTTCTTAGCAAAGTGACAGACAAAGAATAAATCTTTGAATCCTTATTTATAGTTCATTGTCCATTTGAGATAGTAGGTCATGAATTTCTGGAAAGTCAATGCACTGGATTCACACTTCCAGTATAGCAGAGATGGTCACTCTGATAAAACTTTTTAGTTTTTTGCTCAGTAGATATACTGTATACTGGAGGAAAACTGTCTTTAAAAACAAATGTTTCCACAACTACCAAGGTGAATAAAGTCCATATTTTTTGAAAAAAATATTTTGACAATGATAAAAAATATTTTGACAATGATAAAAAATATTTTGACAATTACAAATATATTTCTGTTCTTTTATATATATGGACCTGCCCAGTTTATTACATCTTATACAGATGATAACTACTGAAACTCCATTTCTTTAAGTGGAATATATAGACAGGCTTTATTAAATAAATCCTATTTTATTGTTTTAAAAACAAGGGAAATATACAGCAAATCTCATATAATCAGATCGCGAATAAAAAGTTACTATCCTAATAGTATAGTATTTGTTATTGTCAATTACAAAGTCATGGTTGACCCATTGCAATCCCATGGACAACATTCCTCCAGGTTCTCTATCATCTCCATTTAAGCTCACGCCTATTGCTTCAGTGACTCCATCCAGCCACTCTCCATGAATTAATGCAGTAAAAAGGACATCGCCAATGAATTCGGAACCCATCATTATGTTTAAGAGGGTGCATACCTTTTGATCTGGATTTATGTACATTTTCTGGCAAAATACATGGGAAAATCCCATTTGGGAAAAATCCACTTAGGGTTAGGGTTAGCTCTCCATGAATTTGGAGAGAGAAATGGACACCGCCAATGGATTCAGAGGACATCGATATGGATAGGAGAGTGCATACCTTTTGATCCGGACTTATGTTCATTTCCTGTCAAAATACATGGGAAAATCTAATTTGCCAAAAATCCACTTAGGGTTAGCTCCCCATGAATTCAGACAGTAAAATGGAGATCGCCAATGGATTTGGAGCCTATCGTTATGTTTAGGAGGGTGCATACCATTTGATCCGGATTTATGTACATATCCTGACAAAATACATGGGAAAATCCCATTCGGAAAAACCCACTTAGGGTTAGGGTTAGCTTTCCATGAATTCCAATCGATTTGGAGCCTATTGAAATGGTTAGGAGAGTGCATACTTTTTGAGCTGGTCTTATGTTCTTTTCCTGGCATCACACCTATTTGCACTCTGATTCAAGTGACTTTTACTATCACCATGGTTATAGTGCAGTACTACAGTACTGCAGGCTACTTCTGCTGATCACCAGCTGCCTGCAATTTAGCAGTTCAGATCTCAAAGGCTCAAGGTTGACTCAACTTTCTATCCTTCCGAAGTGAGTGAAATGAGGACCCAGATTGTTATGGTTTCAACCCACTCTGAGTTCCCCAGGCCTGCTGGCAAAAGCTAAATTTTCAGGGCCTTATGAAAAAGTGTCAAAGTGGGGGCCAGTCTAATTTCTGCAAAGATGATATTTCAAAGGAAGTTACCATAGGTTTCCAATTTTATCTCATCCTTTTATTTGCTCCAATATTCAACATCGAGTTCCAATTCATCTTGCTTCCCTGATAATTGTTTCTGTGTGATCCATGCTTACTATTAATCTAACTTAAACAAAATACCTAAAACTATAGCTTATGAAGCAATCCCAACATTTCCTACACTTTCTCTACTTTCCAGGGATACAATCTATTCTCTGCACAATTAACACCAAAGAAACCTGTGTTAATTATCCATCCAGTCTTATGCCTAAGCATTAACTGACTTCTCTTTCTGGCCTTACTCCAAAGCTTGACATTGTGTTTAAACCATTTTTAAACTATGACTTTAGTTTTAACTAAAATTACAGTTGAAAAATGTTGCTGGAGATGGGAAAAGTTATTAACAGAGAAAATTACAGTAGTCTGCTCTGTGCTGGAAAATTAATGAGATGGGGGGAAATGTGAGCATTTAATGGTATGGGCTTTATCCATTAGGAAGACAGTGATAAGTCCTGAATATATTTTAATGAATTAGTTGGAACACAAGAATTAATTGGCGCAGCTTGAATCAAGAGAACATTTACATTGTGCTTTTATGGTAAACAATTATTAAGTTACTCTCTTGTTAAATTGCACAATTTTAAGACAGCACCTTAGATATGTTGACTGCAAGTCCCATCATCCACATCCAACATCATATATTGGTGCCATAGTGTGAAACATACTAGACAAAAGCAGTCAAGCTAGAAAGTTATTGCCTAATATATATAGATTTACAAAATCATTGCTGCAAATTTGTTATCTCAGACTTCCCTAGAATTAAATGCCTACTTAAAGGTAAAGTATCCTTGTATTGAGATTAAACTTGCTGAGAAATTTTGTCCTTTTGAATTAGCTGATATGGCTCCATCCACCCACTCCCACACCCCAAAAGATACTATAATCAAATCCTTTTTCCTGAAGGAAGTTAACCAGTGTAACCAGATTTCTAAGTGCATATAAATAAACTATGTATTTAAGTGCATATATATAAACTATGTATATACTTATACCTATTATCTTGTAAGCGATTGACAAATCAAATCAAATCAAAGAAAGAAAGAAAGAAAGAAAGAAAGAAAGAAAGAAAGAAAGAAAGAAAGAAAGAAAGAAAGAAAGAAAGAAAGAAAGAAAGAAAGAAAGAAAGAAAGAAAGAAAGAAAGAAAGAATTTGTGCTCAAGGTAAACTCTCTATTCCTTTAGAACACATTGTTCTCTCAGGTTGATAGATCTGCCTTTTATTCTTTTGTTTGTGCTTCATCATTCAAAGCATAATCTGTTGCATCAACACTCTTATTTTTGTCTGGTACATTCTTAATCAACTTTAAATACTTTTCAAATTGATATTTTTGATGTTACTTTGGGACTTGGATAGGGATACCAGGCAACGGAGAACATGGATAACTGAAAAGAGAATAATGGAGCAAAAAGAAAGACATACTTTTTAAGTTTCTTGACATCCATAACAAATATTACAGCAAAAAAAATTATACTTTCCAGCATCAGAAAGATTATTTTTTCAGTTGTAAGAATGCATTAGAACCTGTTCAGAGGCAAAAGCTTTTGGGGAATAACTGATTACAGTTTTATCAATTTCAGGCAAGAGTGCAAGCCAGTCCTGGAAGGTACTAATCAAGGTCATAGACATAGAACAACCTTGTGGTTAGCACATATTGTGATTTAGTCACACTCAAGCTGGTGATGAGATAAAGATTTCCTAAATATTATTCAGGCAACATCATTTTAGTCTAAATGTTCTTTTTTTGTAACTCAGCATCATCCAAGTAAATTGGGATTGCAACCTTCAGAATTCAAGAAGAGACAGGCAGTATTGATCCATAGATACCCACAATTAAAGTAATAATTGTGGGTATCTATGTTGATACCGCTATTGAGAGATTCACTGATTTTTTGAGCTTCTTAATTTAACCTAGCTATGAATAAATTTAGGTATAGTGGGTATTAATTTCTCTCAATTTAATATGCAGAGTTTGTAAGAATAAAGGTGGGAAGTAAGTAAATAAATAAATAATTCTTATCAAACAAACAGAAAGCAAAAGCTTGTCTAAAAGTCAGCAGAATAATGATCAGAGAAAATACAGAAAATTAAAACTGGATATCAGATTTTTGAAATCCTCAAGCCACCAATGCTCAGGCTGCTAGTCAATACAGGTAGTCCTCAACTTACAACAGTTTGTTTAATGATGGTTCAAAGTTACAGCGACACTGAAAATAGTGACTTATGACTACTTTTCCACACTCATGACAGTTGCATCATCTCTACAGTCAAATGATCGAAATTCAGATGCTTGGCAGCTGACTCATATTTATGACAGTTTCAGTGTCCCAGAGTCCTGTGATCACCTTTTGTGACCTTCTCACAAGCAAAGTCAATGGGAAAGCTAAATTCACTTAACAATCATGTTACTAACTTAACATCTGCAGTGATTCACTTAACAACTGTGGCAAGCAAGGTCATAAAATGGGGCAAAACTCACTTAACAAATGCCTCACTTAGCCACAGAAATGTTGGGCTCAATTGTGGTCATAAATCAAGGATTACCTGTACACCAGAGGTGCACATGACATTGCCTCCCATTTTTTGCAGTCTTCAAAAGCATTGATTCATATTGTGCAGGAGAAAGCAATGATAAACTACTCTTGCATTTTGCTAGAAAACCAGAAAGACAGACAATATAAAGTGACAGATTAGAGTACTACATGACAAAGGAGATGCCAGAAGTTCAATATGATTTTAGAAATGGCTGACAACAAGAGGCATTATTGCAGATGCACACTAGATAAGAAAATCAGCGTACAAAAAAAGAAATCAATATAGTATATGTTTAACTGATTTTGAAAATCTTTCAATTGTGTTATCAAGCTGAACAATGCCTTTAGATAGACGGGAATCCAAGAGCATCTCTTTGTCCTCATGAGAAACCTATATCTATCTCTGCAAGTTCTAGTAAATCCATAACAATAAAAAATTGGGACTAAAATGTTTTGTGTTTAGCTGTATTATTCTCAATTGCCCTTAGTATTTTATATGCCCAAAAAATTATGTTCAATTATATTGTGTCTTATTCAGCTTTCTTTCTAGGGTATTTATAAATCTGGCCATTTAAGAGCTATTCAGCTATTACCATTGAGCGAACAAAATTTAGCATGTAACAGGAACTAGTCACACCTAGTTCAATATTCTCAGAATAATTAGATATCCCAGTACAATAAACTGCCTACTACCAGATTAAAAGGACCCAGCACATAAAGATAAATATTTAACAGTTTTTTTAAAAGGCAATGAGATATTAATTTACTAATCAACAAAAAAATGTAATGCTGAGAAAAGTAATTCTTATTTTTACTGGTCAAGTTAGGAATATTGATCACCAATCAATCATGTTAGGAATATTGATCATGTGTGGCTTTCTTAACTATTTTTCAATAAAACCCAATTAACTAGGTTTATATAAATCACAACCACTGGCTTCACATAGTTAAGCCAAAACCAAATGTATAGCAGGAGAAAAATTGATGTGAAAAGTTGACAACTTACAACAGTTCATTTAGTGATTGTTCGATGGCAGTGGAAAAAATGATTTATGACAGTTTTTCACACTTACAACCATTGCATTGCTGTGGTCACGTGATCAAAATTTTGACACTTGGCAATTAGCTTATGACTGTTGCAGTGTCCCGGGATCATGTGATAATCTTTTATGATCTTCTGACAAGCAAAGTCAATGAGGAAGCCAGATTCATTTAACAACTATGTTATTTACTTAACAACTGTGACAAGGTCATAAAATGGCCGCAAAATTCACTTAACTGTCTCACTTACAGAAATTTGGGGCTCCATCGTGGTCATAAGTGTACTGTAGAATAGAAAAATATCCATGTTTGATTTTAGCACTAGCTTTAGATTAAAAGGCAGAAGTGTTTCAAAGATAGAATCTGCCCTGCATGCCTCCCAAGTAATGACATATTACATGGGTAATATATAATATGGCTTTCTTTCACTTATCTTCAGAAAGGTTATAAAGAATAAATAGTTAATTTTAAAAAAGTTTTGGATTTGTGACAGGGTAGACCCAGTGCAAGGAAAATGCCTATACTGAATCTACCACTGGTAACATGTGGGCCTATTCTTAGTGATTCAAGTGTTTGGGTTAGGTGTGGGAGCCTGGCAACAACTGGTAAGTCAGAAGAGGGTGCAAGAGGATTCATCTTGCAGGCATCTGGTAGAAAATAAAGGAGCCAAAAACAAAAGGTACAAGCAAAACATTAAAGAAGTAAGGAAGCAAAAAGAAAGTAGAGGAGTTATGGTTGGAATCCAATTTGGCCTGGAGTGACTTCTTGTACCTATTACATTTCTTGACATATAGGGGCTGCACTTTTCAGCGGGATTCTCCCCTTTTATCTCCTTTCTTGTGGGTTTCTATAAACCATCGATTGTCAGATAGACATACTTTCAGAGCAATCGCCATTTCCTGTCTCAGTTCAGTCTTCTCCCTTCTGTAATTTTAATAGTTTGTGCAAGTTTTTGGCGATAGAATTAACTTTCTATCATTATGCTATTTCCCAAATGAAGCTTGATTTTTTTCTTTCATGCAAGTTTTAAGACTCCTCAAGAATACTTTTTAAAATAAAGTTTCATAACTTCAATAGTTCTCCTTTCGGGCATTCTTTCTACTACATGAAGCCATCAGCTTTCCAAGATTTAGATTAAGATAGCAGGCTAAAGAAGCTTCTTGTAAAGAAGCAGAAAATGATGAAAAAAAACCTTTTCTTTTGAAATGCAATGCACTTCTTTACTCTAATAAAAGTACCTCTTCAATAGGAAATGATGAATGTGTATCCTGCTCGGGTTTGTACCACTCCCAAATCTGCAAACAGATCTTTCCAAAAACGCTGCCTGTTTACTTAAGCAAGAAGGCAGGATGTAAATCAAATAAATTTGATTAAATTTGAGAGAGGGGGAGAGAGAGAGAGAGAATAATGTTCAAAGAAATCAGAAATTCTTGCTGGTCGTTACAATGTAATTGTGAGCAACTTGTGAGCCTCATAGGTTTTTGCTATGTCTCCTGGTCTTACATACAAATAATACATAGAATACAAAGTTGGAAGTCACTCAAGCAGGAGTGTTTATTCCAACTGCCTCTACCTAGGATCGAACTCACATACTCCTGATTGTGAGGCGAGAGCTCCACCTCTAGGCCACCGGAGCTTACCTAAACATACATTATTGTACCGATTGATAACTGGGGAATTCTGGGAGTCCACACCTCTTAAAAGTTCCTGCGGTTGAGAGAATACTGGTCTACACCCCTCTTTACTTGCAAAATAAAACTTTTAAATCCCACGTGAGGGAATCCTTGCGTCCTGCAATGAAGACCGATAATCCTTCCCTCTCCTTTCCTTCCGCGTTTGTAACTCCTCGATAACCAGAGCTCAGAAGCGTCTTAATTGGTCGCCCGCCTCTCCGGCTTTTGATTGGCCGCGAGAGTAACATTGACGCGTCGCTCCGCCATTGGCAACGGAGTCTTTACCGGCCAATTCAGAGAGGCCATGTCAGAAAACACGCGAGCCAATGAAAACACGTCGTCTCCAGCGTCGAGCCGCTATTGGAAGCGCCGGAGAGGGTGCCCTGATTGGCCATCATGCGGTTGAGGGGCGGAGTGCAGGAGGCAGCTCTCCGGGTTTTCTCGGAGTGCCGCGGCGGAGTCGCTTTCGTCTTCAGCAGGATGGGTGTTTTCTCGCGGGCCGGACCACGGTGGTTCCTGCCACGGGCGGCGGTGGGGTTGCCGCTGTTCCTGTTGCTAGCGTCCATCAGCTTGGCTGCTGCCGGTCAGTACGAACATTTCCGGTGGGCCTTGCTTTGTGGACGGAGGGCGAGTTTGCGAGGGGAGACACTGATTGAGAGGACGGCGGCGGCCGGGTGGGGGTGAGAGAGGTGGGGTTGAAGCAAAAGCCCGAAAGCCAGTAGGGATAAGAGAGGCGATCAGTCGAGAACCGGGTCAAGTGCGTTGGAATAAATAGTTGCTTTTATAGTAGTCCTTTCTCCCCAACCTCCCAGAAAAGGTATATAATCATCGCAGATTAGCCTCTCTTTTAGCTTTTACGTGTAGCATTTGCAGCCCCAGAATTCAGTACTATATCTAATCGGTTTGTTTTTAAATTCATATCTCTCCTTTGTCGTTTTTTATAAATAACTCAAGGCGGCGAACATCCAGTTTATCCAGGGCGGAGGAATAAATCTTCGTATGGGCCCCTTTGTGTTTAAAGGCGCTTGTATGTATGTAAAGCTAAGACCTGGGGGTTACCCCAGAGCAGAAAAGAAATGCTCCCCGCCACACGTGTTGTAAGATGTGGGGGGGGGGACTTTTTGTAGAGCACAACGAGGAATGATCTGCTAAAGGAGGAGTGGAAAGGTGTGTTTATTAAGGGCTTTACTAAATGTTGTTAAAGGTTTCGACGACTCCCCCCCAATAATATACTGTACAAGTCTGTATAAATACCTAAACAAGTGCATAAATAATAGGTATTTGACACTTATTTGTTATATTTATATCCCATCTTTCTTATAAAAACTCAAGGCGGTGACTATGATTTCCTTTTGCCCGTGCAAGCTTGTAAATATGATCTATGTCTGCAGCTGAAGCCATTAATGCACATTAAAAAGCACTGTACCAGACATGTTCTCATATTTTGCTGATAAGATACACATTTGTCTTTTTGCATCAGAACAGCCATTTCTTGATAACAATTTCCCCCCTGAGGAGTACTAATTTATTGTAATATGTTATATTAACAAAATTTCAAAAGCTTCTACCAAATATTTATTGATTATTACATTATATTGTTACAAACAGAACTTAGAAAGAGAAATGGAGGAAAAGAATAAAAAGTGAGAGGAAAGAAATATGTAAAGGGATGACTTCCAAACTTCATCACAATAATATGCAAATATGATATCTCTTTGCCTTCTCATAAAATTTCAAAGACAAAAATTTCCCACAAAAAGCTGTTTAGTGTAATTATTTTCAAAATCTTAAAGAAACAGTCTCAATATTCCAAATTCGCCTAAACCCTTAATTTATAACTTTCTTAGATCAAAGTCTATTAACTTTTGCTGCTTATTTCCTATGTTTTACATTTTTAAACACATGGTTAAATTTTCTTCTGTTCAAAAATGACTAACCTCATCAGATAGCTTTTCAGTTCTCTAAAAGCCTTAAGATAGTTAAATAAGGAGTCGCTTCTGAAAGTGACTAGAAAGTGAGGTGAGAAACCTATGGGAGATTGCTATCCTGCTGTCATCTCATGAGGAACGTCCATCCTGTGTTACATTGGGTTAAGCTCCTATCATCTTGTCCTTGATGGTTCTTCATTAATCTGGCTTTTTGAAAGACTGATTAGTTTGCCATACCTCCCCATGCTTTTCCTTGATATTTTCTCTGCTCTAGAAATCTATATTTATAGTCTGGCCAGAATGCTCTGGAAAGCACAAGATGCCAGATGGTGATGCTTATTGTTTGTGTGAAATATGTGAGCTCATTTCTGCAGTGTGAAATAGGAAGGAGTTGAAGAATATAAATGAATAAATGAAATTAGCAATGAAGTAAGTTAATAACCAATAGCAGATAGGGAGGTTCATGGTATTAATGGAAGGGTAGTAGTTTTTAACTGCCTTGAATGTCTAAGAAAGTTGGTTGTCATAATATGTAAAAAGAAAAGCAGTGGAGATTGATTTATATTATTCCCAAGAATGCCTGGAGAGAGGAATGGTCCAAGGTACCTTCTTGTGGCCTGACCATTAGTGATAGCTCTACCAAATTATCTGATTTTGTCCTGCATCGCTTTATCTGATCAAAATTGAACAGAATTAGATGTGATACTGGAAGAAGTGCCACAGCCCTGTATCAATGGGAATGGAAAAATTCCCCTTGTTGCGATTATGGTGCTGATACGCAAACTGTTAAACTTATTGTGCAAGATTGCCCATGACATGTATTCTTTGGTCCCCTAGAAGATCTTCATGAAACAGCACCAGAGGCAATTGCCTGGATAGCTGAATTGGACATCCAATTAGGAAGCCACTGCTATATTCCCACATAAGTTTTACTTATAATTACATTGACTCTGTATATATGATTAGTTCTATTCTGTCATGTTACCATCATACTTTAAATAATAATAGCTGAGATTGTAAAGTCAGTTAACGGGTTTGACTGAGGGAATAAAGCAGATAATTCTACCATTAAAAATTAACTGTCCTAGTAAAATTTTATGTTTTAATCAAAACATTGACTAATTTCTCTCTTATTCACACCTAAAAAACAAGATATTTAGTTAATCCAAATTCACCCACATAATGTTCAGAGCTATAATAGTATTTATATATATTACTTAATCAAGACTGGATGTATGATAATACAAGATTTTTTTCCTAGCAAAATGGTAGTATAACTTCTTGTATACTGGTTTATTTCTAGACATATCTTAAAGATATGTTCACTGGACATTTCATGCTGTAGTTGTATGAATCTAGAAATAAACCCCGTTGACTATAATGCTTGTTTAAATATTATAGCATACAGAATTGTATCAGAAAAAAGTAAAATCTTTGTCGGTGACCCTAGCTTTCTCATGTTATTGTCTCTTCCACTTGTTTAAAGAATAGCTTTGCTATGAGAAATGTTGCAAATCTTTCACAGAAAACATAGGCAGAACAGTGACGAGGGTGAATGTTTTATCCAAGGCGCATTGATAGGATACAGAGTTTTATCTAGTTGTTTGTCTTATGTGATGACTTTGTCCAAAAACCCGAAAGCATTATCTTAATACAGGAAGTCTTCAACTTACAACAGTTCATTTACTGATTGTTTGAAGTTACAAGGACACTGAAAAAAGTTACTTATGACCATTTTTCACATAGATGACCATTGCAGTATCCCCATAATCATGTGATTTATATTAGGATAAATTCACATTTATGACGGTTGCAGTGTCCTGGAATCATGTGTTCTCCTTTTGCTACCTTCTGGCAAGGAAAGTCAATGGGGAAACCAAATTCACTTAACTGTGTTACTAATAAGAACTGCAGTGATTCACTTAACAAATGTGATAACAGAAGTCATAAAATGGGGCAAAACTCACTTAAGAAATTTCTCAACATAAATTTTGGGCTCAATTGCGGTCATAAGTTGACGGCGACCTGTATATTGGGTGTCAGAAAAAGTGTACTTATTATATCCAAAGGTATGGTTTTAGTTTATATCTAATTGAAAGTGCTTATTTTTTCCAGAGCTATTTTTTAAGTGTATCCAGCTTTGTGAAGCAAAGGAAACAATTCTAGATTGCTAATTTTTAATTTCAAATAACTAAGACACATTTTTAAAATCCTGCTATAAAATAGCTTTTGAGGCAAATTACAATTTGAAGTTCATCTATAAACATTAGCTTTGGCCGGATGATAATATTTGCATTTTTGTTTTGTCCTTTATTGCAACTATGGTGAAAAGCTTTATGTAATGGAAGATTATCAAAAAAAGTTCAGTTTTTATCATCTTTTCCTCTAAAAGGTATATTTTAGTTCAGCTATTTTCATCATCTTTGAAATTCTTCCAACACAATAAATGTTTTGCAAAATATTTCTTCTACTGTATGGGTAGCAAGACGTGCATCTTCATTATAAATCTATAGGATATTTATTTTCTGCAAATAGGATTGGATTATTTCAAGATCATTGGCTTTGCTTTAAGTATAGGTCATTGCCAGCCTTATTAACATTGCCATGGAAAAAATTTCTGGGCTCATGGATATACAGAACAAAAAAATTCCTATTCTAGACTTACTAGGTTCCTGAACATTAGCTTGACTTTAATTCTGGGGACATAATATTTTGTGGTATATGAACCATTGAAGCAGCCTTCTGTTAAGTTATTGCCCTGCAGATTTCTAGATTTTAACTTCAGAATTGGCCATATTGCAGAATTTTTAAAATTATAAAAAGATCATTCCTCCCCCCCCCCCCCCAATTAGATTTACCTCTTGCTTTTCCTTTCCTTCTGAAAGCTCAAGATGGCCCATCTAGGACTATTTTTACCATAATGGCCTTGTGGAGCAGGTTGAGAGATTGTATTCAGTTCAAAGTAAGTCAGAGTATTCCATTGCTGGGAGTAGACTTGAATCCATCCACCATTAGCTGGGGAAGCTTCTCTAAAGTTTGCCGAAGATTATATTCTTAATATCATGGATCAGTTGTGTTTTTATTTCTAAGTTTTTTTCTGCAGTTAATTGGACATTATTTGCAATTTCTAGTTTGTTCCTGGATTAATATCCTACCGGATACTTTCTAAAAAATGTATTATAACTTTTTTTTGTTTGTGGGCTTTAATTTAGCTGAATGGTTTGTAGAAATTACTACAGGTGCCCTGTTTGAACATTATCAGTAGTTTTACATATTTACCATGGACAAATAGAGGTGAGACCCCAGTATACAATATATAGAAATATTTTTTGCTTAGCTTTGGTTTTACACTTGTTTTTTTATTAATTGTTGCACGTCACAAACTTTTGTGCATGTGAAAGAACGTGTATAAATAAAGGGATTGGGTTATCTGCACAATATACTTCTAATAGGTCACAGCAGATATTGATAGGTCACCTGTGGCAGAAGACTTGTTATAGTAACCAGTCACCTTGGTGAGAGGTACTTGCTCAGCTGGCTATGGAGGAAGTTAGCCTGATCAGAGCTTTCATTCAATATTAACATCCAGCAATGCAGTTGAGAAGCCGAGATTAGAAAGAAATTCTTAGAGTAGAATAACTATGGTAGGAGAACCAGATGGCATCAGTGAAAGGCCACGAGGAAGCCAATTGGAGCCATGTGACTAAATTGATCCATTTGTAAGTATCAGTACATTGCACATAAAATCACTGTTGAAGAATTTCTTACAAAAAGAAGAGAATGGCTTTAGGCTTTGGATATAATTTTCCAAGACTCAAGGTCTTGTAAATTGCAGTGTTATTGACTGTACTTTTATGTTGGAATGGAACCATTCTGAATAACAAGAGTCACGTGTATTCATCTTTGGCAAACTCTGAGTTTTCATATTAGAAAAACAATTTAGTTAATTGATCTGAAATTGTTAATAATCCTTATTTTTTTCTCATGGGAATCAATAATTAGCATGTGCCTATGTTTTTAGTATACACTCAGAGTAAGCTTTTAAGAAACCAAACCTGAATATTTACCCCAACAGGGCTTCTGATTTTTAAAATCTACTTATTTTTTTTGAGTCCTTGAAATATAATGAACCTAAGCTAAGACTTCTCTGCTGGCATTTTTTTCTACAAAATCTTCACCAGCTGAAAAGGAAAAGACAGCTAAACAAACAGAACCTGTTTTCCTTATGATACATTGCTTTGGAAAGAACATCTTATCTGCTGACAGTCAACAATGTGTTTGCCTGCAACTTAATATAGAGCTTGTTCCTTCAGAGAGATGTTAACATGATGCAATGAGAATGAAATACAGCCAATTTGCTTCACTTTAAAGATACAAATTATTTCAATACATTCATTGGTTTGATAGTTTAATGGGTTTAGATTAAAATAGTATATTGCACACAAAATACTAAGGTAAACAGACACCTTGTGATTTATCATGATCACTAAAATATTAGTATCTGCTTTTTATTTGAATTGTTTTCAAGTGATATCACTGTCTTTTTGATACTGATTACAATGATTTTCTCATTATAGATGCTAAATATGCTGCTTTTTCTCAATAAATCAAGTTAGAGTCTATATTACTAGCCTGGAAATTTTATGAAACATTAGTTCTTAAAGAGTGATTTCTAATCTATTTTCTGTATTACAACATTGCCCAAAATTTATTATAGATTTTTTTTTCTTTTATTTGTAAATTTTGCTATGTAATTTCTTTCTTTACTGAAACAATCTGTATTTTCTGCTCCAATTGCCACTATTCTAGATAGTCCAGTGATATTTTTAGTTAGTGGTGAAGGAAAGAAGTAATAATAAATATATCTATCATTTGTTTTTTCACTAAAGATGACCTATGCTTTATAATCCTTCCTTATTTGGATTATTGATTTGCAAATAAGCTATGAATTATAATTACCACATATATTCATTTCTTGGGAGGTATGTATCTCAAGCACATCATTGTACAGCTTTGGGTACATATTGCATTTGTTCATGAAGTAATTTCATAAGTGTAGGTTAATATTTGCATATTTATCATCAGAAGCTTTGAGATAAAATTAATGCCACTCGTTAAGAACATGATTTATTCACAAATTTTGCTCTTAAAATCATTCTCTTTAATTTTGTAGATGAAGAAGCTGCTCAAGAGGAGTCTTTTGAATCAAAGGTGACGAGTCTTTTTTCTGGGATTCCTTTCTCATAGCTGAGAATTGCTATGAATTTTTGAATTAACATGGTACAATATATAATTACCATGAAAAATTATTTACCTAAGTTTCATGGATAAATAAAACATTAAATGAGAGAAAATTATTT
Organism: Bungarus multicinctus; assembly: GCA_023653725.1. Classification (NCBI taxonomy): domain Eukaryota; kingdom Metazoa; phylum Chordata; class Lepidosauria; order Squamata; family Elapidae; genus Bungarus; species Bungarus multicinctus. The sequence continues at coordinate 124,938,501 of CM042838.1, read as the reverse complement.
TTATTTCAGTGATTATTTTGAAATATCCTAGATTATTTAATTATTTCCACACAGGTCATTTCAGAATTGAAATGGGAAATATTGTCAGCTAATTTTCAGTGACTATTGGACTATTGGTTGCACTGTCCATTAGCTGCATTGGTTGTAGTTAGTGGAAGTCATATCTAATGAGATATAATGAAAGATAAGTTGTTGGGAATAGAGAATAGACATATTTTTAAAACAAAAAGCAGATTCTGGAAGAAAATGTGATAAATTGGAATCTGTAACAAAGTAGTTTACATTATCTTAAAAGTTATTTGTATCTTTTAACTTCTTGCATGCAATTGTCATAAAATAAAAACTCCAACTTTGCTATATTTTATAACAAAAACTATGTTTGTTTTTCCCCCTACTATTTATTTTGTAGTCAACCTTGCCTTCTGAAGAACAAGTGAAGGATCATTCAACAGGAGCCCAAGTGGTAGCAGGTCAGATCTTCATTGATTCTGAAGATCCAGAGGCTCTAGCTGAAGATGGAGATGGTTTTGGAGAAGAGGACAAGGAAAGGACTATGGAGCGCTTAAGCTCTTTAGAATTGTCTGCCTTATTAAATAAAGACTTGGAAGAAGTAGAAGCAGAAAAAACAGGTGATTGTGTGGGTTATATAGTACATCCCATAGTAACAATGAAAGCAAGATTGTCAAAGAGAATACTCAGATATTTAATGATTAGTCAGGGTATATGAGAACTTGGACTTAAAAATAGGAAACCACATGCATATATGTTTATTAATGCACTGAAAACAAGACTACTCACAAAATGGAAAATGCTTTGTTTTTAACTCTAAACAAACTGCTGAGCTCTGGAAGTTCTGCAGGCTGTCTTGAATCAATTATGGTTCAGCCACAGGATGAGACTTTTTAAAATATTTGCGTACAGCTTTGTGTGGGAATAAATCTTATTCTGAATTAATTTACATGACTGCATGCTTATCTTTCCTAATAGGTTATCTGATAGACATGGGGGGGCAGGTTTCAGAACATTAATCTAGAAAAATAAGATGAGAAACAAATTTGAATAGGAATTGCAATATGTATTTTGAAAGAAAGAAGCAGTATTATCTTTCTTTCATGATATCTTGTCTTTCAGTGCAATAAATCCTTGAATTTTGTTTGTTGATTGGAACTTTTATCTGAATTCACATATAATTCTAAATCATAAAGTGGATTATTAATCTATGTCCCAATAGATTTTAAGATCAAATATTTTGAAAAATTAAGGAAAGGAACATCTGAAGTCCTTAATCATTATGAAACTTTTCACACATCTAATTATAACACTGAAAGAGAGCATAATGTGATTCTTGCTCTCTCTCAGTGCTGTAGATGTAGCACATGCTCTCTGACTTCAGTTCTCTTCAAATGCCACGTCAAGTTGCATTTCCTAGTTTTATGTAAATTTCAAAATTGTATTTCATTTTGTAAAGAGATCATATTCTTCTCAAATCCTAATCCATTTTTAATTAAGTTTAAAGACTATAATAGTGAAATATTGCAGCATTAAAATGAACATGGGTACTGTATCAACAGATTTAATCAGATTCTACCTTAACTAATTGAATTAGATAATTTCATTGTGTTTATTTTATTTTCTCTTAATTGTTTAGATTTTATGACTGTCGTGTTGGCTTTCAGCTATACAACATGGGGATAATTTTTCATGCGTTTTGTTCTGTAGAGAATTTTCTGGCTGGCAAAATTTTTGACAATTCATATGTGATTCTGTTATCTATTTCAATTTCTTGTTCTTCTGAATCTGCATATCAGTTGTGATGAAAGTGTTTATAAGCTCCCTGAAATGTCTTAAAATGTATATATTTACATAGGAAAGCTGTAAGAAATAAAACTATGTAAAATTTACCAACAGTTATTGACTTGGTAGGCATTGTAACTTCAGGGTGTTTCAAATGGGTTGTTTGTTTTAGTTTTGACAGCTATTGGAGGAACTGCAGATGGTGAGTTATGTCGGTTCCCCTTTCTCTTTATGGAGAAAGAATACTCTGAATGTACTGCAGATGGGAGAGAAGATGGGAGACTATGGTGTGCCACAACCTATGACTACAAGACTGATCAAAAGTGGGGGTTTTGTGAAAGTAAGTATGGCTTTCGTAAGAAATGCATTTTTCGGGCTTCATGAATTTAAATTAATGGATATCATTCAGTAAGGGACAAATACAAATGAATGTGAAAAATTGTGTTTGTACATTCTGATAAATGGGTTTAAAGGGTCGACTCATATAGAGATTCTGCATACTATTAGCATGGGAGCTGTTGCCAATACAAGTACTGCTTACAAGCAGATTTCCCAAAATTATTTTTCAGGACCCAAAAATATACCTTTTATATTTTTGTAGGAATTAAATTAAGCAGCTAAATGAAATAACTCCCTTTTTTTCTTTAGCCTAATGTTGTACATGTGACTATTAACTTCCTTCTCAATTTTTACTTTTTATATTTTAGAACTTTTAATACATTACTCATGCTCTTGGTTTTTCATAGCAGAACTTAGATTTAAATTCAGATGCTGGCATTTAATACAGTTAATGCTTTAGAAAAAAAGAGCAATATATGGGTATATATTTGAATATGTGAATACTTTATCCACATGCTTACAAAGCTTTGGAAACTATAGAAGAATAATCCTGAATAAACAATAAACATAAAGAAGCATTTCTTTTTTTTTTTCTTTATTCATGATTTCAACTACTGGGTCAGCTTTTTGCTTAAAATAATAGATCATATGACCCAGAACGATATATTTTCTATGGAGAAATACAAGTCGCCAATCACTAGACATATTTCTATCAATAGAGTTAATCAAAGCTTCATTTCCATTTATTTTAAATTAAAAATGTAGCAGTTACAAGGAATGTTTACTTTTAAAATCTGTCAGATATATAAAATATTCTGCTGTCTATGCAAAATGTGTTTTCAGTATAAAATAGGATGGTTTGGAACTTGGGAATGCTCCAAACAGATCATTTGGGGGGTTGGGGGAAGTATGTTTCAATAGTTTTTACTCTAAAAATACCACAGAATGCCTTGCATATCCCTAATAACTGATATTAGTGGGGGGTTTTACATTTAAAAAAAAACAGCTTTTTTAAATAAAAAAAATCATCAAATGTATCATGAAGACTGACTTCTGAGAATATCATCAATCTATGAGCCAGATATACTCTATTTTAATATATGATTTGGGGGTTTTCCAGAGCCTTTAGTAATTTGATTGCCACAGTATAAGAAAAATGGCAAAACATAATAGTTTTAACAAAAAAAGCCTGAAATACATGGTCTCAGGATAAAGTGATCAACATTGTAGTGAGTATTAATTAACCTTTTTAAAAATCTTTTTATTAGCTGAAGAGGAGTCTCATAAGAGAAAACAAATGCAGGAAGCAGAAGATGTTTACCAAACAGGGATGAAAATTCTTAATGAGAGCAGGAAAAAGGCCCAGAAGAAAGAGTGAGTTGTCTTCTTTTTGTAGCTCATATCTCCTGGATTGAAGGATATCAATAGCCTTTAATAATGACATCTATATGTCAGTTTCTGCCAGTAATGTATTCAGCTAATGTATTTTACAAGATATAGCTTATCAGATAAATGTTACCTATTAGTTAAAACTTAATTATTAAAGATTTGGTAGGCTTAATACATATTTTTTGTCATAACCACCCCACCTGCTAACAAACTGGAAAAAAATAACTTTGGCATTTCAATCCAACACCAGCAATAAAAATGTTTGGCTTAATGTTTTTGCTATTAATTTTCAGTATATGAGGCCTTGTATTTCTGTTATGATATTACATTCACATTTTACACTATGTATCATGTAAGATAAATGTGCTAACTTTTAGGGAAAAGATTTGAGGTCTGTCCAAAGTTGGATGTATCTTCCAGAAGGATGTATCTTCCAAAAGTTTTTAGAAAGTTGTATTGTTAATGTAATAATAGAGGAACATTGTTAATACATAATGAGAGAATAATCATATTCATTATAAATGTTGATCAAATGAAATCCGATTTGGTTTTAACAATACTCATTCAAAGACCTTGTGCAACCATCAGCTGGAGAATTTGCACACCATCTACACATGTATTTCTGGAACAGCATTTATACTTAAAAGAATAACAGCATGCATTTTTTTTCTTCTTTAAGGGCTTATCAGTATTTTTTGAGAGCAGCTGACATGAATCATACTAAGGCAATGGAAAGAGTGTCTTATACATTACTGTTTGGTGACTACTTGAAGCAAAATATTCAATCAGCTAAAGAACTGTTTGAGAAACTGACTGAAGAAGGATCTCCTAAAGGTCAAACAGTACGTATAACTTATTTTCTCAGAGTCCATAGATCTGTCATTCTTATTGTGAAAAGTTCTGAGGCAGGAGGTTGTATATAATTGAAAAGTATGCTCACTTTTTAAATCATATTCATCTGTATAAAATTCATCTATATAAAATTAGAATTATAATTCTTTATTGGTCAAGTGTGATTAAACACACAAGGAATTTGTGGCGCATAAACTCAGTGTACATAAAATAGTGATAGATCATTATCATAGTCATATATAAAATTATATTCATTAAGTTACAAAGTCTAAAGGAACAATAAGGAAACAAACCAATTTCATGTTATATTTCTAACATAAATTGATAGCTAGTCCCTTTTAAACAGTTTCTATTTTTAATAAGCATTTTGAAAGTTCCATTGTTTTTATCTTAAGATTATATAAAATTGACTATTATTTTAAGGCATTGATCTGTTAACGTGAGAATTCCAACTTTTTATTCAAGAATTGTAGCCAAAAACTATTAGCCTTGCAATATACTTTATTAAAAAAAGACTAGATCTGAAATTATCCAAGACACATTCTAACGTTATATGGGCAATGATTTAGATGTTTCAGATACTGCTAATATTTCTGGATAAACTGTGAAATCAAGTGACCCAGAGTCATTAAGAGTCAGATTCCATACAGGTTTAATAAATAATAAATTATCATCATCTCATAAAACGTAGCCTCATGTATTTTCAGGAAAAATCTAGTACTACACCCAGGTGTGTCTAAACACTTGTGTCTGTTTTAAATTCATGTTAGAAAAACTTTTTAAAGGTTTCCTGAATACTGAAAGTTCAGGTGCTGATCTTATATTGGGAAGAGGGCATTTTATAGGAGTGGAGCTCCATCATAATGGGGACTGTCAGTAAGCATTCTCTACAAACACTTCTTGGTGAACAAATTTCATTTTGAATAAGTGGCCTTGCAGATAACTGGCCCCAAGCCAGGTAGTAGTCTATTCTACTGCTTGTTTTTGTATTGTTTATTGAGATTTGCGATTAAGCAAAATTATAATACCCCAATATATCTTTTACATTAGAGCAGTGTATTAGCACCACTAAATAAACACATAAAATTATTCATGAAGGAGATATAAGGGGGAGTCCTTACAAGAGCTGTGGGGGTGCACTAATTAGAATGCAGTATTGCAGGCTAATTCTGCCGACTGCCAGGATTCTGACCAGCTCAAGGTTGACTCAGCCTTCCATCCTTTCAAGGTTGGTAAAATGAAGACCTAGATTGTTAGGGGCAATGTGCTGATTCTGTAACATTGTTTAGAGACAGCTGTAAAGCAGTATGAAGCAGTATATAAGTCTTAAGTGCTATTCTGTTGCTGTGCTATTTTGTGTCAAATTTTCTGTATCTGTGTCAAAACATAACCTACCAAGCAGATTTCTGTGGTCTTTTTTTTTTTTTTAAATCACATAGGAATTATCTGTGTGGCATTTGTTATGAACTTCTCCATCATCATCGCAGCTCACACACTATGCCTAAAAATGGTTTCCTCTGAATTGTGTGGTGGTACTAGTTCACCTTTTATGTGGATATAAGGCTATTGTCTATTTAATTTGGATTCTGAAAACATACCTAATGAAAGTAATCTTGTAAAAATGCCATTTTTTAAAATGTTTCTTTCAGGCCCTTGGATTTCTATATGCTTCCGGTCTTGGTGTTGATTCCAGCCAGGCGAAGGTAATACAAACCCACCATCTTTTGTCTGTTTCTGTTAGTATGCCATTGAGAACAATACAATTAATTAGCTGCACTTTGTTTTTGTAGGCATTAGTTTATTATACTTTTGGTGCTCTTGGAGGAAATTTAATAGCACACATGATTTTGGTAAGTAGAGTTTTTTTCAGCCATACAAGTAATGATACAAAATAGCAAAATTCTGATAGCAGTCTTGCCTTCTAGGTTTTATGGCTATGTTTTGTACTTACTGAGAATTTATCCCAATGAACACAGAAATTTACCTTGAAGAGATAAATTTATTTATTGGCTTTTAGAAAGGATTATTGTAATTGCAATTTTATGTATAAAGTTTTGGAATTGCTCAGTTTTATTGTTTTTACTTACTGCATTCCATGCTGAAGTTCATTGAAACAAGATGTTGCTAATGATTTAACAAAAACACATTATGTCTGTTTTGAATATTTTCAAATGTAAGACAGCAGTACTTGCTTTATGACAGAAGTTGCTTCTTTCCAGGGCTACCGGTACTGGGCTGGAATAGGTGTCCTTCAGAGCTGTGAATCTGCACTTACGCATTATCGCCTAGTAGCTAACCACGGTATGTACATATATACACCAGTTAGATAGAGAGCTGGATCTATACATTTCCATTAGCTAATATATACACAGGATAATTTTGTGTCATTAAACTGGAGTAGTTCATTCCCTTTAAATAGAAATGTGGTTGGTTATATAGATTATATGATGGCTAGTAACCAGCTAATGCTAAAAGCAAAGCGTGGAATCTGATGTTTGTTTCAATTGACATAGCAGGTTTTGTCACAAAATCTAGAAGGGGGAAGATTTCAATATCCCTTACATGGTGTAAATTTGCTCTGGAATATTCAGATTTTTTGTAGCACATTTGGGGAAGAGATGGGGAAAAAATCTTATGCAAACAGAATTCTGCTATTTAGTTTTCCATCAGAAATAATAGAATTGCAAGCATCATCTTATATCTTAGATGTTTCAGGTTTACTTGTTATTTTTGCAGTAATGGGTATTCTTGCTTTAATTGGTTTTGTTTAACCCTTTTATTAGGAGACCTAGTTGGCACCACAAATATTATAAAGAAATTGCAACCAGAACCTCTACATACTTATTAAATAGTTGTCCCATGGTAGTGTTGCGTCTTCCCCCCCTAAATTTAATTTACAAATTGCAGAATTTTTTTCTTCCCCCCTCCCCCAATAAATTTCATTTACAAATCCCTAGAACACTTTTCTTTGTAGAAATTATCCATAATTTGGAGGTAATGTTGCTACTTTTCATCTTGTAGCAACTTCTGTATACTTTCACAGAATCATATGACACAATGAAAAACATAAGTTTGCTTATAAATATGTATGTGTCAGTTATTTAAAGGGCATTTAGAACAGGTGAAGATTCCTTTTAGTAATTCAGTGTATGAAAAGTATGATATGCACTACATCTTGAATTATATAAAGATAAAATTAAATGTTTCTGCCCTGTTCTTTTTCCCTAGTGGCTAGTGATATCTCTCTGACTGGAGGCACAGTGGTTCAGAGAATTCGTCTGCCAGATGAAATAGAAAATCCAGGAATGGCTAGTGGAATGCTGGAGGAAGATTTAATACAATACTATCAGTTCTTAGCTGAAAAAGGAGATGTTCAAGCACAGGTACTTTAACTGTCAAACGAAGAGGGCAAAGAGAAAGGATAGTTAGGGAGCTCCATTTAAACTTGAGTGAACAGGAATAAGGAATTTGGCCAGTTTTTGGAGTTGAATAGCTTCACTGAAGAAGGCTTCTTTGCCTAATTAGTAAAAGTTTTATTCTTTCAATTGCATTGTGTTTGCTTGCTTTCTTAACTGTCTGAGGGGTGAGACTTATAGTTGACTTATAGTTGGGTGAGACTTATAGTTAACTAGTGAGTGGAGGTACATTCTTGCAGTTTAATGTCTGGAAACAGAGAAGAGACACTTGAAAGTTTACAGCTGGAGCAGACAAAGAGAAGGAGAAATAAACATGGGAATGCAACAGAGAGAAGCACTCTTACTGCCCATCTCCAGAAACAAAACAAGTGAATTTATAGGTAGTTCTCGACTTACGATTACAATTGAGCCCAAAATTTTTATTGCTTATTGAGACAGTTAAGTGAATTTTGCCCCATTTTACAATCTTTCTTGCCACTATTGTTAAGTGAATTGCTGCAGTTGTTAAGTTAGTAAAATGGTTGTTAAGTGAATCTGGCTCCCCACTTTTGATTTTGTCAAAAGGTTGCAAAAAATGTTATCACATGACCCCAGGATACTGCAATCATCATAAATACATGCCAGTTGCCAAGAGTCTGAATTTTGATCATGTGACCATGGAAATGCTGCAACATTGATAAATGTAAAAAATGCTCAAAAGTTACTTTTTTTCAGTGCCTTTGTATCTTTAAAGAGTCATTAAATGAACTGTTGTAACACGAGGACTACCTATATTTGTTTGTTGATATGTTAAATTTATTTGCCACTTATCACCATGGGATTACTGTTGGCAGCTTACAACATAAAAACACAAATGAAAGGAAGGATTAAGGTAACAATAACAACATAATGACACAAAATAAACAATGAAATACAATAATATGAGATTAAAAGATGGGCAGGGAGAAGCAGGGAATGCAGGTAGGGTTTGCTATCAATTTAACAGCCACCTCTAATTTGATATTCCCCCATTGGGTCCCCAGGCCAAATGGCAGAGCCAGGTTTTCAGGCTTTTGTGGAAGGAGCACAAGGTGGGAGCAGATCTCACCCATGGGAGGGAGGATAGGATGTTCCAGAGGGCAGGTGTTATAGCAAGAAGACTCTTCTGGATCCAACAGCCAGACTTTGACTGGCAGGATCCGTGGTAGGCCCTTTCTGTCAGCACGAGTGGGGCGCTCCTGACTTAGCAGGATGAGATGGTTCTTCAGGTAACCTAGAATTTTATAACAGGGCTCTTCTTAAAATCAACAATAAAGTTACTTACTGAGAGAATGATGCAAGTAATCAGATCAGACTAAGGGTCTTGAAAACAATAGAGTATATGTCACTTAAGCAGGATACTAATGGTAGTAAGATATTGAAGAATAACAACATGACACCCCACCCCCATATTTGTTGGAATGGTGAGAGTTTATCAGAAGGCAAATTAGGGAATACTCAACTATACTCTTTAGATATAACATTTTTAAAGGAGCTTTTTAAAGAATGGGAATTCCTCCAAAGTTTTTAAAAAGGCAGCTTCGTTGGTTGTAGAGCATACTATATTTTCAAAACACTATGGGAGTTATGTAAAGCAGGGAGAGTATTTTCCTTTCCTTTCTACAAAATACTAGGAGCACTTCTATGAATCATTTCGATTTAGTTTTTGCTAAAACTAATTTGTGCATTCTCTGTCCTGAAACTTAATATAGTGAGCAGTGGTTGCATGGCATTATTTTACACAGGCTAGCAAAGACATGATTTCCAAATCAATATTTCAGAACACTGTAACGAACAATACCTTACAAAATATTAGACAAGTCTCATGATAACAACCATGATTTGGTATTGCTCATCAGCTTTTGATTACTTTGTGAGTACAGGGTGTTGCCTTGTTCTCATTGCCCATTCTTTATTGTTTTGGATTGTTATAAAGAAATGTTAATCAGCAAAAAACTAGATGTTTGGGATAAATGTAAGGATTTTTTTTCCTGATTAATTTTTAATACGCAGGGAGTAATTTCATGTGGATGCATGGCTGTGCTGTCCTTTGGATCTGAGGTGAAAATGTTCTTCATTACACTAGAAGGTCATGTAGTACTTTTAGGCAACTTAAGGCAGTTGTATCTTTTCTCCCAATTGTGTGGCTGCCTGCCATAGTTACAGTACAGTTCAGGAAAAAAAGATGCATTTGGTGACAAGCATCTCATGAGCAGTCTGATTGTTCTAAAGCACCCTTTTGCAGAGCCTGATTAACAATCTGAGGAGATAGAGCCTGGGCTGATATGTATTTATTACATTTATTTGCCACCTGACAGTGTTAAAGCCCTGTCGCTATTTCTACAAAACCTAGCAAGGATTGAATCTCATCAATCTGAGGTGAAATTACTGTTGTTGTTTTTAAATTTCAATAGGGCAGTTTTTCTTTAAAATATTTTCTTCACCTCTTGATTTGGAGGTTGTCATTTTATTGTGTACGTTCTAATACTCTTTTTCTTCAAGTATGCTTTCTTGATAGGAAGTTGAATAACATGTTTGAACTACTGTTGCAGGTAGGACTTGGACAATTGCACCTGCATGGAGGAAGAGGAGTAGAGCAAAATCATCAGGTATTTATAGGGCAATACATAAGATGTTGGTACATTTAACTTGTAAAATGAAATTGTAATTGAAAAGCTATTTATTGCAAGAGCTGTCTTCTTAACATAACAGTAAAGATCTAGAAGATATTTTAGTGTTTAGTGTGGCCAATGCACAAGGAGCCAAATTACAGTTAGTTACAAATGTCTTGTATTACATACTTCAGACATTATCTGCATGCATTTACTGCAGCTCACAAATACATCCCATATTGCCTGTTGCAACTTGTTGTGTATGGACTTACGTTGAAAAGTTTATGCAGAAGGGTAGAAGATTATGTTCACTTGCTTGAATAAGCAGCAAAAGTTACTAATAATGCTGGTAGGAATTCAAGATGACCAATTCACGTAAGAGAAAAAAAACTGTTTAATTCGATTTTGATATTAAATAAGGAGGTATAAACTATGCCTGTGGCCAGAAATTTAATAAATAAATTCTACATTAAGTAAAGCAGTGTTTCTCAACCTTGAAACTTTAAGATACATGCACCTTAAATTCCAGAAATCTGGAAGTTGAAGACTACATGTCTTAAAGCTATTAAATTTGAGAAATGCTACTGGAATGATGCAATTAAAATTGCAGTAAAGCAACTAAAATAAACTAAGGTATTTTTAAAATATAATGCAGTTCTAAGATGATAACTTTAAATATATTGTTTAACATAATTCTATTAAATTTATTTATTATAAACTTATAGTTAGTAATAAAGCAAACAACTTCTTGTCAGGTCTCATTCCCCTTGTATTGCTACTGTACCAATAGGAATTGCTTCTATTGAAGAACATTCTCTGAAATAGAATAACTTTCTTGTTCCTTCACATCCTTCATTCTCATAGTGTGTTGGCCAGGCCTACTCTGCTAAACTGATACCAAGGGTTCATAAAATCATGTTGTAAAATGATGTAATAGTCATAATTTATACTCTTCAGCTAATTAAAAGGAAGATTTTAAGTCATGGTTTTGATGGATCAAAAATTGTGTATTGAAGATATGCCTGCTTGGAATTAAGCATTATTTATCCCAGTGGAATTGCTTTCAAATAACCAAGGATATGGATAGGCTATCAAACAAATGATACTGCCCTAGCGTGCAAAAAGTGAAATAATTATTGAATTTGCACATTTTAGTATCATATTCAGCTATATAAAACTGGTATAGAGTATCTTGCTCACATTCATAATGCAGATTTTTAAACGAATGTCAGATGTTATATTAAAAATTATTGTCACATATTTATATTTCTACTCTTTTTCTCTTCCAGAGAGCTTTTGAATACTTCAACCAAGCAGCTAATGCTGGCAACTCACATGCAATGGCATTTTTGGGAAAGGTAAGGCACAATTGTCTTTGAGTTGTGTGTTTGGAAATTACCTTTTGTTTTAATATTACAGTCAAAGGATTTATTACTGTAGAAAATAAGATATAGCTAAATGTCAGTCTGACTGTCTATTTAAATGTTCCTCTGAAAAGCAGTATCTAATATTATAACTTCAACAGAGAATGAAGAAGGCTTAAATCTTCTTAGGCCATCTAGGGAATAGCTTTAGCTGCCATAAACATTTTTCTGGAATTGATATTTTATACAAAGTCCAAGTAAACCAAAATAATATAATTACAAATTACAAATCTTATCTGTCCTGACTATAGGTGCCACATAAATTATTGTTCAGGAGATAGTCAAGATCCCTCTTCAAAATTTCACACTAAACTCTGTACTTCAGAGCGCGGGAGGACCTCTTGCAGGGTAGGGCAGAAGAGTTTTCCCGATTCCTGCATGATAAAATCGCTCAGATTCGGGATGGGCTGGACTCCAGTTGGGTGGTCCCGGGGGAGGTGTCCGGGGCAGGTCTTGAGACAGTTATCTGGGAGGAGTTCGATCCTGTGACCGCCGAGGGTGTGGACAGATTGCTGGGGAGGCTGAATGCCACCACATGTTTACTGGACCCGTGCCCTTCCTGGTTGGTTTCTACCTCCAGGGAGGTGACACGAGGCTGGCTCCAGGGGATTGTCAACACTTCGTTGACGGAGGGGGCTCTTCCTACTGCCCTGAAAACGGCGGTGGTGCGACCCCTCCTCAAGAAGCCTTCCCCGGATCCAGCTCTTTTAAATAACTATCGTCCTGTCTCCAACCTCCCCTTTCTGGCGAAGGTTGTTGAGAGTGTGGTGGCGCGTCAGCTCCCTCAGTACCTGGAGGAAGCAATCTACCTAGATCCGTTCCAATCGGGCTTCAGGCCCGGGTACAGTACCGAAACAGCATTGGTCGCGTTGGTTGATGATCTCTGGAGGGCCCGTGACAGAGGTTATTCCTCTGTCCTGGTCCTATTAGATCTATCAGCAGCTTTTGATACTATCGATCATAGTATCCTATTACGGCGGTTGGAGGGATTGGGAATTGGAAGCTCCGTTTTGCGGTGGTTCTCCTTCCTCTCGGACCGCTCGCAATTTGTGTTGACGGGGGAGAGGTCCACCCCTAGGCCCCTCGTTTGTGGGGTGCCTCGGGGGTCGGTCCTCTCCCCTCTTCTGTTCAACATTTATGTGAAGCCTCTGGGAGAGATCATCCGTGGTTTTGGGGTGAAATGTCATCTCTATGCTGATGACACTCAGCTTTACATCTCCACCCCAAATCACCCCAACGATGCTGTGGAAGTCATGTCCCGTTGCCTGGAGGCTGTGCGGAACTTGATGGGCGGGAACAGGCTTCAACTCAACTCTTTCAAGACTGAGTGGCTGTGGTTTCCGGCGGCCCGATATAGTCAGCTGACTCCGGCTATTGGGGATGAGATCTTGACCCCCACAGAAAGGGATCGCAATCTTGGTGTCCTCCTGGATGTATGGCTGTCTTTGGAAGATCACATCACGGCCGTCTCCAGGGGGGCTTTTTATCAGGTACGCCAGATGCGGCCCTTTCTTGATCGGGACGCCTTACGCACGGTCACCCACGCCCTGGTCACCTCCTGCCTGGACTACTATAATGCCCTCTACATTGGGCTCCCTGCGGGGAGCACCTGGAGGCTCCAACTGGTGCAAAATGTGGCCACGCGGGTGGTTATGGGGGCGTCGAGATATTCCCATGTGACGCCTCTCCTGTGCTAGTTGTATTGGTTACTGGTAGCCTTCCGGGTTCGCTTTAAAGTATTGGTTTTGGCCTTTAAAGCGCTCCATGACATCGGACCAGGATATTTACAAGACCGCATTCTGCCAGTAGTCTCCCACCGACCGGTGCGCTCCCACAGAGAGGGTCTCCTTCGGGTCCCGACGGCATCTATGTGCCGCCTGGTGACCCCAAGGAATAGGGCAGATATAATGGACAAAACCAGATATAATGGACAACATCTACACAGTAGATTTCTGTACTTAACCCACATTCACGTTTTTATAAATGCATAAATTATCCACTTATGTTAATGAGGGTATGAAATGGGGGAAACCAGCCTTTTCACAATTTTCTTGCATAATCTAGACCCTCAGTTTGGGATGGAAATATCAATGTTATTGCTTCTGACCTGTGTATAATTCCTTTTTAAAACCTTGAAAAGTAACCTTACTTTCATGTCAAGCTCAACTTGTATGACTTCATAGTCACCTTCAAATAGTTTTCTTGACAACAATACAGAAATAGTTCACAAGTTGTTCTGGGATTTCTTTCCAATGCTTCTATGAATGGTCTGTAGTCCTCCTCATAAGTATCAATTAGGTCTGCCATTACTGAGCTTTTCAGGATTAGCAAGGTTATGTAAACCAATTAGGGTGTTCAGACCACTAGATGGGTATGTCCCACAGAGAACAACCAACCACTACTGGGGCAGGGTACTGTGCAGTGGTGGGATTCAAATTATTTTACTACTGGTTCTGTGGGCGTGACTTGGTGGGTGTGGCAGGGGGAAGGATATTGTAAACTCTCCAGTCAGAGGTGGTATTTCCCGGTTCTCCAAACTACTCAAAATTTCCGCTACCGGTTCTCCAGAACTGGTCAGAACCTGCTGAATATCACCTGGTACTGTGTCTGCTAAGCTTACTTTACTTTCATGACTCTGATACACTTAATTTTATTCATAATTTCTTTTAAACTCTAAAAGAGGATTGAGAGGATTACTTTATTTAGAAAAAGACTGCTAATTTAACCATAGGAGTCAATTTAATGGTGCTGTTATGGTAGAAACCTTCATATATCTTCAGATTTTACTGGTCTATCAAATAAGTCACACATTGTCTAATTGTGATTAGACCATTTTCCTGGAGAAAATCTGACATACTTTCCTCCGTATTATTTTCAGCCACTTTCCAAGAGTTGAGATTTACTTAGGTACATCTTATTATTGGATACTTTCTCATACTAAATTGAGAGAAGAATATTGCACATTTATTGTAGAATTCTATTAGTTTGATGAAACAGATGTTCAGAATTATAGCTTAAAATATCAATGGCTGGCTGACCTTTAAGAACTGCAGGAAAGTGTCCATAGATATAGAGACGCTGTTTCTTCTGCACTCTAGTTTTTGAGGCATGGGTTTAAAGGAGATTTTTCGCCCTTCTCTTTCTTTTTTAATGGATCCTTTAAGCTACACTTGTTTTTCCCCGTCACAAAATAAAAGTTGTTAGACTAGGAAAACCGATCCTAGAGGCAAATCTGGATCATGCAAATCTTGCTTCCAGAATGATAGGAGAATATTAATCCATTATTGGATGTCTCCATTAGATCAAGTCAAAAGGAATCTTTGCAGAAAGGACAATAGGCTGTTCTTTCTCTCAAGATCCTGTAATGATACATGCATTGATCAACTAAAACAATTTTACAAAATTAAACAACTTTTAAATGAAATTATTATGGTTTTTATTAATCTCAGTATAATTAAAACTTCTGTATTAAGTGGGCCAGATCTTATGCCAAAGAATAAATATTTTTTTATAAAATTAGACTCTTAATAACTTTAAGTTATGTTTTGTTTTTATAGATGTATTCAGAAGGAAGTGATATTGTACCTCAAAGCAATGAAACAGCACTTCAGTACTTTAAGAAAGCTGCTGACATGGTAGGTTGCTGAAATCTTGGTTGCAAGAACTCAAATGTATACAATCGTATTTCTGGAAGCCAGTCATTTTGAAATGAAGTGTTCTACACACAACAAACATATAATGTATTTGTTTTTGAGGAAAGCTGTTGTTTCTGATATATTCAGAAAATCCAGATTAAAAAAATGATTTTTTCAAAAATCACATATGTTCAGTACTCTCTATTTATGACCTTCCACATTACTTACTAAACTAGTTGAGTGGTTTCTCCTATTGTCTTCCCATGATGATTACTCATATGTGTAAGACAAATGAGTGACCATGGTGTCTGTCATTTGTCCCACACAGTATAATTCGTATGTGCAAGTTTGATTATTTTCTTCAAGGGCTTTATGTCCTATTTGTGCTGACATACTATTTTAATGATAGTTGTATTACCGAACTAAAGATAGGCTAAGACTGGACATTCTTCAATTTATAATTAAGTGAACAAAATAGAGAATCTTTGTCTTCAGCTCAAGGCAAAACTGCCCCATTGATTTAGTATCTTGCATATTTTATGTTTTATATAGAACAAAACTCAAAACATTTCATGAAACTCAAAACATTTCAGGGAGCTTGGAGAATTTTTTCGAACAGTTTTAAATTTCCCACTGCAAATAATATAATTGGCAAGCCTGGGAAAAGGGGTTGCTAGTTTAACAAATACACAACCTAGGAAACATGACATTGTTTTGAACTTAAAAACTTCTTTTCAGGATTGGAATATTTGTTTCCCATCCTCTCTTTACAAGTTACTAGTTTTGAGTTAGATTTTAATCACATTCTTGTATTTCAGGGCAATCCAGTAGGACAGAGTGGTCTGGGAATGGCTTATTTATATGGAAGAGGTGTTCCAGTGGTAAGTCTGCTTAGGAAAATGGCAGGAACAACTCTATTAAAAAAAGAGGAGGGTGGTTTTGCAATATTAGAATCATATTGTTTATATAGCCCTTTGTATTACACTTAAATGTATAAAAAGAAAAGTTCAATTTGAAATGGAAATTAGAAAAATTTAGGTGATGGAAATGTTCAGGTAAACAATTCCAAGTATAAGAGATAGCAAAGAAGAAATGTATCCAAGAACATTTTGAATGTTTGAGGGTGGCAGAGTTGGCAGAATGAACAACATAGGATCCAATGAAAGTGTAAGAAAATGGAAGCTATGGAATGCCTAGTCAGATTCATATTTTACTCATCATTTAAAATCAATATATGTGTTCACATTAAAACATAATAAAAAAGATTTAGGACTGTAGTGAAGATTTTTACTGTACTTCAGTGTAGAATCCTGACTGATCCTCCATCATCTGTGTTCCCCTTTAGAATTATGAGCTGGCCCTGAAATATTTCCAGAAGGCAGCAGAGCAAGGATGGGTCGATGGACAGCTTCAGCTGGGCTCCATGTACTATAGTAAGAGATCTTTCTTATATTCAGAATTTACATTTTGAAACTGGATGTCATTTTCTTATAGGAAGATGTTGGAAGTAATTGAATAATTGAGTTTGGTTTTGTTTTTAAAGAATGAAACATTTATAACTTTCATCTCATAAAAACAGCCGATAATGTAAGTTATTAATCTTTAAAGCATGTCATTTTAAAAAGTATCACTGTTGAATCAGTTTCCTTTGCCTGTGTATTATTGATCTTTTAACATATCCTTAAATAACAGACCAGAGTGTATCTCTGTTTCATAGTTGGAAAAATAAATTTACGTGTATGGCTAGTTGGGGGGTTATTATGTATTATTTTATTTCTGAACTGCCTAATAAATGAAACTCTTTGGACAGATTATGAAGTTAATAAGGATATTAAGAATAAAACTTCATAAATAATATAGGAAAATTATTACAAAGCAAATGGAAGCCACAATTCATATTTTCATAGATTGAAATTGACAAGTTTTATTTGGTGACCTAAAGTCTTTCTTTACTGCTTTTGATTATATTGATCCAGGAAGTGGATCAGGAAGCTGAGCTTTTTTAAGTTGAACTGTAAGTTAGGACACCAAATATAATGTGTGAAGCCAAAAACAAGATTTCAGGTTTGCATCAAACTCATGATTAAATTATAGGAAACTGAATGGTTCATAAGTTCATTTAGTATTATGTATTTTAATTTCACAATTCAGACTGAACTGGTGAATCTTACTATTGTCAACTAAGTGAAATAGCAACAGTGATCAAGTTTAGAGTGTACAGATCAAAAGACATTAATTCAATTATTCCTGCTGATTCTTTTCTATTTGTAGATGGCATTGGTGTCAAGAAAGACTATAAGCAAGCCTATAAATATTTTAACCTGGCTTCTCAAGGGGGTCATATTCTGGCATTCTACAATTTAGCACAGATGCATGCCACTGGCACGGGAGTCATGCGGTCCTGTCATACTGCTGTTGAGGTAAGAATCGGTTGTTTTCCTAAATGCAGGGACAATCAATAGACAGTGTTGCACTTGTTTTAATGAAATTCTGAATGCTGTGTTAAGGTGGGTCATCTTTGGGGCCACATAAGTATGTACAATGGCAATGAACTGTTTTAAATAATTTAGTATTACTATGGAAATACTTTAATTGGAATATATTCAAATGAAATGCAGGGCTTGACTTTCTATGAAGAATACAGTTTTCTGTTTAAAGAGTGAAGTCATCTATTTGAATGAATGAATGAATTCTTTATTGGCCAAGTGTGATTAGACACATAAGGAATTTGTCTTTGTGTATATGCTGTCAGTGTACATAAAAAGAAAAGATACATTCATCAAGAATAATAAGATATAACACTTAATGATAGTCAGGGTACAAATAAGCAATCAAATCATACTAGGAAACAGTCAGTATAAATTGTAAGGATACAAGCAACAAAATTACAGTCATACAGTTACAAGTGGGAGGGGATGGGTGATAAGGAGTGATGAGAAGATTAATAGTAATAGTAGTGCAGACTTTGTAAATAGTTGGACAGTGTTGAGGGAATTATTTGTTTAGCAGTGATGCCATTCAGGAAAAAACTGTTCTTGTGTCTAGTTGTTCTGGTATGCAGTGCTCTGTAGCATTGTTTTGAGGATAGGAGTTGAAACAGTGTATGTCCGGGATGTGAGGGGTCTGTGAATATTTTCACAGCCCTCCTTTTGACAGTATATAGGTCCTCAATGGAAGGCAGGTTGGTATTAATTGTTTTTTCTGCAGTCCTAATTAACCTCTGAAGTTTGTGTCTGTTTTGTTGGGTTGCAGAACCAAACCAGACAGTTACAGAGGTGCTACAGACTGAATAATTTCTCTGTAGAACTGTATCAGCAGCTCCTTGGGCAGTTTGAGCTTTCTGAGTTGGCGCAGAAAGAACATTCTTTGTTGTGCTTTTTTGATGACATTTTTGATGTTAGGTGTCCATTTTAAGTCTTGAGATATGATGGAACATAGAAATTTGAAGTCTCTACTGTTGATTTGGATAACAAAAGGCTTAAATTTCAGCCAGCTTATTAATATGAGCTATTCCAAGTTCTTTAAAATTTCACATAAAGTAAGATTAATTCTAAGAGAAATTCGAACAACAGAATTAGCTTGCTAAAACAGCAATATCTACTGATGAAATCTATTCGCTCTTCTTCCCTAAATGCACCAAACTCTGGACCTTTGGTGGCTTCTCAAGAATGAACCTGTGGAACTTGTTTGAAAAAGTTCAATGCTATAAAATTTAATGTAATCTAGAAACATTAAAATAAGTTTTGTTGGGAGTTTGTGCTGTTGAGTGAGTTCTTAAACAGGTTTGATAATCTTTCTATCTAATGCTTGAATTGCTCTTACTCATTCTTGCATCACTGTTGAATGTTGATGCAGAATCTATGAACAAGATAATTGTTTCTACAACTACAATATATTTCCAAATAACCACTAAAGCAATTAAAATTACCTTTTTTTTCCCCTGTAGCTTTTTAAAAATGTGTGTGAACGGGGCCGTTGGTCTGAGAGACTCATGACTGCTTACAACAGCTATAAAGATGGCAATACGAATTCTGCAGTTGTACAGTATCTCCTTTTGGCAGAACAGGGCTATGAGGTTGCACAAAGCAATGCTGCCTTCATTCTTGATCAAAGTAAGGATTAAATAGTTCCTTGAGTTGTTGGTCTAGTATAATGCAGTGGTAATTTTTAGCATCCAATTCTTACTTTTGCTTAGCTGTTTTTGCCCATGAACAAATGCATGTGATATATCAATGTAATATTCATATGAATTATGAATGAAGCATAAATCCACACAGTCGTAACCCCATGAAAAAAATTAAAAATTAAATAGAATCCTGAAATTAGTACTCTAGAACCATAAACTATAAATATTTCTTTTTCCCCCCTTTGATTGCTCAATTAACAATCTTAGCCTCAAGTGAAAAATTCTATTTAAATGCCATTTCAAAATGAAAACATTCATCTTATTTCCTTTTTAAATTATGTGTATATGCATATATAGTAAATGATGTCAATACATCAATTACTAATTATAAAACAAGTTCTATTTTAATAAAATTGAATAATATGAATTTGTAAACTTTTAACTATATAAAAATAACCAAAAGTTAGGTATTAATACTTCTTCCCAGTACTGAACAATGAATGGTTGAAAATACATAAACAGATGGTGTTTAACATTGCCAACAGACAGCAAACTCTACTGAACTGATTCAGCCAATGTAAATTTTCTGCTTATCCCCTTAATAATAGATTTCATCCAAAACATATTAAGGTATCAATTAACATGCATATATTTTTCATTTCATTTCCTCTGTTCTTTGCTCATCAGTATCTACCATCTTACATGCAACAAAAATTAATAGTTATGTTTGCAGATAGTCTATTAGCAATGCTAAAATTTAGTGCTGTAAACTTTTAGGTAAAATTTAAGTAGCCTAGATAACTTTATATTTGCAAAAAAAAAAAAAGACTGTTTAGCCAGTTATCTAATATTGCATCAGTTTCTAAATTCATTCTATCCCATTCAATTTATAATATCATAATCTAAAATCTCAATATATGACTTCAGTGGTGATATGAAGTTTTTGCATGACTTATATGAGCAAGGCAGTGCTAATATAAATTAAACTCACAGATGAACAAAGGCCTAAACAGTTCGTATAAGAACAAGCATTTCTGCATTTCTTCACTAGAGTAGAAATGAGGGGTATTCCTTCTTAAATCCAGTGTGTATTTCAGATGTGCCCAAAATATTATTTTCTGGATTGCAATTGATACCTTTTGCCAAGCTGAAAGTTACATTTCACCATTAAATGGCAGCTGAGACCTCAGGGGGAAGTCAGAAATCAAATTAGATTTCACTTATTTTCTTTACTACTTAATTAGAATTACATAGCCTTACCAACATAACTCTCCAGTCACATATTCAATAATTTCCCTTTCCACATTTCTTTTTAAATATTTTTAAATATTTAAATATTTGCTCCATCCAAGAATACAGTTTATGAACTTCAGGCCTATTATTTTTATTTTGTGTTTTTAGCCTTCTGTCATAATAAAATAGGATGATGACAAATCCTCTGTCCAGGCATCTGAGACAACTAGTGAGCTCTGACTTTACTGGGTTTTAACTTTGTGGAATCGAGTGATCACCACAATTCCTCAACTAATTAACATGCTTGCAAACAAGGGTATTGATTCTATGTTTAAATAATTCAGGTTCAAGTTCTGTTCATCTCCTATTCTTATGTTGCTCATTGGAAGAACAGCAAAATGGGTTACATGATTAATACTAAATGACAGGAAAAGAAATGACTTGGACCTTTACTGACTCACTTTTTTCTCCTCACACTACAGAAGAAGCCAACATAATAGAAGAGAATGAAACCTATCCCAGAGCCTTATTACACTGGAACAGAGCAGCCTCACAAGGTCAGTCATTTCAGAATTTAGTCCAATTTCCTAGCAGTAGCAAGAACTGAACTGTTATGGATGATTTTTTATCATACTAAGGAGTTGTTGTAGTACTTGTTTAACAGCTGAAAGTAGATCTTGATTGAAATGTGTCCCATGTTTTAATAGAAAACTGAATCTAAATATATTTGATAGATTTGGGGTATCGGAGGCTGCTTCTGCATCCAGATGCTCGTTGTACTAGTTGTCATAGTCAATTTGAAGTGAAAACATCATTTTTTAAGTAATTCAACCTAGAAATCACATTCTAAATAATAGGAATTGGAGGCAGATACAAATTCTGTCTTCAGCACAAGTCTGTTCTCTCCACATTAATTAGAATATCTTGACAGGAATGGAAAATAGTTAAGCAGTATTACTCACAAGTCATTTCATAGAGTTTATTTTCTTTAAAGGTTACACTGCTGCTAGACTAAAACTTGGCGATTATCATTTCTACGGCTTTGGAACCGAAGTTGATTATGAGACTGCATTTATTCATTATCGCCTGGCAACAGAGCAACAGCACAGTGCCCAAGCCATGTTCAACCTAGGATACATGCATGAAAAAGGACTTGGGATTAAGCAGGTAAACAAGTGCATACTTATTCCCATAATTTTGGAATAACACAAACATAGGTTTCAAAAGACTTTTAGAATCCTCTGCTTTTAAACAAAAGTATAATAAACATATGGTTTTCAACCTAGCTTCAAAAGATTCTGCAAGTAATCATTTCAGACATTTGAACAAAATAATCAAATTATTATATTATTCTTCAAGTAAAGATTATTTGGATGGATAAAATTGCAAAACGGTAATGACAGTCAAAATCACAAGGTATAACAATTTTAAACCATAATTTCCAAAGTTCTTGTTAACTTTTTATTATACTATCATAAGCATTATAAAAAAAAAACAATATTAAATTTTATCCCATTAACTCACGTAAGTAATTCTTGTAAGATATACACCAAAGGAAGAAAAGAGATTCTCTGTATTCATATGATTTGGTTAGCTCTGTTCTTGCAAATTTCATGTATTGTATATGTTGTAGGACATTCACCTTGCAAAACGCTTCTATGATATGGCAGCTGATGCTAGTCCTGATGCTCAGGTTCCTGTCTTCCTTGCACTTTGCAAGTTAGGAATTATTTATGCCTTCCAGTATGTGCGAGAAACCAATGTAAGTAATGATGAAGAAAATGGTGTTATATAAGGTAATCTGTATAGTAGTGATAGCTTTTCTTTCACACACACACACATACATATACACACCTAAAATATAAATGGTTTTTAACATAGAACAGTTTCTAGGATTGGGCTGAGAAAATATTTTGAATTTTATTTCCATTTCTATGGTAATGGTGTGAAATCTCTGTATTTCTTGGTCAGATGTAATGCTTTTGATTTCAATTCAGTTTAGCTGGAACTTCAAGGACCAATTGTAAGTACCGCTTGTTCAGCACTGTTGTGCCTTGGAATAGTCGTTCAACAAATGGTCCTTAACCAAGGACTACTTGTACTGCACAAAACTGGCAGTTCTAATTACTATCCCTGTGAGAAACTTTTCTGATACCCAAACATGCTATTCCAAGTATTGCAAAAATTATCTAACCTCAGAACATACTCATTCCAACTTGGGCTCAAAATTAGGTCCTCTGAAAAAACTATAACTTGAGAAGGAAGTTGTTCTCAGCCGAGACTTTTCCTACCATCAAAGCACAGAGTATGAAAATTGCATCTAGTCCAGTATCCTTCCAGATTCAGGATGTCTGTGAGCATGAAAATAGAATGCTATTAAACTCTAGCAAAATAGCATATTTTAGCCTGTCCACAGAAGGAAACAAGTGTGTTATTTCTTTTAGGCACAAGTGGCCTGGGTGAAATGGGGAAAAAGCCAAGGATACTGACAGCCAAAGAGAGGGAAGGAAATTAAAGGAAAGTGTAATACGCCATTGTAGGAGCCCATTTTTATCAACAGAAGTATCACCATGAAAAATAGGCAGACAGGCACATAAATCAGTGGAAGAGTGGAAAGGGATAACAAGCAAATGAGATCAACTGTAGTAGAAGCTTCCTTCTTAGTGTTAAGGAAAGTGTATATGTGCAGACATGTGCAGGCTGCTCATCAGCCATGGGGGCAGTTGAAGGAAAACTTGGAGATATACTGAGAACACTAGGCCTACACTGCTCTGGCAGCTGCTCTGTAGAGAAAAGAGAAGGCCATGTGCACAAGTCTCACCTCTTTCAGATGTTGTTTTATCCCAAATCTGGAACAATCAAAGCATTCTGGGCATCAGTTCACCTAACTGTGACTGATCTGAACTCATTTATTAGATTTGGTTTTTAATTTGAAACTAAATATTTTCCTGCATCAAACGTACCAGGATTGAATTATTTCTTCTGCACTGTTATTATCCATCAAACATAGCACTCTTTTCATTTAGAAAGATGCTGAAACCATGAGGAATTTCATACACATTGTGATTACACTATGAGAATTAATTGTGTCTCCCCCCCCTTTCATATTTCTATTTAGGTGAAGGAGATATTCTCACACCTGGACATGGACCAACTCTTCGGCCCTGAGTGGGACCTTTACCTCATGACCATCATTGCTTTACTTTTGGGCACAGTAATAGCTTACAGGCAGAGGCAGCATCAAGGAGTCCCAAGGCCTGCGGGGCCACGACCAGCGGTACCTCCTCAAGAACCTGCTCCAGAACAGCAGCCACCCCAATAGTAGCAGCTGGAGATTCAACAAAGTGAACTGGAATTTCTAGCTAGGACTCTTTTTGTGATCTTATGACAAAAGGTCCCACTCAGATCAAATAGTTACGTGCACACAAGATTCAGAAAAGTATTGAATTGAGAAAGCATTTTAGAATTATGCCTTTTTTTCAGGGATATGCATCTTTTTTGAGATGGAGTGGAATGTTATTTCAATGCCAAATGGAATAACAAAATAGATTTTGTGACAAAGAAGTGTGCTGCTTCAAAAGTGATGCCTACTATATTTAGTTCATTCAGTGCCCTTTTCAACTGTCTTTTGATTATTCAAAAAGAAATATATTATGAGGTTTAATATGAGAACATCAGACCTTGTGCTCTTTATAGTAAACAGTTGTTGTCTTTTCCAGATGTTTGTGATTGTGATAAACCAGACTTTATTTTATAGTTCTCCCAATTATTTTGAAACCAACATAAACATCTGTAATGGCATCAGCCATGAGCGTCTGGATGCTTTAACTTAGACTGACCAGTTATAAATAAATATATATTCATGGGCTACTCTTTTTAGAGGTCAGGTTTAAAATACGAACTACATTTGTGCAATCACTATTTAAATAAGATGAAACGTTTTTGTTTAGCATTCAGACTTGCTTGAATTATGCACACTCAATCTTTCTGGTATATCTTTTCCCAAGTATACAAGGCGGCTTGTTTAGTCTTCCTTTTTTTATTGTTTCACAAGTATGCCATATTATCCAAGCAATGGGCTGAAAAAACAACCAGTGTTAATCAACTTCTTTATTTCAGTGGGTTTTTTCCTGAAGTATTTTCTCATTGGATATCATTGGTTTGCTTTTCAGTCCGTCATAATATATTCTTATGATTCAGACTTATTTGGGGTTGAAGATCGTGCAAGTGTTATTAATGTAACTGCTATCTACATCTTTAAAATATCTTTAAAATATGCACTCTGATGTTATACTGCACATGGCTCTTTGAGAACTAGTCAGTGGGTATGAATATGGTAGACTATCCTAACAGTGTTGTTTTATAACAACCTTACAATTATGAGCTATACCAACTATGCCAGATTTGGGTAGAATGCATGTAATTTTTAAACTTTTGTAAAATGGGAATAGAACGCATGGCTAGGATTGAAACATGGACATTTTCAAAACAGTGATGAGTTATATGAGTTGGAGTAGAAAATCTAACCCCAAAATTTTCCTTGCAATGTCATGAAAATAACATTTTTCCTGCAATATTAACTTATGAAGATTTTAAGTACTATACTAGGAAAACAACAACAGATTTTGGCTGAAGGCCTAATTTTAAAAAAAAATACTTTTTGCTACTAGTGCATCATTATATAATCTTGAGTACCCTAGAAAGAAATATAATTAAATGTTGTTCT
Source organism: Bungarus multicinctus (assembly GCA_023653725.1). Classification (NCBI taxonomy): domain Eukaryota; kingdom Metazoa; phylum Chordata; class Lepidosauria; order Squamata; family Elapidae; genus Bungarus; species Bungarus multicinctus. The sequence goes on along the minus strand of CM042838.1, from coordinate 124,912,937 downwards.
CTGGAAACTAAACCTCATTAAGTGCATTTAAGAAGTATGCAACTTCTGTATATATCAGTAGGTTCCCTTGTGTAAGTTTAGAGTACATGACAGGAACAACAAAAGTCCCCTTATAATGAAAGTGGAGAGAGAAATTGAGTTTGTATGAATCTAAAATACAAGGATATTTTAACAGGCTTGCTTATATCTACAGGAAGCTGTTTTAACAAGGCATGTGTCTTAGCAGCAGTATTACTAAAGGTAGTTGTGTAGACAGAGCTTTCTTTCTATTGTACACATTGGATAAGATGAAAAATTTATTGCAATGAATACAAGATGTCAAAAAAAGGAAACAAAATCTGTTCAGTTATTTGGGTTGTAGTTCTTTAAAAATAATTTGTGGAAAACTCAGCTATTTCAGAAGAAAACAAAACCTTGCCTCAAGAAATCTTGCCTCTTCTCTAATAAAAGGTGCAAATGGAAAAATGTCCCAAGTCTTTAGTTTGAATAATGGTCTGCCCTTGTGTGTATTGTATACAAACTCTTTGGTGATGAACTCCAGAAACTTTTATTAACATAAATAAAATCCAAATCATATTGAAACTATTTTTTTCTGAAATATAAGTAGTAATTTTTCAAAACGATGAAAAATTTCCAATGACTTTTCCTTCTGACATTACTTTTAATTACTATGATGAGCTATTATTTCTGCTCCTTAATTACAGGAATGTAACAATGGATTCTATATGCTTAAATTTCACTTAATGTAATATCCTGCATCTAGCACTTGAAAGAAAATACAAAATTGCCACATTTTACACCCTTTTGACTTTTTGCTTTCAAAAGTCAGGTTAAGCAATATTCATGCTTCCTATTTTTAGTATTGCCTCATATATATAAAATATTGATTTAAGTTGTATGTGCTTTTTGAAAAGCATCAAGCTAACTCAGGGATTTAAGAATTTGTAGATTTTCTAGATTGTTTGCCTAGACAATTGTATCTTTGATTATTCTGATCTATTCTAATTGAACTTTTACCATTTATTTTTAATTAAAATGAACATTACCAGAATAGAAGTACTTTAGTTCTGTTGATGCTAGGGAAGACACTTTAATTTTTAAATTTTAATATGCAGTAGTTTAGTAAGCAATCTAAAAAGGCTAGTTGACAGGAATCAAATTTCTGAATACAAATTGTTATAATTGAAAGGTATTCTTCTAAACTTACTGGAATTTAAAGGCTGTTACTATAAAAACAAAATAGCTATAGCAGGCCAAGTAGGATTAAAACATAAAATTGGTTTATAGTAGGCATTAAAGTTCTGTTTAAACTTAGTATTTTTTCTTACCCAACCTTTTCTTTTAAAAAAATATTTATTTTACCAAATGAAAATATCAGAATAATGTTTTGGGAATATAATTATATACTGTTTGAATATTACAGTTCAAATTGTTAGCTGCATTAACATGCTATGCAAATTTTGTATGGCGAAATTTATTCTGTGTAGACCAAATTGTTTTGAGGATTTAGTCAAAAGTATTTGAAATTATGGCAAACATTTTACCACATTGGTGAGTTTGTTAGGATCTGCATTCCTCCTCTGTAATATAAATGCATCTTAATCTAGAATTTGTAATGTGGCTGTGCATGAGGATGAATATTGATCTATGAGAATGTATTCCAGTGTATTAAAATCTGTTCCTTAATAGTGGTAAGAAACCTGAGAGCAAGTTTTTCTGCATTTTAAGAAATCAAATGTACCACACTCCAACTAAATGTGTAGCCATCACTGTTAGATCCAATAGCTGAATCTGTAAGGTTTCAAGCAGGAGCAAACACTTGCATATGCAACACTATTATACTAAGACCATGTACCTCTATGCCACAGATCCCTGGTGTAAATGATTCAATTGATACGAGTGGAAAGCTTGGTGCATTTGTCTGAACACAAGGCTTTAGTGCAAATTAATATTGATAGAAACATGCTGCAAGTCCTGGCTGTCTGAAGCTGGACTTGATCCAAAATGCTCTGCTTGCTGTTTGCAATGATCCCCACATGTCAGGCCCTTCCAGTCTTTTAATATTTTAAACAGCACAATAAACTGAATTTTATTTCAAAGAATTTGTATGATTTGAATGAATGCATTTGCAGAGGAAATAAATCTGTATGTGACTTGGATTGACATACATTGGCAAAAGGATAAATCGCTAAGTGTGTATAAGGGGTTTTGTAAATTTTCTTTTTGTATTTAAGATGATGCAATATAAAGGTTGGAAAAGTGTAATATAGCTGTAAACAAAATCTGTTAATAGAGAAATGTACAGATTCATTTTGTATTATATCTTGTTAAATAAAGATGCCACTTTGGTGATTGGCCTGTAATGAATGCTGTAAGAGAACTTGTGTTGCCTTTTATTAAAGATATTTTTGATAAAGCAATACATTCCCATCTTTCAAATTCAATAATGGTTTGTAATCCACTGTTTATTTTCTCATTGAGTTTTAAAATATACATGCCATCATGTATGCTTGCCAATGATAGTTCATAACATAATAGCTATGAATTATGTATTTATGTACTTCATACCCAATGAATGCGTTGGAACAATAAGTGAGCATTGTTCTTATATGTGTATCATTTGTAGTGATATTTTGTATTGCCTGCAATATACATGATATACATTAATAAGCCTAGACAAAAGAAAGCAGTTTATGTCCGTAAGAACAGCTTCCAGCATAAGAATGGGCAAAGAATAGCCCACTGCCTTCTGGCAGCATATGTCTGTGGGCATTCACAACCCTTGGGGGTGTACGCTCTGTTTAGCAGTCGCCATGGGAACGAAATTCTTTGTACAATACTAATCTTCCCATTCCCTCTAAAGAACAAAGATTTATCTACAATATAGCCTTCCTGATAACTTTATCACTTTACTACAAAGTTTTGTAAAATTCAAAGAGTTTACATTTAAAAAAAAACAGTATTTGAGAAACAATGCAGATTTGTAACACCAGATTGAAATAGGCGAGCCATAAGGTAATAAGGCCAGACCTCAATGCTTTCAGGCAAGCTGTTTTCTGTTAGATAGTTGTAAGAGCAACCACTCTAATGCATACTATAATGGAAGACTGAATGTGCTTAGGGAAATTGCCATGACAGTGCTGCTGTGACGTTAAACAAGTCCCTAACCTGATTTTTGGTGACAAATTTTAAGTCAGATGCCTGTCGCAATGAACAGCACTGCCAGTCAATCACTGCATGAGGTAAAAATAGAAATTAGATCATTGTATGTCAATAGTTCTAAAGGTTCACTAAAAGAACCATCCCAATTTACTTCCAACTTATTTTGAAACATCTTTTAAAAATATTTCAGTAGTATTAACATTACAATCCAGCACTTGTGCTACAAAATAGACTATATTAACTATTAAACTGAATATACCCTTAATAAATGTGTCATTAAAATAAGTGACAAAGCTATTTATTTTGCATTACTGAGTTTTTTTAGCATTTCCACTTTTTTATTTTTGCTTCACATACAGAATAAACTAGATGTGAGTTATTCGGCTCATTTTTCTGTTTCCTGGTCTGACTTATTGTTAGTTTATATTCATGACATTTAGTAATTTTTGGAATCACATTTTAAAGTGATTTGAGATATTTTAAAAGGAAATTGCAATATAATGTGAATATTTTGCATTTATTTTTAAAAAGAAATAGCTAGCTTAAATTCCCAATAAAATAATTAGAATATTTCTTGCCTAGATTGTGCTCTGTGTATGGGTGTATTTTAAATGAATTAAGTTCATAATTTTTGCCTGTGCAAAAATAAAAAATGGAAAATGATAAAATGAGTTAATGTTGAATAGAATGAAATAATATGGTCTAGTTCTATAACTCTCTTTTACTTTTTGTTTTATTGATCTGCAAAAAACTGCTCCCAAAGTAATAGGAGTGAGCTTGTACATTTGAGGAGAAATTGTTCAAATCTGGACTCCTCCTCCAGCATTAACTACCCAGATTATTGACTCACATTTGAGCTGTTTTTAGTCAGACAGAATTATTATGTAAACGTGGAACAGATACACTTCAATGTCAAGGCTGAGAAAAAACTGTCAAAGAGTCTTGACTCAAAAGAGCAGGAGGAAAAGGAATATGTAGCTTGATTTTTGCATTTCTCGGTAATCTTGAAGTATTGGGGTTGCACAGTTGAGTTTATCAAACAACAGAGACTGATAGCTGTGCCTGCCCTATTCTGACTGATATTGAAAATTTATATTAACTACTTAAAAATTATTGTATCAAAAAAACATTTTCAACCCATGTTTTTTATCTATTTACTCAATATACAGTATATGGCTGCCCATCTCAATAAGTATATCAACGTTGTTGGGGTTTTTTTTTGCAGGACATAGACTAATCCTGTTGGTTTTATCATTGTTTTGACCCTTCATATTAGAGGAACAATACTACATAGATTTAAATTTTCATCAAATTCAGGTAATTGTTAATTGTCCATCTTAAAAGCACTTGAATATATTCTGTAGATGGTAGGTTTCTTTAAAAATTGGGCAGCACTATTGTAGATTTTTTTTCTTTATTCCACATTTCTTATTTTTATAAATAAGTCAAGGCGATGAACATATGTAATATTCCCTCCTTCAATTTCCCCCACAACTCTGTGAAGTGAATTGGGCTGAGAGAGAGTGAATGACCCAGTCACTCAACCGGCTTTCATGCCTAAAGCAGGACTAGAACTCAGACTACTGGTTTCTAGCCTTAACCACTAGACCAAACTGGTTCAAATTTTATTCCTCGTCATTATAATTTGTTGGTTTACCCATATAATTTATATGGCAACCAATCTTGCAGTAACTGTGTATGAATGTGCTACTTTATTAAATTTCTACAAAAGGTAAAATAAAGGAAAAATCCAAGAAATGAGGAAAAAAGTAAAAAAAAAAAGTAATTTCAACTTTTTTCAATAGTTACAAAGATAACATACAAGAAGCTTTTGCTCTAAAATTCAATAGCATACAATATTTTTATAATTCTAAACACATGACTATTGCGATATTACAATGTTTGTAAGTTTAAGAACCAGTCATAAGTCACTATTTTCAGTAGTCACTAAATAATTGATTGTAAGTCAAGGGCTACCTGTAGTCAAAAGTAATATATGCAGAAATCATTTACAATTTTTACTATGTACTATACTTACCCTGGATTGCTGCAGTTAAAACATATTCATTCTCTTTCTAGTCCAGTAAGACTAGGGTTCCACCCCTCCTTCCCAATTTACACACAGGTGACTCAGGCCAACTTACAAAATATTAAAGCAAGATTTCTTATAAGCAACAAATAAATACACTGGAACTGTTGTTGTCTGATATAATTTACATACAATCACATTGGCTCCTTTATTATTATTGGAACGTAAGATTAATAAAAGTACATTTCAAGTGTCTGTATTTGCACATATAAGCTATAAATTATTTTTTACTTGCTACAGTGGTTAGTTTAACGCAATATACTGTGTCAAAATCAAACAAATTACATTGTGACTTGGGCAATGTGTGAGAAAATAAATGTTTAACACTGATATTATAGAATGTCATAAAATCCATGCCAAAGGGAAACACATTGCTCTGGACCTAAGTGAGTGAAATCCAGGAAGACTATTGTAATGAAAAGTAAGGTCTTTTTATCAATTGCTCCTTGAAATCAGTAAATTTTCATTTCGACTGGCCTCCGGAAAATGCAGAAACATCAGTTTAAATTTATCTTTCAGAGCTATATTGAATCGTTCAATTCCGCCTGCTGTCCATTTTGGAGGAGACACGAACAACTGCTTAGTTTGCATGGGATGCAACATTTGCAGAAAAGATAGCTAACACACGTTTGTAGCATGGTGATAGTAAATTATTACACATCTGTGTATCTGTGCAAAGGATTAAAACCAGGGGGTCTACGTTCCACTACTCCGGTAGCCCAAGGGAAGGAACAAACCGCCTCCGATATGCAACTTTCCGCGCCCACAATTCTCTTCAGCCAATCCCAGCTTGCTTTCGCTCTCGTCCGGCCGGCTCGGCAGATGGCCCAATAGAGAAGCTCTGGCTCTTTTCTATTTAAAAAAAAAAAAAAAGTGGGGCGGGGGGGAAAGCGGAGCTGCTCTCCCACTTCCAAAGGGGCTGCCGCTGTTGCTTATCTTTCCTGTCGCTGTAGGGAGATTCGGTATTACTTCAGTGCTACTTTCCTCGGCGCGGTCCAGTTTCTCCTCTTCCGTGCCTGGAGCGAGCGAGGGAGTCAAACTGCAGGGAGTTCCGCAGGTAATCTGTCTTTTCCCTCTACGAACCCAACGAGCAGGTGGTGGATCCCCAGCCAGTCGTAGCCAGGAGTCCGCTACGGTTCCCTCTTCGTATCTGCTTAGCGTCCCCTGCTCAGTTGTGGTGTAAGGGAACTTCACCTTTGAGGAGAATCACGTCCACGGCCATGTTCCCTCTTCTGAATCCCTGAAATGGATCAAAGGGAACACGAGCGTGCTTGGAAGAATGCATCGCTCGGCGGCGGGCTGGAACAAAGACCAGATAATAGCCGCTTCATCACCCCTTCCCTTTCGGTAGCTTGGCTCGCCTTAGTTTAAGACTGCGTGCAGCTCGAAAGGAAGGGTAATCGGAGTTAAGAGTGCGGCTTGTCTGATCTCTCTCTCAAACCTCTGTTAAAATATAATTTCGGCGGCTGGCATGGGCAAGTCAGAGAGTGGCCGCTTTACCACCACCCCCAGCCCAGTGCAAGATTAGCACTTTTGTGTATAGCTTGGGTGAGTGGGTGAGGAGTGAGTTGTAGTTAACTGGTGGCTTAAGGTAGTGGTCATAGCCTGGTGATGTTCCACCCGAATGTTCCTCTTGTACAGTGCAGTCGACTCCCAGACTCCTGATGGGAGTTACTATTAAGGAAATGACCATAGCCTTAGCTGCATCCTGTTGTTTTGCATCCTGCACGTTCAAGCGTTCCTTCTTAAGATCTTTACCTCGGCAGTTAAAAAAAAAAGGACCTGCTTAAAGAAGAAATAAATATGTTTCCATCATATGTCCCAGACACCTGTCAAAGTGCTGCCAGAGAACTGCTCTACCAATCAAAACCCACCCTGCAGCTCTGGCAACCTTAATGGACATTTTCAAAGAAGTGTAAGACAGGAATGGGAGAGTTACAACTGAAGTGGGTGTTACTTGGATTCCCTCCCTGTAAGATGTTATGACTGAGGATGATTTCACAAATTAAAGCCTCTTCTAAAAGAATGCACTCATAATAACCCCGGGGAGAGGGTGGAGATGAAGCTTTCAACATTTGCAAATTCACAATGTCTTGCTTGCTATTCTCCTGCTTTGAATGCATCAATTACTCTTATGCTTAATGAACCCAGCTAAATCTGCTTGCATATTCATATTTTAGTTGGCATTTTCAAGGATAGAAAATTGAAAAGACAATTTATAACTCGTATTGGTTGTTTTATGGGATTTAGTAATGGACTTATAGAAAACAGTGTAGTAAAAAATAAAATGCAGTATATGTGGGAGTGGTAAACCTATTGTTTCCTAAATTAATATAGGAGTGTTATTTAGAACAAAGAGGGAGGATATATTAAATTTCTCTACCTGAAGCAAAGCAATAAGGGTCACCCAACTCTGGACCCCAAATCAAGATGCATAGATTCAAAAAACAGTCTTGATATTTTCTCATTGGGGCAGAAAAATCCATCTACAATTTTCTGTCTCCCTGGTAGTAAAAATATAATATCAACATTGAGGCATCAAGTAATTTGCAAAATGCTATGATTGATATCATCTAAAATTAGCAATATCTTATCTAATGGTAATACCAGCCAGGACCCTCAGTTTTTGTTAATGGAGGAAGGGATCTAATGTCACTGGGAAGGATGAGAGGTTATGTGTACTTCAAGGTGTCAAAACATCTTAGAGCACTCCTCACCTTAAACTTTTATTACATATGTGTACACATATCCCTTTCTTAAAAGATAACACAAAATAAGCCAGATTTTAGAGAACTAGAAGCATTCTGAAAGAAAGGAGGATCAAATATCATATTTTATCATTTGAAGAGTTCTGCTTTTATGATGGGGGAAAAAACTTGGAAGCATTAATATTGTATTGTGCTTGCAGTAGTGAATACCTCAGCTTATGTTATGGCATGGAAAGATCAAGAGGGCTTTGAACAGTCAAGGTTGCCAATTCATGTTTGCAAGTTATTTTCTGAGGAGTAAACCCGGTTGGGTTTGATTGAATTAACATGTCACACTAATCCTAGACATTGTAATTTTATGTCAGTGGTGAACAATATTTAGAAATCAGAGGGGGTGGGGGGCTAATGGCTATTGCAGATGGAGCAATTATAGAAAGGAGGGACAGCATATTACATATATAGCATTTTGTTTCTTTCCCACCTTTTGGGCATAGGTCAGTGGTGGGATTCAAATTTTTTTACTACCAGTTCTGTGGGCATGGCTTGGTGGTTGTGGCAGGGGAAGGATAGTGTAAAATCTCCAGTCAGAGGTGGTATTTTCCTGTTCTCCAAACTACTCAAAATTTCCGCTACTGGTTCTCCAGAACTGGTCAGAACCTGCTGAATACCACCTCTGGCATAGGTGATATTTATGAGGAGATTAGTTTTTAAATTTGTATTTTAGATTTTATTGTCCTTTTCATGTAAATGCAGTGAGAAACTGTTCTAGTACATTTGTGCAATTGTACTACTGAAATTTAGTACTAAGATGAAACAGGAGTCCACTGACTGCATGTAGCCTCAGGTTGCCTGATCCTTTTCTGTGAGGTAGGTTGAAATCTGAGGATCTGGACAAGCAAAGCGTAGGAAACCATAATACAAGATACCTGAAAGGAATGCAGGCGCCAGTGAACTTGGCATCAGAAAATCTAGTAGAAAGATACAGGAGTAAAGCTTGAGAGAAAATACAGTAGAGAAATAGAGAAGATGAAGGAGAGAACTTGAGAAACAGTCTCAACAAAAAAGAATCAAATTAAAAGTCAAAAATGAATATCACTGTCAGTAACAGAGCTCATACCAATAGATAAGCTGTTTGTTCCCTTTAGGGTTATTATACAGTCATGTTAAAAAGTAAGTACAGACCATGTAATTTTTTTTACAAAATGGACACACCAATGTTTTTTCTTTTTTAGAACAGTATATAAAGGTAAAAATCACTTAACAGAATAAAAAAAAGTCTATGAAAATTGACTTTGCAATTATTTACTTTGAAAAAAGCAGATAGGCCATTTTTTTTTCTGCAGAAAAAAATCCTTGTATTGAAATACCTAGTATTGCCCTCTGTGACAAAACAACCTCAAGTAGGCATTCATGTTAACTGTCCACGTTCTCTGACATTGACTAGGAAGAAATTTTTTTCCTATAGATTTTTTTTCAACTGGACAATGTTTGAGGCATTCCTTGCACACAGAGTGAATATTGACCAATTTTTGAAACCTGTATTCCCCAACTTTGTCTATATTTTTATTAAAGCATATAAACATTTTTTAAAAGCTTGTTGAATCAGGTCATCTTTGCTACTTAATATCATTCTTCCTTGATCACCATGAAGAAAATGACAAAATCGGCATCATGTCATCATGAAGCAAATTCCTTAAGTACATAAGTAATTGAGTTTGTATTGTGACATTATGATGTACATGTTCTCATATTCCCTGCCTCACCAATTCTAAATTGCTGCCCCAAGAATGTGATCTTCAAAGTACATAGCCTCTAGAAATGTAGTTTCCATGTAAGGAGCATGGTAATTTGCTACTGTTCTTTATCTAATCTGCTTTTAAGATCACTAAGCAACCAACCTCTCAGACTATGGAGATCAATTCTTGCTACAAGATTTACAGCCCCTGCATTACCATACTAGGAGATAGCAGCCTCAAACAGCAATCCTTGATTGGAGAGAACAGCCATAAGATGTTATAGAACATAATTGTGTATTAGTTTTGTGTAGTCCTTTGGTAATAATTTGCAAAAAAATGATTTTTGTATGACAGCACTTTCTTTCTTTGAGTCATTTCTAAAGGCATTATAACCACTGTAATGGATGTTTCTTCCTACCCTCAGTGTAGGTACAGTAAAAATGCTTTAAATTTTTAAAGATGCCTTAAGGATTAGTTGCCCATTCCGTCAACTTCTTTATATTGAAACAGTTTCTTATCAGTAGAGAGGATGATACATTGAGCTGTTCCTAGTTTTACTGATATGTGTGCAGTTTGTAAATATTTCCCAGAAATGAGGGGAAAATGTATTCCTCTCTGAGTTATTGAATCTGAAAGTCATACCTTGCAATCATGAAAAGCCACCATTTTCTTCTGGAGTTTTTAAATGTAAAATGTTCCATTCATATTATGTCAAACTTGTTTCTACAGTCAACTTGGGCAGGGCATTCGTAGCTTATTTCAATAGTGGTGGTTTTAGCAATAGGCAGAAGATAAACCTTACATTCCGAAACACTGCCTGCTCCTTCAGAGGTTCCATTTCAGTAATTGACATAGTAGATCCTTCCTCATGGAAAAGCTTGGTGAAGTAGCAGTTCCTCAGCAAGGCACAAAGAAGCAGCTTGGGGAAATGACACAATGACATGAGGAAATTGACAGCTTCACCAAGCCTCTTATAGCTCCCATTTCTACCAAGAGGGAATCCAGGTGGATTACCCTTCCTGTTGCTAAGCAACAACTCATAAATCCTCAACATAATGTTTTCCAAATTATACCCAGATGGCTCAACTCTGAGGCTGATGAGTTTTGAAAGTTTGCATACATACAGATAGTCCTTGAGTTACAGTGGTAATTGGGACAAGAATTTCCATCACTAAATGATGCAGTCATAAAGTGTGACATCATATAGCTGCATTGCATAGCAATAGAAAACGCTGCAGTCCCTGTTGCTGTCATTAAACAAGGATAATGGGCCATCAAGTGAGCTCCTCTTTGAAGTTTCCTGCTGGCTTCCAACAACCAAAGTCATTTTGGGGGAAAGGGACAGGAAGTTTCAAATCCCAGGCAGCTTGTAAGCAGGCCAACAGGAGGTAAGTGACTGCTGCCAGGTAGGAGATGGCACAAGAAGGTGTGTGAGTGGCCAGGGAGGTGCAGTGCGAGTACAGCAAGGCTTGGGGAGAGTACACAGGTGAGGGAGATTTACCTGAGCAACTTGCGATCTTCTCTGCCAATGGTGAAAGTTGGAAATTGCTATCATGTGACCATGGCATGCTACAACCGAGCCAATGGCCAAGTACCCAGATCATAATCAAGTGATCTTAGAGGTAATAAGGTGACCAGAATTTTGAGGTCTTGTTGTAACCATTATTCATTCAACACTGTTGTAATTCAAACTGTTATTGACTGAATGGTCATTAACCGAGTATTACAAAACAACTTTAAGAGGTGAACACCTGTGGCTAAAAACTGGTTCATTGAAGGATCCGGTTAATGCAATAACTGCACTGTTATCAGTGTATAAAAATTATGTATATCTTTTTGCATTCTACTTGCGGAATTTTGTTGCTAAGAGAAATACAACTCCTTGTTTAGTGGCATACTGTAGGAAATACTGTCGTCTTCCTTGGCTTAGTCATTCTACTCATCATGCTGGCACTGGGAACATATTTTTATGCATATTAACTTAGTTTATATTCTATTAATAACTAAAGAATTTTAGAACAAGAATTGATCAAAATTAATTAATTATGCACCTGTGAGCCACTCTCTTCAAAAGTTTTCAATAAAAGCAAATATCTTAGTAGTTTTATACACAAATTTTATTATATCTTTTGATAAAAATAGAATATGGGATTTGAATTTGAGGAAAATAATATGTTTTATTTACGACTAAAAGTTGTTTTCCACTCACAAACAGAATACTCAGGCATTGTGTGAAGAAAATAATTGTGCTCAATTGAAATTAAGTGAAAAAAATCAGTCGGTTGAGAATATCAAGAGCATTGCCACACAGGGAATGATGTTGGCATTCTGTGAACTGCTGAGAATCATTTGGAGTCAGGCTGCATGAATCTTGAATTTAAAAAATAAATACATAAATGAAACACAAGTATATAAATTAACTTGCTTGAGAAAATATATTTTGGAAGGACATGTCTCTCTAAGCACTTATCTCTGCATCTTAAATTCATGTCGTTTCTTGTCCCTGTTGGGTGGGTATGGTGGCTCAGCAGTTAAGAGTATTTTCCAAATTAGAGAAACAAAAAGCGGACATTGTATGCCTCCAAGAGGTGCACATCAAAAAACAAGATGAAAGATATTTACAGTGTAAAAAATTAGGGAAATTATATTCAACACTAGCAGAAGAAAAAAAAAGAGGAGTGGAAATATACATCAAAAAAGGAATAATATCTAAATTACTATACACAGATACAAAAGGGAGAATATTGATAGTGGAATTAACAATGGGAAAAATGTATTATTGGTTGTGATATATGCACCCAACAAAAATCAAAATGAGTTCTATAAAAATGTGCATGATAAAATTATTGAAATAGAAAATGAGAATGTGTGTTTGATTGGGAATTACAATGCAATTGTAGATATTAGAAAAGATTATGCTAATGATCAAAAAAGCAAATATAAAAGAAATATACTGTATTACCTAAAACTTTTTTTTGAAATGTCAGATGAACTAAACCTATTAGATCTGTGGAGAACTTTAAACCCAGGAGAAACTAAATTCATCTTCTACTCTAACCCTCACAAATCCTGGTCAAGAATAGATATGGAGACCTAATTAAAAATATTGAAATGATAGAGATTATGCCAAATACTTAGGCGGACCACAATCCCCTTAAAATAATATGGAAAGGACAGACAAGAAAGTGTCTGGTTTACATAAAGTGGATAGAATAACTAAATCTCACAACGCATAGATAGATTTAACTGAAAGTAGAACTTTCCAGTTTCGACTGGAAAACTGAACATGTTGGGCCATGCTAAATCCAAGAATCAGACAAATCATCCATCAATAGACACATAAAAGTAATCCATATTTATATATTTTTCAGAAGAGACAATTAAATTAAGAAGGAAATAAAAAGACCACAATATATTCTCTCCAGTAGCCAAGATTCAGATAAACAAAAATTAACACCAAATAAACAATCAAGCAGAAAATAATCAGTGATAGGTAAGCCTCAGAATGTCAGTAGCATTCAATGCCATATCCAAAAGAAACTGAGCTTCATTTAATGGCAGCTGATTTGCTGCCACAGGAATTGCTGAGCTACAAGGCGATCTGCTCCAGGGATTTGTAGAAGGTAGAAGCAAAACTCAAAGTAAGTAGAACTAAGATAGACCAGACAGCTTTGAGTAGAATCTTGTAATTTTTTCTTTTTAAAATTTACCTAAGCAGGAAAAAGCCAAGGAAAATAAACTGGAAAATATTAACATTTTAAATGTGATAAAATAATATTCTACTAGGCAAAGATACATTTAATTGATTGTGTGCCATCCAGTTAGTGCTGACTCTTAACAACTGCATAGTACTCTAAGAACAATGAAATAAAACCACATTATTTCCAGGGAATTAACAAATGCAATCTGAGATGTATAACAAAGGAATGTGGGTTATTGACTTAAATGCCCACAATAGTCTAAATCAGGGGTCACCAAACATTTGGACCTCAAGGACCACTAAACTCATAATTTTAGATCCCAGGGACCACTAAGCAGTTCTGTGGGCATGGTCTAATTTGTGGATGTGGCTTGGTGGTCATGTGACTGGCTGGGCATGGCTTGTATGTAAATATTATAAATATTTATATAAATATTGAATTTTTTATAAAAAAGAGCAACTTTTACCCAAAATCAGGCAAAGCAGGCAGGCAAATTGAGTTGCTCACAGAATCACAGATTCATTCAGAAATCTATCTATCTGCCATTGGCTAGCTCTGTCTGTCACATAAATTTTGCTTGCAAGCAAACTCATAAAATTAACTCACAACACACCATGTATGTAAATATTGAATTTTTTTTATAAAAAAGCAATTTTTACCCAAAATCAGGTAAAGCAGGCAGATTGAGTTGCTCACAGAATTATTCAGTGATCTAGCTATCTGCCATCGGCTAGCTCAGTCTCTCAAATTTGCTTCCTAAGGGAAGCAGAACCAAAGATCTAAAGACTACCTAGAAAGCAAGAAATCCAACCATTTTCTGCTTCCTAGCTAATCTAAATCTCCTGGCACAGCAGAACAGATGATGGTCGGAAAAAGGAAAAAAAGCAATTTTAGCAGGCAAGTTTGTCGGGTAAGGAGTGATTGGGAGGGAGCATTTCTGTGGGCCATGTGGGCGGTGCAGCCTTGTGTTTTTGTGCAGCCTGGATTAATTGCTTTGGGAGAGTGCTCTGGAGGTGAGATTTCTCAAGGCCCACCAAAATTTTTTCAAGGCCCACCAGTGGGCCGTTGGCCCACTGGTTGGTGACCGCTGGTCTAAATGAAACATTGATAGTTGGTAGTTTCTGCAGATATACAGTACATAGGCCTTTTATTTAGAATTCCTCACCAAGAGTGGAAATGAAAACTACATCTGGAGTGTGCCATACTCAAGGAAGGTTTTTCTGAAGCAGCATGGAAAATTAAAATAGCATTTCCAGAGAAGTCCCAGAGCTACATGAGGATATTGAATATTGAGAGGAAAAAGGAGAGAACAATTTCATCTCAGACAGCAAAATGTCATTTGAGAGATAAAGGAAAATATTACTGTGACAGTATTCATGTTTGGATTTTTGTAAGTCCTTGGAAGAAGACTAATCTGAAGGGTTATTATTTAAGAACAAATATTTTAAAGGCAAATTATTTGCCACCTGATTCTTGAGCTGGAATTAAAAGAATCTTGTTCCTGTATTATAATTTTTTCATTGTGTAAATAAATTAGTAATTCTTATTTAGGCATTGAAAAGATAAATAGTGCAATTCAAATTCTACATTTATCCACCCGTGCTTGTGGTTCTGTCTTAGCCTAAATGAGAAATGAATTCAGAAATTACGAACTAACTTGCTGAATTGAACAACATTTCAAGTAATTATTTCAAGTAATTCAAAATTGGGAGTGTCCTATCAAATCCTGTAACTGTCAACAGTGGTGTCCCCCAAGGCAGTGTTCTAGGACCAATTCTCTTCATACTGTATATTAATGACCTCTATGATTATATTAAGAGCAACTGTGTTCTTTTTGTTGATGATGTAAAGCTATTCAACACCACTGACAATGCTGCTATTCTTCAAAAAGATCTTGACTATGTGTCAGAATGGTCAAACAAATGGCAACTTCAGATCTCAACAAGTAAATGCTCTGTCTTGAATATTGGCCAAAAAAAATAGAAGCTGAATATTC
Organism: Bungarus multicinctus; assembly: GCA_023653725.1. Lineage (NCBI taxonomy): Eukaryota > Metazoa > Chordata > Lepidosauria > Squamata > Elapidae > Bungarus > Bungarus multicinctus. Next base: position 124,897,545 of record CM042838.1, on the reverse strand, counting down.
AAGACCTTGTTGATGACACAAACTTTATCAAGGACCTTGGAGTACTCATCTCAACTGATCTAAGTGCTAGAGCCACTGTAACTACATAGCTAAAAAGGCATTAAGAGTTGTTAACCTAATTCTGCGTAGCTTTTTCTCCAGTAATATCACTCTACTAACTAGAGCATATAAAACATTTGCTAGACCAATGCTTGAATACAGCTCATCAGTCTGGAATCTGCATATCTGATATTAATACAATTGAGAAAGTCCAGAAATATTTTACGAGAAGAGTTCTCCACTCCTCTACTCATAGCAGAATACCTTATGCCACCAGACTTGAAATTTTAGACATAGACAACCTAGAACTACGTTGCCTTCTGTTTGACCTAAGTATAGTACATAAAATTATATATTGCAATGTCCTACCTATCAATGAATACTTCAGCTTTAACCAAAACAATACAAGAGCACAAAATAGATATAAACTAAAGATAAACTGCACCAAACTTGATTGCAGGAAATACGACTTCAGCAACAGAGTAGTCAATGTCTGGAATACTCTACCTGACTGTGGTTTCTTCCCCAAACCCCCAAATCTTCAACGTTAGACTGTCTACTATTGACCTCACCCCTTTCCTAAGAGGTCTGTAGGGGTGTGGATAAGCGCACCAAAATGTGCCTACCGTCCCTGTCCTATTGTTTCTTTTTGTTGTTGTTGTTGTTCGTATCCATTTCATGTATTTATAACCATGTTCATACGTATACCTTTTATCTAATTGTTTGACAAAATAAATAAAATAAAAATAAATAAATAATCTGTTTTTTCCGTTTTGTGAAAGAGTGAGGTACCAATGACAGTAAAAGGAGAGACTTAAACATGAAGGAAAGCCATACTTACAGTAGCAATGCTATTTTCCTGTCATCTTTTTGAGAGTTTTTTCCCTAGATACTTAAAAAAGAAAAAAGGAAGGAAGTTCTCTCATTTGCTTCCTCTGTGAACGTCTAGATAAAATATATTTTGTGGTAGAGCTGTAGATGTCCTGCCTCGTCTTTCTTTCAGGATAATCTCATTGCCGTTTGGGAAAATGTATTTGATGCTGTATTTGAAAATTATTCAAAATATACTTAGCCAGAAATTTAAGTATGCAATAAGCTAAAAGAACAGTTTGAACCAGTCAGGTAGGGAAACAAAACAGAAAAATATTGAAGTCCATAGCTCCCTCCCTGTCTCAAGGGCAAAATCAAATACTGCTGTGACCTTAAATGTCTTGAATAGAGATCTGCATAGCCAGTTTGCTTGTTTAAAGTAAAACTATTGCTTGAGACTGAGACCCTTTCTTACACTAAAGTTTTAAGTAGTATACAATATAACTTTAATGGGACAAAAAGAAAGAATGGGAGTGATTTACTTAAATGTCACGGTTGTGAAGGAAACTTGTCAACTCACTTTCTTGCCAAGAACAGGGTAGCTGTATAAATATAAAGAAACTATTTTCAACTATTTTCAGTGGAATGACTTAAATTCAGAAGTGTCCAGCTTCCTGCTTAGAATGTTCTAAATTGGTTTGTTGTGTGTGTGTTTTTTTTAGTGAGAAGGAAAGGTTCATATTTTCCTAAGGACGATGCACAGATTCCTATCTCAGGAACAAAACCAAAATAGAGCACACACCATCTACAGTATAAACTTTATTTTTTTAAATGAGGATCTTGCAATCATATTGTTTATTTATACTATGGCTTCTGCTTTCCTAAAAATGTTGCAGACTCTTTTTAATACGTACAGTAGTTTTCTAACTTTCATGGGAAAATAGAGTACAGTAATAGAGATGTATTTAAACTTTGTAATTGTGAAGAAGACAAGAAGAACAAAGAAGCTGCATAAATTAGCACAGTCAGAACCAAACCACTCTCAGCCTTGTTTTCTTGCAGCATCTTTTTCAAATATTTTTCTCCTCTTGAAAAATGTTAAAATTGTGTGTGGATTCTTATGGAATTGTTTATGCATTTTATATAAGGCCACACAACTGAATTTGAGCCTAAGACTTTGCGTCTTCTAGCCCAGTGCCTTGGCCACTATACCAAATAGTCTCTTGTGATAAATATACAGGTAGTCCTCAGAGTATGAACACAACTAAGCCCAAAATTTCTGTTGTTAAATAAAACATTTATTAAGTGAGTTTTGCCCCATTTTATGACCTTCCTTGCCAGAATTGTTAAGTGAATCATTGCATTTGTTAAGTTAATAAAATAGTTATTCAGTAAATTTGGCTTCCCCATTGACTTTGCTTGTCAGAAGGTTACCAAAGGTGATCACATGACCTTGGGACATAGCAACGTTCATAAGTATGATCCAGTTGCCAACCTCTGAATTTTGACCACATGATCATGGGGATGCTACAAAGGTTGTAAGTGTGAAAAATGGACATAAGTCACTTTTTTCAGTGCTGTTGTAACTTTGAACAGTCACTAAATGAACTGTTGTAAGTCAAGGACTACCAGTATTGTGAGCCAAATTGTGTTAAATTATAGATAACACAATTTTTGAAAATATGCATTATTTTATTAATGTTTTTTTAATCTTTACAGGCTTAAATTCTTAATAATTCTGGTTTGTAAATTTAATACATCCCTAAGTATGGTTGTGGACAAAGAGACTGCAAACTCTGGTGAAGTGTACTTGTAGAGATTAAACAATAAACACAGCATGTCTTTCTTAACATTTTCCTACCTTCTTCACTTTTACTGCTCTCTTAAACTTTTCAGTCAACCTCCAAGAGGTACTGCTATCCTAGTGGTTAAGGAATTCCAGATTTCCAACTTTACCATAGAGTTTTTGGGTGATATTGAGCCAAACTGACCCATGCTCTTTATATTACCTTACACTTACAGGATTTTATTTGGAGATAAAATGAGGGGAAAATCCCTTGAGTGGTATAACTCCCAAAGAACAGTAAGACAATTTATAACATGTAGAAATAAATGACATTTGACTCATCACTGAATTTTTATAACTAGAGAGGAGTATATAAGCATCTCAAGAGAAACCACTAGTCTGGCATAATTCTTCTTCCAAGATAGAGAAATAATTACATGATATTTGACCTTGTTTACAAGACTAACTTCAATGATAATCCAAGCTATTTTGCTGCTTGAGAAAGAGCATAATACCATACGTCAATCAAATTATTTTAGCATCTGTGCTTCACCGGAGCCTTTCCTTGTTTCTGGCAGCAGCATGTAATGGTAAAAATAATCATTTGGTGCCACTTCATAACATCTATAATCTGGAGCTTGAAGCAGCTATATTATGGTAAAATCAGCTCTAACCTCTTTATGGACAAGAATATTGCTTCTCCCTTAGTGGATTGTTTTACTTGCTTCTTTTAATTTATTGCTTTTTAGATGGTTTAGATTGTCAGTGATTACTGCATTGAATTTTTTTCTCTGCTCATTTTCTGCTTTATGATGTATTATAAACTAATACTATGGACAATAGACAGACTTACAATACTTTAAAATAAATATATCACATTTTTCTCATTCTGTGGCAGATAGGACCTCTTTGAGCATACGTCTTTGAGCATACCCAGAGCATTAGTTTTCTTGTACTTTAAAGTTCTTTATCAACATGAAGAACTGACCAATTCTACAATAAGAACAATTTTAAAAGTCAATAAAATGGCAAAATCAATGGAAATCAAAAAGAACAAGACTTGATTGTGCAAATTATTCTACAAAACATCCCAGGGCTTTGGGAAAGGTGCAGATTTTGTGGCTTGCTTAAAGTGCGGCCAGGCCAAATGCAACTCAGATCTCTGAGGAATACCTTTACAGAGGACAGGTACCATATCAGAAAAAGCCTGATTCTTGGGACCCTTTAGATCAGAGATCCCCAACTCCCAGGCCATGATCCATTACTGGGCTGTGAGCCATTTGGAACTGGGCTGCGGAAGTGGAGGGCGAGTGCACACGCACATATCTGTTTGTGCAAGCAGTGGGCAAATGTGTGTACAAGCTCCATTTTTGTAAGCAGCAGAACCATCCCTCTCCCCACCCACCCACAAAGCCAGAAAGGTTGGGGAACTCTGCTTTAAATGACATCATTTCCTGGATGGGATTCAGAACACACATGCTGGAGTGAGCAGAATTAATGAGAGAAAGGTGATCCCACAGGCAGTCAGGCCCTATGCTATGAAGATCAACAGCCTACCTTGAATTGTATCCAGGAATTCACTTTAGCTTGCACAGCAGAGATGTTCTATGAGTGTCCTGAGGGCATGCCCACAACTGCTGATGCAGCTGCATTCTGGACCTGTTACCATTTCTTTTGTGCAGCGTGTTGTGTTGTCAGACTGCTGTGGGAAATGTATTTTGGGTTTGAAATTTGTTGTGAAAGAACTTGTAGTAGAAAACCCATATCCTTTGTTCAGCATTATGGTCTTATTATGCTCCAGTGATTCATTGTTCCATGAGAATTTTCTTTATTGAGTTGACTTTATTGAATTCTTTGTAATTGCTGATAAAGAAATATTTGAGAGGTTAAAAATGCCACTAATTGTAGTGATTACATTTGTTTTTGAAGAACTGTAAGCAGGAAGAGCAATGTCAGTACGTTTATGTCTGCGGCTGCACTAGTAAGTCTATTTACTGTACATTACAGGGCAGAAGATAAAACAACATTGACTTTGATAATGTTATTTATTATCTTCATTCTTATGTAATACAGAAAAACATGTATGGTGAAATGCAAAACTTGTGGAAACTCTAAGAGGAAGAATAGAGCAAGACACTGCATTGAAATATGGTGATTAAGATACTGACAGTGAGATAAATGCAATTTTGTATTGATTGGGCCTCCTTTGCTAAATAAATTATATAGATTATTAATGTCATTTAGAGTGATAGATAAAACAGACTATGTCTTATATGGAATAAAGTTGCACAGCTAAGTTACGTATTCCTAAAATTTATTCTTTATAAGTGTGTTTCATTTAAACAAAAAATAATTTAGAATCAGCTGGAGTATCTGTTCTATATTGTTGTATTAGATTCAGATTATATGAAGATGAATAGGAAAGTGCAGCAGGCATGACATCTCTGGCCAACGTCATTCCTTCCCCACAGTCTGAGTGGGTCTCCTTCAGTGATGGCCTTCACCGTTCTGTTACTTCCCAAGGTAAAACTCTCTTCTCTCATGGTTTTTGCTATTTATTGAAATGAATAAGTATTTGAATTCAGCTATAGTCAAAACCAAAAACCTCCTGTGGCTTGCAATGAATACAAGTTCTGCATATGTACAGTTCTTCATCATCACCCCCCCCCACATGTGAAATTTTGTCACTTTCCAATTGGATGTTACCAGAAAAAGACTCCTTAAAAGGACTAAGGAAAACATTGTGCATTAGTAACTCCCTTGTAATTATCCCAATCTCCTGATCAGATCCCAGATAGTCTACTATAAAATGTGGTAAGAGTTATTGAGAACAATCAACCAATGGAACAGTTTGCCCTCAGAAGTTGTGGGAGCATCATCACTTGAGACTTTCAAGAAGAGATTGGACTGCCATTTGTCAGAAATGGTGTAGGGTTTCCCGCTTGGATGGAGGGTTGGACTAGATTAGTGGTCACCAACCGGTGGGCCACAGCCCACCAGTGGCCGTGAGAAAATTTTGGTGGGTCGCAGCGTGCTGAAGACCAGATGGCTGATGGGGAGGTGGGTCAATCCTGCAGTCTCCCTAGCAAACCTGTGTCGTGGCTGCTACCTACTGCCTCAGCCCATCGAGGAGGCCAAGCAGCAGCAGGAAGAGCAAGGACCTCCTGAACCGCAGGAAGCGGCTGCCAGCGATGCCCTAAGGTGAAGATGTTGCGAGGGGGAGGATCGACCCTCTCTTTCTCCTTGCCAGAAGTATTCACATGCCAGCGAGAAGGAGGAGGCTTGTCGGGTGCCAAAGAGGCAGTGAGCGATTTGCGTGTGAGCGCTTCCGGCAAGGAGGAAGTGAAGCTCCGGAGAGGAGGTGGTTGAACCTCCCCCTCACAACATCTTCACCTGTGGGTATCACTGGCAGTCGCTCAACCTCCTCAATACACCGAAGCAGGAGGTAACACCAGTTCTGAGGTTCCTTTCCCCCCATCCCCTCGCAGGCCAGTGTACACCTGGGAAGGGCTCTGATGCTGTGATCTCCCACGCATATGAATCCATCCGCTGCCCATATTACCCCTGTTGCTCCACCTCCCTGCCAGCCATCTGGTCTTCAGCACATGGCTCATCGGCCTTTGGACATCAGATTCTTACCATGCAGCACCAGTTCAGAGGTTCCTTTCCTCCCGTACCCACCCATGTGGACGGGGGGGGGGGGGAGAGAGAGAAAGAGGCAGAAAGAGAAAGAAAGAAAGAAAGAAAGAAAGAAAGAAAGAAAGAAAGAAAGAAAGAAAGAGAAAGGGAGGGAGAAATAACAGAGAGAAAGAGGGAGAGAGGGAGGAAGATAGAGAGAATGGGAGAAAGAGAGAAAGGGGTGAGGAAGAGAGAGAGAGAGAGAGAAATAGAAAGAGGGAGAAAGAGATGGGGGAGGGAAAGAGAGAGATGAGAAAGAAAGAGAGATAAGAGATCCTGGTGTTTTGTTTTCTGTGTGAAACAGGTCCAAATGACTTTTTGAATATTTAAGGTTGCAGAAACAGGCAGCCAAGATAAGTGCCTGAAGGACCCTGTCCTGTAAGTGGGAGTCCAGGCTCTCAGCGAACAGCATGCTAGATTCATATTAGTGGTCCGCAGGATTTAAAATTATGAGTTTTGTGGTCCCTGAGGTCCAAAGGTTGGCAACCCCTAGATTAGATAACCTACAAGGTCCCTTCCAACTCTGATTATCTGTTATCTGAGTAAATATAAGGGACAGCTATAGAATGTTCACTGTAATTTTAAAACTGTAAAATTTAAAATTATAAAAAAAGGATTCCAGTATTCTTGAACAAAAAATACTGGATTTTGGAATAAGAATTGTAAAATCTTGGGAGAATATTGAAACTGATAAGATTTTAGGTGACTAAAAAAAGATTTTTGAGAAAAGAGGCCTAGTGTCAAAAATGTTGTCTATAATATTGCAGTGAGCCCCATCAGCCATTAAGCTCATTGAGTAAATTTGAATCGTTCCCTCAGTATATCTCAGAAGATGGCAATGAAGATAAAATGAAGCCATGATGTCCGGTTTCCTTGGCTTCTGGAAGGAAGCAGGATAAATTTAGTCCTATGGATCAGGTTTCAGTTAGGCAACTAGGATATAGTAGTTCATGGCTTAAAAAGAGAAAGAGAATGCAATGGTATGTTTTGACACAATTATGTTTAGAGAAATGAGAATTTTATTAGTGTAAATTGAAATGCAGGTCAAATTAAACCATTTATGGTATTCCTTCCACATCTACAGTTTAATGGTAACCTGGGCAGAGCTATCTGTTAAAAAAACTCAAGGCTAAGGAGTTCCTATAACAAAAAGGAAGAGAGTAGCATTCTTTGCTACTTTTCCTTCTGTAGTATCTTCATTTTCTGTTGCAATTGTAATATATATTTGCCCATTTCTTCTACATAATAATTGGGTTCTATTTGACAACGCTCTGTTGAATAAGCTTTGTTGGCTGATTTAGCTATAGTACAAAGCCATAGACCAGGGCTTAGATTTCACAAAAAGCTGAGTTCATATGTCTTACTAATCAGTCCAAATAAAGCACATAGGAGAGTCTGAAGGCAGAAGCAGAAGAGAGTCTGAAGATACTCAATGTGACTATTTTCCTGTTCAGCAAACACAGAGCTTTAAAGTCACTCTAGTCTATACCATTCACATATGTTAATAGATGATAAAGTTGTGTGTCCTTCTTAAATAATTATTGTGATGCCTTATTACAATTTTTTACAGTGTGGTTCTCATTACAGGTCATACTAGGGAGCCACTTGAGAGATTTCTTTCTTCCTCTGATACTTCCTCTGAAGGCATCCAAAATCTAGATGGAGAGTTGCCAAGTTTTTCACATGCTGAATTGGGAGAAAGAATAAACAAAACAGCTATAGGCCTTGATCTGCCTTCATCTTTCAGCACATGGGTCCAGTTTGAAGATGCTCCCTGGACCAACAGTTCACCAGAGCATCTACGTACAGGTTGGAATGTCACTTATTTATTGTGTATTATATCAGGGATTAACAATAGGCTACATCATGGTCGCTAATCTTTTGGACCTCAGGGATCCCCAAACTCATAATTTTAAATCCCGGGGACCACTAATACGAATTTTGACTGACGATGGCTTGCTGACGTTTGTGGAAGAGAGAGGGAGGAGAGAGAGAGAAATCTGATCTAACCTGTCTCCCTCCCTCCCTCCCTCCCTCCCTCTCTCTCTCACACACACACACAAACACACAGAGGCAGGGGTGGGATTCAAATTTCTTAACCAGTTCTGTGGACATGACCTAATTTGTGGGTGTGGCTTGGTAGTCATGTGACTGGCTAGGCATGGCTTGCATATAAATATTATAAATATTTATACAAATATTGAATTTTTTATAAAAAAGCAACTTTTACCTAAAATCAGGCAAAGCAGGCAGGCAGATTGAATTACTCACAGAATCACAGATTCATTCAGAGTTCTGTGAGATCGGCTAACTGAGCCTGTCACATAAAATTTGCTTGCAAGCAAACCAATAAAATTTTCTAGCAAGAAAATTCACAAAATTAACTCACAACACACTATGTATGTAAATATTGAATTTTTTATTAAAAAAAAGAACAGTTTTACCCAAAATCAAGCAGAGCAAGCAGCCAGATTGAGTTGCTTACAGAATCACAGATTCACTTAGAGATCTGTGTTTCTGCCATTGGCTAGCTGAGCCTGCAGTGCTTCCATCCTAAGGAAGGTTCAGCTCTGCTTAAAAGCAAGAAAGAAAGAAAGAAATCCGACAATTTCCTGTTTTCTAGCTAATTTAAATCTCCCAGCACACCAGAACAGCTGATGATCAGAAAAAGGAAACTTAGCAGGCTAGTTTGCCAGGTAAGAAGTGAGATGGCAGGAAGTGTTCCCACGGGCCATGTGGGTGGCGTAGCCTTATGTTCCCACACAGCCTGGATTAATTGCTTTGGGGGGTGTTCTGGGGGTGACATTTCTTTACGGACCGCCAAAATTTTCTAACGGACCACCAGTGGGTGTGGCCCACTGGTTGGCGACCGCTGGGTTACATCACCTTTTATCAACCTGGTACTCTCCAATGTCCTAGATTAGAATTCCTATCATCACTCAATTAGCATTCAGAACCTAATGGATATTAATTGGATTAATGAGGAACTGGGATGATAATATATAGTTCAGCTTTCAGTTGGAAAGTTTGTAAGTTTCTGTACGACTTGACATAGGATGTTTAAGACTCAACTTGTACTGAGGATTTCTTAAGCATGTTGGTAAAGGAAGCAAATTTTTAAGCCTTGATATAAAGCATTCCTATTTTACAGAAGTATATGTATATTGATGTTGCCCAGTGTACCATTCAGATATTAAACAAGTATATTGTAAAATACTTTCTATACAGATCATTTGTTGTTGTCTTATTTGCTAAGTTTTTGGTAGCAAATGATACAGGTTTTTAGGAGAACAATGGGTAGTAGGTGTTATAGAAGGGGATCTAATCTGAATTTTGATTTGTATTCCAAAGAAATACATGGAGTGATGTTTTTCATTTAAACTAATCAGTAAAACTATAACATCGGGATTGGGTTTCACACATACTCTTCTTTCTGGAATATTTACTAAAACAAAATAATTAAGTTGAGAAATAGGGAAACTAAATTAATATTACATCCCAGTACATCAGATTATTTTTATTTCATTTTTAAGAAGTGTTTTAAAAAGCTGTGCTAGATTAAAGAGAATTTCACAGACTTGAAATACAAAGGCAGTTATTTCTTTTTTATTGTTGCTTTAGAAACAGAGTCCAATTTAGAAAAAACTTTAGCTTTTTTTTACCAGCCTTCAGCCTCAGAGCCAGAAGGAAATTTTTCATTGCTTTTAAGACACAAATGCCTTTTTCTTGCACACATGTACTGCATTATCATAACAAAGGTCTACTACTGGTTAGCTTGCAGTTTTAAAATATGTAATGTTGAGATTAAAATATTTGATTAGCTTTAGTTTTCTTAAATAAAAAATCCTGTTTTCATCTAACTATACAAGTAATGATATGTGGACTATGACTAGTATGGTATTAGTGGGATGATAAGAAAATAACTTAATGAGGGCTTAAATGACTTTGATCATCTTCTTTAAGCTATTTGTCTCCTGTGGGGGAGACCTGAAGCTAGTTGGCTATCAAATAGATTTACTGAAGGATTGATCTGCAACCTGGAATTTACTAAAGCATGAAAACTAGAGTTAGAAAACATCTGTTTTGATTGCAGTGTGTAACTTACACTCTTCTCAAGGACTTTGTTTGATAAATAACAGCCTTGGTAAATAATAACCTGATAAAATAATTCAGGTGACAAGGAAGTTATCTCACATCCTTGGGAACACTTATTCACAATAGGGAAAATCTCACATGATACTTATTATCTAGTCTGGAGCTAGAAAATATGAAGTCAGAGTTAATAGCAACAGAAAGAAAGCAATAACTAGAAATGAAGAGATTTTAAAAGTACTATTTGGTGGCAAGGTAAAAGCTTATTGCAGTTGAGTTGCTGGAAGTATTGTCAGAAGTCCAGTCTTGCTTTAGTGTAACTTGCTTTCAAATATAGGATTGCACTGCAAGGTTACAGTATGACTGGAGACATGTGGGATTAATTTCTTAGAAAAAAATTAAACCTGGTAGAATTTTATTTCAGGGTGTATGGGATGATAGCTATGATTTCAATAGTCTCATTGGTAGTTTCTTTTTGAATATGGCATTCAAGCAGAAACTATAACCATATTCAGATATTCTTGGAGTATGTACAGATGAATGTCTGCAGACATGAGATAAGGATAATAAAAGAAGAGGCAGATCTTAGCTTTTTTATGCATAGATCATTCCTGTGTGAACATATAGTCTATGCATATGTAAATTTTATATATAATGTCTGATATTGTTTACAAAGGAAGAAAAGTTTATAAAAGTTGTATGCATGCAACCAAATAACCTTTATTAAAAAGTTATTTTGAATGGGATCTACAGCAAGCCTCAGACTTCCAGGTTTCTGTCCCCATCTCCTTCCAGCAGAGTTAATTCTCCAGAAGAGTTCAGAATTACTAATTTTAGACTTAATTCTATGTGGGATGCAGATGAGAATGCAACTAACAAATCAGAATATACAAAACAATGTTTAAGAAAAAACAATGTTTAATTCAGTCATAATTTTGTCATCATAATAAATCCCAAATCGTCATGATAAATCTGATTTTACATCACCTGTCTCAGCAAGTTAAGAATTGCTCTATTTAAGTTCCATTTTTCTTTGTTAATATTAATCCTCTTAACTTATAGAAGCATTCAGTTTAATTGTAAAGTCTGCCTAACACCAAAGCTTATCACTTAGAAGAAATTTGATGTGTTAATAGAATTGGTTTTGCTCTGCTTTGTTCTCTGTTCTGTCTTTCCTGTCTGATGTCATAAAGACTGTTATTTTTCATTATGACCAAGTTCAGTGTTTTTTCCTAGCCAATCTAACTGGCTTTGTCATTTGTGTCCTTATCTAAATATTACAACTACACAGCACAATTAATAGAAATTGCTCTGTTATAAATTAAGTTGTTAAGTTACAGTCAGCCAAAATTTCTCTTAAGTAAGAATAGAATAATAGGGTTGGAAAGAATCCTGGAGGTCTTCTTGTCCAAACTCATGCCCATGGTAGGATATCCTATACCATTTCAACCTTCTTTAGGTTTGATGGGATGGATGCATGTGATAATATAAAGAACAATAAAATAACAAAACAGAATAATAGAGTTGAAAGGAACCGTGGAGGTTCTCCAGTCCAAATAGGAAACCCTATAATATTGCAGACAAATGGCTGTCCAAACTCTTCTTAAAAACCTCCAGTGATGGAGCACCCATAACTTCTGAAGGCAAGCTGTTCCATTGGTTGATTGTTCTCACTTACAGGAAATTTCTTCTTAGTTTTAGGTTGCTTCTCTCAATTAGTTTCCATCTGTTCTTCTTGTGCTTCCCTCAGGTGCTTTGGACAATGGGTTGACCTCATTTTCTTTGAAGCAGCCCCTCAAATATGCAAAGATTGCTATCATGTCACTGTAGTTGTTCTTTTCATTAGACTAGCCAATTCCTGCAATCTGTTTTAGCCTCCAGCTCCCAAATCATCTTTGTTGCTCTTCTTTGCACTCTTTCTGGAGTCTCAACAACTTTTTTATAGTTATCCTTTCCTTCTCTCCCTCTACCACACTGATAATATCCCATTCCACCAGTACTTTTTCCTAATCTTTCCAGCACTTCCATGTCTCCTCAACAGCTGCTAACCCTGACCTTTGCCAACTCTGACTCTTCCTCTTAAAACATTTGTGCCCAGAGCGTTGCCTTTTCTTCCTAATCCAGGAAAAAGCAGCCCCATTTTTGTCTATATCTGGACTAAATGAATGTGTTTGGTCTGGAAACAAGGCCCCAGGCAACCCACAAGTTCCATGTTCTGCACATTCCTTTCTTGTACTTGATAATCCCTTTATACAGAACTCTTTTTATGTCATTAAATGTAATAAACTTATTTTTTTCTTTTAAGCCTCATCTCCAAAAATATTTTGTTGGATGTGTCCCCCTATGGGATATTCAGAGAGACAACCTCTTACTTCAGAGAGCAGTTGGACAACTACTTCAGAGAACAGTAGCAGCCCAAGTATCACCCCTTCCTACACTGATCTTCAATCAATAAATACAGAGGATTTGACTAGTGGTAGAGCATCCGCTGAAGACTCAACTGGTAAGCAACACCTATTTATTTATTTATTTATTTGATTGATTGATTGATTGATTGATTGATTGATGTATTTATAGGTTATCTCATTCCAGACAACTCTAGTCACATTCTTCCCTTTTATTGGCCAAATGTTGTTGAATAAACTTATATAATTCAGGTTATCTGTTTCCAGTGAATCCCCATCAAAGGAAAATACTCATACTTCAGGCAGCATCAAGTAAGCCAGTTTGTCTTGTTCCTATATTCTGGATGCTGTTATTCCAGTTATCAAACTCCAGTAATGAGGTAGTGGATGTTGGACATGTGTTTGAAGTTTTACTTACAGTGCCCCAGTGTCTTGGTACTTCTTTCACATTTTAAAGACCCAGCCCTTGTCTATGGAGACTCTTAATCATTCAGGTTATGGTTGTCCCACAGATGCTTTTTCAAAAGGCAACTGGACTTTCTTATTTTTTCCTTTGAAAACATTTCATTTAAGAAACTTCTTCAGTTCAGTTCAGAACTGAAGAAGCTTCTTAGGATGAGAAGCAAAATGTTTTCAAGGAAAAAAACCCAAAATCCAGTTGCCTTTTGAAAAAGCAGCTTTGGGATCTCTAGCCCTTCCAGTTAAACCAGGATAGGATTTTTTTTCCCCATTAATAGGTGGTATAGGGACTGCGTTGTGAAACATGTAGTTAATTTTCCCCTGCCATTGTCTCAGTTAATTTAGTTTTCCATTTCTATATATCCATTTACTTAAAAAAAACATGGTGTTAAAGTACAAAAAAAATTATCCTGGCCCTAAGATTAATGTTGGAATGCTGTAGGAAATGAAGATCAAAAATTATTGATGAAAAACATTGTGATTTGATATTTCAAATAAGTAACAGTAACGGAATCTTGTACTCTGCAGCACTTGCCTGCCTACATTCACACCCATTCATGCACTTGTACTCTCCTATATACACACCCCACACATCTGTAGTGGAATTGCCATCACTAAATTGTACTGTCATTGTTCCCTGTGCTTTACAAACACATTGCTTAGTGATGGAAACTCTAGTCTCCATCAGTGTCGTAACCCCAGGACTACTAATGTTGGATGCCTGGTATGTTATCAAAGTAGGAAGATGCTCACCTTAAGCCATACACATAGTGACCGTCAGTATTTTGGTGAAATTAAATTGTTCATTGTCTTCAAGTTGTTGACTATAAAATAAGTTTCTTTTTTACAAAAATATTTTATAGGTACAGAGTTTGAATAAGATCATTAGCTACATGTAATTCGGCTTCTAAAAATATATGCAGCTGTTTCCATAGAGAGGACTCCAAATACATTATGTAGCTATTTCCTATTTCCCTCATTAACCAGTTTTCTTTCGACAGAAGAAAGTATAGTGGAAAAATAAAGGAGAGGTTTTTTTTTTTTCTTAAAGCAAACCAACCCTGTAAAATTCTGAGAATAAGAGGGTAATTGTACAATCATAGTCATGGACAAACATGTTGAAACTATGTCTGAGAGCAAACTAGCCCTGGGTAGAGACCAACTGCATATGCAACAACTATGTGCCAAATAATATTTATGGTGCATAATCATAGCATCACAGTATGTTAAATCCTTATTATTAATCTAATATGTGATTAATGTATTTTCTGTAGTGGATGGAGATGAGAATTAACAGTAACAGTAAGTGCTATTGTAAATCACTTCAATTTGATCATTGGAGTGACTTATCCATGCAAAGGTGTAATTTTCCATCATCAAAACAAAGCAAAAATCCTGGTGTCTGTCCCAAGTACTGGAAGGAAAGGGGTGGTGATAGATCTGTTTACTGAAATAAAAAAAATCCACTTAAGGCTGTTGCATAAAAGTGTGGGAAAGAATCATGAGATCATAATCAGTAAAAAGCAGAATTATGCGGTTTAGCACTGATGGGAGGTTTACAGAACCAATTTTAGAAGCAGCTATTTTAAATGATGGAGAGCTAATTAGAAGCAGATTTTGTATAAAAAGAATAGAGAGTCATAAAAGAAGGTTTGGGCTCAAAAGTTGGGTTACCTGTTCTAACAGAATTTGTTGCAATTCTCCCACCCTTCCCTGAAAAAAGAAAATGTTGGTTTATTTTATAATCTGAATCTAAGTTAGCTAATATATGATGTATACACAGAAGTCTTAATGGTTATCAATTTAATATTTTTAATATTACCCAATTTTACACATCCAGGGATACAGAAAACAGAATAACAGAATTGGAAGGTAAGACTACATCTAGAATGCTACATCCAGTTTTGGTCACCATAGTATAAAAAAGATGTTGAGACTCTAGAAAAAGCGCAGAGAAGAGCAACCAGGATGATTAGGGGACTGGAGACTAAAATATATGAAGAACAGTTACAGGAACTGGGCATGGCTAGTCTAGTGAAAAGAAGAACCAGGGGAGACATGATAACAGTGTTCCAATATTTGAGGGACTGCCACAGAGAGGAGGGGGTCAAGCTATTTTCTAAAGCACCTGTAGGCCACACAAGAAATAATGGATGGAAACTGATCAAGGACAGATTCAACCTAGAAATAAGGAGAAATTTTCTGACAGTGAGAACAATCAACTAATGGAACAGCTTACCTTCGGAAGTTGTGGGAGCTTCATCACTGGAGGCTTTCAAGAAGAGAATGGAGTGCCATTTGTCAGAAATGGTATAGGGTCTCCTGCTTGGGTGGGGAGTTGGACTAGATAACCTACAAGGTCCCTTTCAACCTTTCTATAAAAAAACCTTGAGGTTTTCTAGACAAACCCTCTGCACAACAGGAAACCCTACCATTTTGGACAAATGGCTGTCTAATCTCTTATTAAAAACTGCAGTGATAGAGCATACACAACTTCTGGGGACAAGCTGTTCCGCTGATTAAATTGTTCTCATTGACAGGAAATTTCTCATTAATTCTAGATTGGATCTCTCTTTGATCTCTCTCTTAGATTCCATCTGTTAGTTCTTGTCCCTCCCCAGGTGCTTTGGAGAATAGGCTGACTCTCTCCTTCCTGTGACAGCCCCTCCAATTTTGGAATACTGCTATCATGTCACCCCTAGTCCTTCTTTTTATTAGACTAGACCAAAGATCTCCAAATTTGGCAATGTTAAGACTTGTGGATTTCAACTCCCAGAATTCTCTAGAGAATTCTGGGAGTTGAAGTCCACAAGACTTAAAGTTGTCAAATGTGGAGACCCCTGGACTAGACATACCCAGTTCCCACAATTGTTCATTATGAGTTGTGGTGGCGCAGTGGTTAGAATGCAGTATTGCAGGCTACTTCTGCTGCCTGCCTGCAATTTGACAGTTCAAATCTCACCAGGTTCAAGATTGACTCAGCCTTCCATCCTTCCGAGGTGGGTAAAATGAGGACCTAGATTATTGGAGGGAACAGACTGACTTTGTAAACCGCTTAAAGAGGGCTGTAAAGCACTGTGAAGTGGTATATAAGTCTAAATGAAGGAGGCGGTGGTGCGGCCCCTCCTCAAGAAACCGTCCCTGGACCCAGCATTGTTATTAAATTACCGTCCCGTCTCCAACCTTCGCTTTGTTGCGAAGGTTGTAGAGAGTGTGGTGGCCCGTCAGTTTCCCCGATTCCTGGATGAAGCGAGTTATCTTGACCCCTCCAATCGGGCTTCAGGCCCGGGCATAGCACGGAGACGGCGTTGGTCGCGTTGGTTGATGATCTCTGGAGGGCTCGGGACAGAGGTTGTTCCTCTGTCCTGGTCCTGTTAGATCTCTCGGCGGCTTTTGATACTGTCGACCACAGTATCTTATTGCAGCGGTTGGAGGGGTTGGGGGTTGGAGGCACTATATTACGGTGGTTCTCCTCCTTCCTCTCCGACCGCTCGCAATTTGTGTTAACGGGGGGGCAGAGATCGTCCCCAAGGCCCCTGCTTTGTGGGGTGCCTCAGGGGTCGGTGCTCTCGCCCCTGCTGTTTAACATTTATGTAAAGCCGCTGGGTGAGATCATCCGTGGCTTTGGGGTGGAGTTCCATCAGTACGCTGATGATACTCAGCTGTACATCTCCACCCCGGGCCACCCCAACGAAGCCGTCGAAGTGATGACCCGGTGCCTGGAGGCCGTGCGGGGTTGGATGGGTCGTAACAGGCTTCGTCTCAACCCGGCCAAAACCGAGTGGCTGTGGTTTCCTGCGCCCAGATACAGCCAGCTTATTCCTTCGCTGGACGTGGGGGGAGAGGTTTTGACCCCCGTGGAAAGGGCGCGCAACTTGGGTGTCCTCCTGGATGTACGGCTGTCTTTGGAAGAACATATTGCAGCCGTCGCCAGGGGGGCTTTTTATCAGATTCGTCTGATTTACCAGTTGCGGCCCTTTCTGGATCTGGGCGCACTTCGCACAGTCACTTCCGCCCTCGTTATCTCCCGCTTGGATTATTGCAACGCTCTCTACATGGGGCTCCCCTTGAAGAGTCTCCGGAGGTTGCAGTTAGTTCAGAATGCAGCCGCGCAGGTGATCGTGGGCGCCCCTCGAGGCGCACACGTAACACCACTTCTCCGCAGGCTGCACTGGCTTCCTGTGGCCTACCGGATTCGATTCAAGGTGGTACTGATGGTATTTAAAGTGCTCCATGGCTCGGGACCTGGGTACTTACGGGACCGCCTGCTGCCATCAACAACCTCCCGCCGCCCAGTACGCTCCCACAGGGTGGCCCTACTTGGGGTGCCGCCGCCTGACTGTTGTCGGCTGGCGGCCCCGAGAGTTCGGGCTTTCTCTGTGGGAGCTCCCTCCCTATGGAATGATCTCCCCCCGGAGATACGGGCTATGACGGATATTCTGACCTTCCGGCACGCAGTGAAAACCCTGCTTTTCGAACAGGCCGGCCTGGCCCAGTAACTATGTTTTCTGGTTTTAATTAATTCTAAATTGGGGTTTTATTAGTTTTAATTTTTAACTTAAATTTTGAATAGACAGCCGGATTTAATTATTTAATTCATTTTTAATCGTATTTATTGTGTATTTATTGTATGCTTTTAGTAGGCTGTACACCGCCCCGAGTCCCTTTTTGGGAGAGGGAGCGGTATAAAAGTGCGATTAAATAAATAAATAAATAAATAAATGCTATCGCTAAGTGTTATTATAAGCTTTAGCCTCCAGTCTCAGTATTTTTTGTTGCTGTTCTCTGCATTCTTTCTAGAATCTCAACATCTTTTTTATATTGTGGTGTCCTAAACTGGATGCAGTTTTGGTGAGTTTTGGAATGTAGGAGAGAGCAAGAGCTGTAATCTATGAAGCAATCAATGTTTACAATGATGAAAGTGTTTAAAAGTGTTTATAATCACAATTTAGTTTCATCACAAAATTTAATCCCCCACTTATGCCTTTGGATGGGTGGGTAAGTGTGCTTATAATTTATGTAGTGATCTAGATGCAGCATATTATATATTGTATACTATGAGGATCGGAAATTTATGTGGCTGCCCAGTTCACACTAAGATGACTCTGGACAACTTACAACATTAGAAATCTACAACATAAAAATCATGTACGTCTCCTCCCCCAATGGCAGCAGCATCACAATGAGACCAACTATTTGATCAGCTAGATATCAATCACTTAAAATTCAAATTGCATCTGGCATGGTAAATATTGGAAAATATTCAGACTTTTTTTTCCAATAGAAATGAAAATAGTTGATTATATAATCCAGAGTTTGGGTAGAACAAATGGGAGCCAGGAATTATTGTCAGAAGTACTCTAGTTCTACGAGGATTGGAAATTGCAAACTTGTTAATTAATCTACTGCTACTCTACTAATTACAAAAAAGAAATTAAGAAATTGTAATAATCAAGGGTAACTGAACTTTGTGATCACTTGAGGGCACTAGTAATTTTTCAGGATGAGTCACTTTTCTCATAGGTTTCTGATTGGCCAATGCACAATTTCCTTTCATGAGATTATCAGAAGGATGGTGATTCATAATTAGATCTGCAATATCAGTTTATGTACTGTCTGGAAAATTCCATAGGACTTGGGATTTTCTGGAAAACTCATGATACATGAATAACAGCAGTGGTGGGATTCAAACATTTTTACTACCGGTTCTGTGGGCATGGCAGGGAAAGTATACTGTAAAAATCTCCAGTCAGAGGTGGTATTTGTCAGTTCTCCAAACTATTCAAAATTTCTGCTACCAGTTCTCCAGAACTGGTCAGAACCTGCTGAATACCACCACTGAGCAACAGTAATCAGAACGTTTTGTTGCTATACTTTGCATAATTTCGTTTACCTGACTTATTGTAAATCTAGAGATAAACTGCTTAATCTAATTGCCAAGCAAAATACCAATCATTAGAATAATCATGACCAGAAAGCTAGAATATACCTGAAGCTTTATTGAAATAGTAGTAATTAGCAAAAGCAACAGCTTGGACCAGAGATTAGTTTTCATTGTTAAAATAGACAAAACATAACTAGAATACAACTTAGAAAATGGTATATATAATAACAGTCTTTCTGGCTGAGCATCAAATAAGAATGATAAAAAGAAAATGATATAATTAAGAAAAAAATGTGGAGGCTATCAATCAGAATTAAGACTGTACTGGCAACCTGTAGCTTTTCTTTGAATAGAAAAACATAAAAACATTTTTCATTCATTTCAGTTCACTGAATGGCTCAAGCTTTCCTTCAAGTGAGAGATACTGAGCGTATTTGAATGCTTGTTAGAACATGCAGTGCAAATGTACTTAACTCTATATTTACCTTACTGGGTCAGATATGTAACTATCACTCACTGGTTTATTAAAATAATATGGTTCTACATCCAAAGTAGATCTTCAACTTCAGGCATTTTCCCACTTGACTAGAATGAGAACATTAAAAAGTAGAGGCATGTTATTTAAAACCAGATATTATTTTTGTACCATAGTAAGTTGATTTGAGAATCAGCTTTCTCTCTCCCTCTCTCTCTCTCTCTCTCTCTCTCTTTCTCTCTCTCTCTCTCCCTCCCTCCCTCCCTCTGCCTCTCCCTCTCTCTCTCTCTCACACACACACTATTTATATACAATCTTTTTCTGTTTATAATATGCACTAACCAATTTTCATATTTGAACTGCTCTTTAAGGAATGGGGAAGAGTAACATTCCTCTGTCTTTGTTTGAGAATTAAAAAGTTTAAATCATCATTTAATTTCAAGAGCAGTTATTTCTGGGATAAGTGGAGGTAGTAGAACTGGGGGGAAAGATATGCACTCCTGCCCTTCTTATGTTTAGCACATACAATTTTAATAGAATAATTATATCTATTATGTGTAGCAATTTGAGAGAGAGAAAAAACTACTAGATATTTGTGTTACCATTGTAAAGCTTAATACAGGATGTGGGACTCAGTGGAAGTTCACATATGCTGTGTTCAAGAGATTGATTGGACACACAGAAGTGGCTAATCAGAGGCCAGTGCCTGTGAGGTTTGGTGTCATCCTAATGTCAAAAACTTCTCAGATGGTTAGAAAACTGTGAAACACACAATAGCTGAAAAAGAGCAGGGAAATCACTGAAATTTACTTATTTAATTATTCCCCCATTTCTCAAAATCTTTAAATAAAAGTACGGTAGATTCTTGAAAAAATAATTTCATGGATTTAAGAGACAACTGTTTTTCCCACGTTTTTACTTCCTCTTTTTCTGTTTCTTTCTCCAATTCTTAATATATGTTCCATTTATAAAATATTTAGAGAGTTTATGATAGTTTCCCCAAGTTACCGAGTTAGAACAACAAATCACAATATTTGAATAGGGTTCAAAGTCTCAAGTCCATCTTATTTCACCTAATTCTGCTTTGTAACTGTAATGTTTTAGAATTGCTCCCAGTTTTTCTGAAATGGTGATTTTTGCCTCTGAACTCACCTTAGTTGTCATTCTTTGGTCTCTATAAAAGAAAAATGATGATGCACCTGTTTTGTTATTCTTTATCAGAATTGCATTTTCTTCTTTTAATTTAGAAAACAAATTAATGAGAATGGTAATGTAATGTGACCTATTATGTAAGGAACTTTTAAAGAAAATACACTAGGTGTGCTATGTATTGAAATCAGGAATGATAATGAAAAAATTGATATTGACACTGCTGGAGAAATACTACAACGAGCATAAAATAAAAATATATGTTAACTTATCTGATTTGGGCTTAAGAATAATTCAGAACCCTAAGAAGACATAATCTTGTTTGGTGTTGACATTGTGGGCTGTGATCCTTTTAATAATGTGGTTGACAAATTCATTATTTTAATCTAAGACACATTTTAATTTGTCTTCAGGAAAGGAAAATGGCGGATTTTTTTGTTTAGATTTCCTCACATTTCTATTTTTAATTTTCTTCTCATTAAACACCTCAAACACCAATTAGTCCTTTTTTTGGGAGAGGGGGCGGTATAGAAGTTTAAACAAATAAATAAATAAATAAATAAATAAATAAAAGGAAAAAGGAGAATAAAGCACTGAATTTGGGACTGGCTGCTTTTGATGAAGTAACCAATTGATTGAAATTGGAGCTCTAGGCAGCAGTGCTCAGACACTTATTAGCTCATGCTAGAGGTTTGCTGATGGTTATCATAGCTCAGCATGGAAATGGAAATTTAAAAAGCCACTGCTGTAATTTCCTGAACTGTCCTAAAGAGATTTTGAGGAAAAGATATAAATTAATAGGTGTGTTTGAGTGGGATAAACAGACAATTTAACTCTTGACTGCCATCAGAGTAAATGTAAAGCATTCAGAAGTCAAAATAATTGATTACACAGGGCAGACATAAAACTGAAATTAAAACATGTTTACCTCTGATTTCATAATCAACTCCTTTTTAATCCAATGGTTCTTTTTCTTAATAGGTATGCTTAGATTACAACATCAGGCTGGGAGGGGGAAAAATCCCACTCCCCTTTAAGCAGTCTGTTAAAGATTTAAACATTATATGTCTGAGAATCTTCCCAGAGTTTGAACTATTTGGGGATTTAAACCATTATGGATATATAAGTGATTATGTAGTTGTTGGGAGTCAGGAAATATACAGATTGAGTAAGGTAATTAAATATAACATTAACTATTCCTCATAGGGTGGATATAATAATTCATTATAGGGTGGATGTAAGACAATGCAATCCTAGGTTGCATTAATAGGGGGATAGAATCAAGATCACATGAAATTCTAGTACTGCTTTACAAAGCCGTAGTAAGACCACACTGAGAATACTGCATCCAGTTCTGGTCACCATAATATAAAAAAATATATTGAGACTCTGAAAAGAATACAGAGAAGAACAACAAAAATGATTAGGGGGCTTGAGGCTAAAACATATGGAAAAATGATTACAATAATAAGTTATGTCTCATCTAATGAAAAGAAGAACTAGGAGACACATGATAATAGTGTTCCAATAATTGAGGGCTTCCTATAACATCAAGAGGGTGAAGCCAGAGGTGGTATTCAGCAGGATCTGACCAGTTTTGAAATCCAGTAGTGGAAATTTTGAGTACTTTGGAGAACCGGCAAATATTCATCTCTGACTGGCCCTGCCCCCATCTATGCTCTGCCTCCCAAATCCCAGCTGATTGGCTGGGTCTTCTTTTGTTGCCCTGCATAGGAGAACGGAGCTGGAATGCAGGTTAGTAGGGTGGGAAGGGAATGGGGATTTTTCACTAACTTTCCCCCAGTAGTGGGGAGGGAATGGAGATTTTACAGTATCCGTTCCCTGCCATGCCCACCAAGCCACACCCACAGAACCGGTAGGAAAAAAAAATTGAATCCTACCACTGGGTGAAGCTATTTTCCAAAGCACCAAAAGACAAGATAAGAAACAATGTATGGAAGGAAAGAAGCAACCTAGAACCAGGGAGAAATTTCATTAGTGGTGAGAGCAATTAACCGGTGGAACAACTTGCCTTCAGAAGTTGTAGATGCTCTCTCACTGGAGGCTTTCAAAAAGAGACTGTATAATCAATCATGATATAGGGTCTCTGCTCAAGCCGGGAGGTTGGACTAGAGGACCTCCAAGATCCCTTCCCACTCTATTATTCTATGTTCTATGTTTTAAGACGAAATACAAATAAGAATTGAAGGTTCAATTTTATTGTGTATTGGACAATTGTTTATTGACAATAAAACAGGTAAGAATTATAAATCAACAAAAAATTGCCAAATTTGTTATTTTAATGTGAAAATTATGGCATATGAATTAAATCCATTGTTATTTGAATGGGTTTAGAACAGTATGTGATGTAAATAAAGTATGACAAATAATTGACATATAACTATCAGTTACATGATCCATCACAATTTTTATCTAAGATATTCTAGAATTTGATGAAGATTTAATTTGCACTGAAAACACTGTATAATGTGTAAGAAAATCTTCAGATTACAGATTTCATGTGCAGATTTCAAAGAAATCCTGAAAGATTTTTTGGTCAGGTATCCACACCTGAAAATACTTTGACAGGGCTCTTATTGTTTCTGGAGGGAAAAAAAGAGGCAGGATAAAAAGGCATTTAATTATGTCTCTGGATGAAAAGTAGTTGTTATGTGCTTTATAAAATTCTCTGTATTAAACTGAATTGAGAAGAAGTAGGATGCTTGCCAGTCCTAAAACATTATAGCACACAGCTAAATCATACTGAATAAAAGAATCCTGGCTCTGCAGATTAGGCAGTTAGTATTCTCCAAAGGGCTGTGCCGTGCCTCTTTTGTGACATGATGTTCTCTAACTGCACAGCATTAGAATTTGGTTGGGAAACTTTGCATAAAAGAATTGGAACACTTTGGGTGCTTTGCTTTCAGGAACTTGTTTCTTCTCTTGCTTCTGGGCTGATTTGTTCGTAGAGGCTCAACTGCCTCAAGCAATGTAATATCAGTGTGAACTATGGGGTATCCTTGGAGATTAGCAAGATTTTCTTAAGTCTTTTCTGTTCTTAACCTCTTTCAAGACTGAAGCTAACAAGCATTTTATTCCATTGCAACTTTGCTTAATCTTTCCTTCTGCTATTTTTCCCCTTCCCTCTTTGTGAAATATATAAAAACATTTTTGGTATGCTTTATAAGCAGACAGTGTAGAAGGAATGCTTTGATAATCTCTCTTGATGCTTTGCATTAATTCTTAGCCATAAGATGAAACAAGAGGTGAACCTAAAATGCTCAAATATCTGCCCATTCTTCATTCCTTTGTTTTCTCCTTTCTGGGAAAGTGACCCCTTGCCAGGCATGAACATATCCCAATAATCCCTTTTTTTCTACCATGTTTTCATAACATTGCTCTCAGCAGTTTAAAATCATTCTTAACTATTCCATTTAAACTGATTTTTTTCCTCTTGTTCTGCCACAGTTTTTCCATGAATGTGATCTGGTATGCTTTATCATCAGTATGTTGCTATATGGTTAGAGCTGGAATCTGCCCAGCATTCATGGGCTACTTTACACTGGTATGGGCATACCATCCCACCCTTACTGATCATTGGAAACTGTCGTTCATGTTCATTTGGGCTTGAGCTGCAGAATTGGACACCTGATTTCCACAAAGATGTTGTTTGCCTAGTACTTTCATAGCATTTGTCCAGTCCTATATGTAATTATTGTAAATATGAGTATAACTCTTTTCTGAAAGAACAGTAAACTGCACTAGACCTCCTCCTGTTTAATGGACTGTTAAGAGAGTCCTAGTCCTGAGCTGCACATAAAGTCAATCTGAATAAGGGAGTCAAATTACATTACATGGATATTTCAAGGTACCACTCATACTATCTATGTAGGTATATGATGGACCAGCTGTAACTTTTAAGTGGTCTTCAATCCCCATTGTCATAATTCAAATGCGAGGTGACCAAAGCATGAATGTCTATGAGTAGGGCTTCCTGGTCTAGAAAAGGAGGAGCAGAAGACAAAACTATACAAAGGCCATCCAAGCTATGGTTACTACCTGCTCTTTTAGCAGAAGCTAGAAATATAAGACAGGGATGTCAAATCCACGTCACAGCGGCATCACGTGACATATCGGGACTTTTCCCCCTTCACTAAACTGGCCGTGGCCAGCACGTGACGCAGACGGCCTGCAGGCCATGAGTTTGACAGCCCTAGTCTAAGAGGACCTCTCAAATTGTATGCCAGTTCTCACTCACTGTGTAAATGCCAGTCCATTAAAAACTAAACATGGTAAATTCACATATCAAAGTCCACAACTACTCAGATTAAGCCAGAACTTATTTTAGAAAGCAACAATGTATTAGGTGTTTTCCTTTTGGAAAATTAAAATAAATACATACGTCCACACCAAGCTCCCATACCTGTTTTATTTCCTTGGTAAGATTTATTGTACTAGTATTTTATCCAAATTTATTAATTGCTTTCTCCCAATCCTTTGTGGATTTTTCCTTGACATAGTATAATATTAACCTTCAGTTTTCTAAATTTAGCTTTTAGTTTGATCCTGAATGAAACTAGTTCAAAATGAAACCATCTGCTCTTTAATTATTTAAGTATTTCATATTCTTTAAGTGTGCACATGTCTAATATTACAAACTGAAAGTTGATCTTTTACATAATTTTGTGTTGGACAATATAAAATTTTAATGGAAACAGAAACTGGCTGAACCTGTTGGCAATGGTAGAATTTGTTCTTTTTATTAAAATTTTCCTTTCTCATTGTTTGACTTTTATTAGTCCTTTTATAACAGTTTAGGCTATTGCTTTCTTGTTTTTAAAAGAAGCACTTTTGTTACTAGAAGCATTAGTTAGCCTATAAGGGTTTTGGTGCAACTTGTTACTCAAAGAAATGGCATTGTGAACTATTGTGTTTTCAGACATGATCAAATAAAATTGCAGGAAAAGACTGCAGCAAGTTTTGAAAGATTATCTTTTTTTTTCTGTCACTAACTGATTATCCTTTTTAATTGATTAATGACCTCTATGGCATGGTTATGAATTTTAAAGAACATCAAGCAAAACATTATTTTGAAATTAGTTTCCATTGTGTCTTACTGTAAAGCAATGGAGCAGCCTTTCTGCTCCACAGACCCGGTTAATAAGGGTGACCAAGCACATCTTCATTAAACTGTTGGCGTTGCTGGGCTAGAGGATTTATTTGGTCCTAGCCTACTTTCAGATCACGACCTTAATGAATCAACAGTAATGACTGCACTCTAAAAATGTTTTGTTGAGTTGTCATGGATCTGAAAGCAATTAGTAGTTCAGAACCTTGTATTTTGGAAGAAGGGGGGACCCCAGTGTTTTCTTTTTCTTAATAAGAGAGTCTAGCTGTCACAAACTTTAAAATTCACTTGTCGGATTGATCAGCATGTTACCACCTTCACCCAAATCAAGATAAAAAGAATATTTTATTTTTGAATGTTCTATTCAGCTTATGAACTAAGCGCTTTTTTTTAAAAAAAGCTGTTTATGTAGCATGATATTTCAGGCCGCAAAAGATTTCCAAAAAGGAAGATCCTGTAGGAATATCAGGAAAGCTAAGGTTGATAACATGCTAGAGTTGGTGATATACATTAACAATAAAAAGGGATTTAGATATTTTCAAAATTAATGGAGATGGATATATTATTCATTGAAGATGGCAAAATGCAAGCAAGGAACAAAAGACATGCCCTAGGTACTCAGCTTATATTTTGGTTCAGTCTTCTCCAAGTAGAGAGTATGCATTTCACTAGGCAACTGTGAAGAGTAGAATTAAAGCGAAGAGTAGAATTAAAGCTTAGAGTTCATAGTCAATGGTCAGATATGGCCTATTTACTTTTAATGAATATAAATCATGAATTGCCACTTACAGTACTGAAGGAACTAGTAGATACCAGGCTGCACCTGTAGTACAATACAATATAATACAAGTAGAGCTCAACCACAATTGAGCTCAAAATTTCTGTTGCTAAGTGAGACAGTTGTTAGGTGAGTTTTGCCCTATTTTATGACCTTTCTTGCCACAGTTGTTAAGTGAATCACTGCAGTTGTTAAGTTAGCAATATGGTTGTTAGTGAATCTGGCTTCCCCATTGACTTTGTTTGTCATAAGGTCACAAAAGGGAATCACATGACCTCAGGAAACTGCAGCCGTCATAAATATGAGTCAGTTGCCAAGCATCTGAATTTTGATCATGTGACCATAATGCTTCAATGGTCATAACTATGAAAAATGGTTATAAGTTACTTTTTGTCAGTGCTGTTGTAACTTTGAACAGTCAATAAACAAACTGTTGTAAGGTGAGGACTACCTCAATTACCTTTGAGGTGTTCTGATAAATGGTTGAAGTATCAAATGAGTAGAGGTGCTTAAGGCATTTTCCAAAAGGGGAAAATGGAGGATCCAGAAAACTACCAATCTAGCAATTTCTAAACATCTTAGATATAGTGCAGTAATCATAAGAAACCAATGTAGATTATGGCAATACCAAATTTTGCAATGACTTTATTCTTTTTTAGCCTTAGTAGATTGTGAAATTGATGTAATTACATTTTGATCTCTGCAAAGCATTTGACAAAATGTTTGCAAACCAGTAAAGCATTGGGTGGATGGCATAGCTATTACGGTAAGTATAAAATCCTTTTTCAATAGCGCTCTTCAGTAATTTCTCATCAAAATGGAGTGAGATACTGAATGGGGTATTTTAAGGCACAGCCTTCTGCCTTGTAGGAATTAATTTTTATTAATTATTTGAATGAAAATGCTAGTCAGAATGCAGATGAGATAAGATTTATATCCCTTGAAAATAGAAATAAAATCTGAAATTAACTTGATACATTAGCAAAATGGGCTGAATATTAAAAAACATTCTTCACTTAGAGAACAGAAATTAAATGCACAGTTCTAGAATGAAAATATCTGGCTTGATGATAGTGTTTGGAATAATCTAAGAAACGATTTTGGAATAATAACTAATTGCAAGCTGACTATGAGTCATTTATGGGACATTGTTGCAAAAAAAAAAGGGAAATATATTTCATCCAGATCCACAGAAGAATAATATTGGCCAGTCTCCCTGCAAGTAATGTGTCCAATTCTGGTTACCACACCTCAGAAAGAATTCAGAGAAACTGGAACAGGTTCAGGGAAATGAATCATGATGATCAGAAGACAAGAAGCAAAGTCATATGATTGAAGACAACAAGAATGTTTAGTCTTGAGAACAGAAGACTGAAAAGGGTTTATGATAATCACTTTATAATGACTAGAATGGTTGAGGTCTGTTGTTGGTCATAAAAGATGAAGCTGAGAGAAAAGTAAAATGTGCCTCTTCTATCTAGAAGACAAAGCTTAAAATTTCTTCCTAAGGCTGTCTTTAGGAGAAAAAACCTTCACCTCAGTCTTCACAACAACAATAATATCCTTTAGAAAATAGATATGTTTAGTTGACTGCCATTTTACTAATTTATATTAGAAAAACAAGGATTAATAAATATATAATGCAGGCTGAAACACAATATACATCCTCCATTAATGGCATTCTTACCCATAAATTAGAACTTTGTTCAAGTCAATTCTGAATTATAATACTTTCTTTAGCCACAAGGTGGTGTAACCTAATACCAAGTTAATTATAAAACAAACAAACCCGCATGTAATTATACTAAATCTATGTATTGCTGTCTAATGCTAAGTAGTAAATATAAACCATCAAGTCTGATGTATTGATCATTTATTGCTTATTATTTGATTATTTACTGCCTATTATTTGACCCCAGAAAGCCACTTGCTGAAATGCAAACAATGCTGTATTGTTTGTATTTTAGCAAGTGGCTTTCCAAGAGTCCAATTTTGCTGAGTTTTTATAGATTAAATGTGCAATCTCCTTCATGGAAAACTAAGTCCAGGTAAAAGTTCATTTTAATAGATCAGTAGCGGATGTTCATTGTTCCTGATTGACAAAATAGAAAATATGTCATTATGGCAATTTTGCAATTTGCATAAGAACATCATTACATACGTGACAAAAATATGTATATTTGATTAGATGTTCATTTTGGTAATGAAATTATGCAATTGATGAAGAAGATGTCATTTGCAAAATATCTTTATATAATGATGTAAATCATAATGAATGTTGGCCTGTATTGTATCATTGTCCAATACTTTAACGTTTCAATGTATTTTATTATTTATACTGTATGCCTGTACTGAGGAAAAGGAAATGGATATTGCAGGCCTACAATATTGTCCTTCATGGTTATCATGACATCTTCAGGAGATTCCAAGGAGCAACAAGAACTTCCACTTCTGGGTCAAAAATTAAAATAGCCTGGAGGTTTTTTGGATTTGTTGGATTCCTATTTCCATTGTTTTTCATGTTGGGAATTATGGGAGTTTTCTAAATACATCTGGAGGTCATCAAATGAGGGAAGACTACATTACAAATTCATCCCTCTTCTTTAAACCTGAAAAGTCAACTGTGAGAATATTAGCCATTGCCTTGTATAAGAGTGCTTTTTTTCAGTCCAGACACTTTATGTTCAATTCTGATTTTAATGTCAGTTGTCTTTTGAGCATGGATGATTGACACTGATGGTATTATTGTAAATTAAGTTGCTTTAAAATATTCTGCCAACTACTTAGTAGTTTATCAGCAGGCTTTTAAAGGAAAATATTTTGTAGTGAAAATACTACTTATTATTGACTTAGTTACTCGTGGAATATAAAATTTTCGGATTGTCAGAAGAGGATTTATCATCAGTTTGTATGACCCGAAAAATGCCTGGAATTAATACGGTATTAATTAAGATACATAAAACAGGTTCTTTAAGAGTTTACCTTTAAAAATCTGAAGTAGTTCTTTATAAAACAAAAAAGAACAAAAAAACAAGCAAGATTGTTCATCCCAGAAATGGGATAGTCTCTGTAGTTCAGATTTATTTCAGAATAGGGTTACTGTGTCTTTAAGCACTGAGTTTTGTTGCCCACAGGCAGTTATTAAAGAAATAAATGATGTCTATATGGCCCTGTCCTTTGTGCTTCTCCTTTCAGGTATCACTTCCTTTCCACAGAAATCATTAGCCAGTTCCAAGCATATGAAGGTATTATACTGCCTTTTTTTTTTTTTTTCGAGTCTCTCTCTTTTCCTTCCTCCCTGGGTGTGCCTTGTTTGATTTGCAAGTAACCTGCTAAGTTCTCTCCCAGCTTCCCACCCCCACCCCACTTACGCCCTGCCCACACCAAATGAGCTGGGCTGACTGAGGCAAGCAAACAGCCACAGCTCCTGCTCAAGCATGCATAATGCATACTGCCCTATACCACTCCCACAGTGATGCAAAGGGAAGCTTCGCCACGGCAGGCATTCGAATAGGCACTTTACTCAACTAACACACAGCAACATCTCCTGAGTGCCACAAGGTATTTATTTCATTTTAGCTTTGGGAAGGAGGCTGGCAAGTTTAAATGGCCAGTAAGGCAAAAACAGAAGCAAAGGTTGTATGGGGCGAAATGGGAGGGGGATAGAGTTGAGCAACACATTGCTTGCAATATCTTTGAAGCTGGTGCTGAAGATTTAACTGCATGTGTAACCTGAGAATACTAAGGTGGTGTAAGGAGCATGTGCTTTTAACTGGTGATTTGAGCTGGGAGCCTAAAGGGATAAGACCGGCTGCCCTTTGCCTGCATCTGCACCTTGGCAAACCTGCTTCTTTTTGGTTCTAACTTTTGTAAAAAAAAAAAAAAATGGCTGATACACCTAGCTGTACATAGACTGGGTTCATCAGGGGAGAGCTTGCTCCTCATTTTAAGAAGAAATGCTTATGCTTTTAGCACACTTGCTGAATGGCAAAGAAGGAGAAGCTTCTTACTTACTTGGGGATAGTCCAAGGTTTCTGTTTGTTATGGTTTTCTTAAAATAAACAACAGAATGCTCCATAAAGCACGTCAACATCTAAAAAAAGTGACAGGTGTATTTTTGTACAGTATTTTGATTTGTTTTACATGTTCATAAGACAATTACAGTGAATTTCATTTTCATGAATTAAACCTGCTTCTGTAAAATCTCCCACTTATTACAATCTTTTTTTTTAAGAGTTTCATTTCATCTTCTGTTTCACTTTTTTGCAAGTTTGACATTCAACACTGCAATGTACTGCTGGGATAAAGTTAGTGAGACTTCTGAATGACTTGCACTAAAATACACAACTATTGTGGTAATATTAAATCTATCAATCTGTCAGAGAAAAGGGGCATCTGAAAAATAATTCATTCTATAGTGTAAAAAATACAGGCTTACATTCAAATCATTGTTTGATATGGCAATGAGGTAATCAAATCTTGGTTTTAATAACATTTGGAGAAAATAAACTTTCCTAGGAAATCACTGCTGTGACTTTAAAGCCAAGACTTTAATTTTATAAGTCGCTGAGTGAATAATTTTGTTATAACAATTGTATGATTAGATGTTCTTCTAGGTAGAATTGCATTTATTTGTTTTCTTCTTTTCTCTTTGCTTGGACAAATGCCAAATAGTGTTTAATAATTGGTCTCTATCCAATAACACCACCGCACCCAAAGAATCTTGAGGCTTCTTTCAATTGCCTTTGAATAGATCACAATTTATAGCACAAGAGAGCTCTGGGACAACTTATAGATACGTAAAAGTATTGGGCTAGTGCAGAATGCATCTACTGAAGTGGGATATAAAAAAAGTTAATGCTACAATTAGTGGTCATTATAATATATTTCTTTTGGGAAGTTCCTTCCACAATCTTTTGGACTAGAAGTCTACTTTTACATGTTGAATGTATTTGTGGAAATCTTGCAGTTCTATAAGCTTTATTTTATCTTCACTCCCAAACCCAGAAATTATATACTGAATATCAAGCACTATCTATTTGCATTTAGTCTTATCACATATTGAAATGGAGGGGTATCAGAGGAGAAGCAGTGATGAAAGGGGTATTTTTTTTCTTGGCTGTATGTGTGGTATCCACAAGCACACTACTGTAGAAAAACCATTGGTAGTAGGTTTAATGAACATTAGAGTACAAGTTGCACATATTATTAGGATTAGAGTTCAAGTGATGGGAGCGAGCTCTTGAGTACTAGAGGGAGAAGGTACCATCTAGCACAATATCTCAATCTTGGCAGTTTTTAAGATGTGTGGATTTCATCCTCCAGAACTCCCCAGTCTGCATGCAGTTCTACACATTACACACCCAAGATTCAAATAGCCCCCACTTTTTTGAAGGGATTGTTGTTGGTGAGCATAACTGAAGCCTTCTTTTCTCTTTCTTTGTTCTCATCTGGGTTTGCTATCTCTGCCATCTTTGTTCTTTTTTGTTTTGTGTTGTTTTCTTGTTTAAATGTATGTTTACAATACAAGCTTTAAGGGCATTAAGAGACATTAAGAGTAAACATTAAGAAATATTAAGAGCAAATGTCAGGGGGTAAAATGGACAGATATTTCCATAATTTATGTCTATGGATTTGCGGTAGAAGTGCCTTACATCTATTCTATCTCTAATATAATCATATCAGTAGAATGGACATAATGGATAGAAATTTCACAATTCATAAGTTCCCTCTGTCTTCTTTCAGTTAAGTATGGCAATTACAAATTGTCATCATAAGTTTCTGATGCTTGGAACAGGAATGGAGAACTTCCCACTTGCAGGCCAGTGTTTGCCTACCAGTTTTCTCTATCCTACTTAGAAAGCTTGGGATAGCTTCACAATCTCATTGAGTACACTGAATTTCCAGTGAGCCTCATATGCATTACCCTCATCTAAGGTGAAGGATGGATGAAATAGAAAGCCATCATTTCAAGGTGTTATGGTATTCTGGATAGCTTCTCTCTTTAGATGTTGTCTGATATCACAGGGAGAAAGAGGAGAGTATTGGACTACTGATATCAGTAGACTTGAGAAAGGGTGAGCTGTTGTAAGCAATGGGTTACATGTGTGAGTAGAACTAAGCTTATTAAAAACATCTAAAGACTGATACTTAAGACTCCAAACAACAAATAGTGTACATCATGGAAGTTACATGGTATGATAGAAAGCATATACTTTTGAGCATTCCCTTTTCTTGGTAGGGAAAAGAGAGAAGAGTGAAAGAAATCAGAACAAAAACAAAGATTCATACTAGTCTTTTGCATTTAGTGATCAATTAAAAGCCCAAAGAACCAATGCTTTTGGAACTGGAACTGAATTTTCAACAGTTTGGTTCGCCCGTCATATTCTGTGTGAAATGGTCTATATAATAGAGTTTGGTATTCTCTGAACTTGGTTGTTTGCTCACAAATGTTTAATTACCCAACTAGATAACCTCATCAGTGCAAGTGAATGGTTTGCTTCCTGTTTATATATAGTAGTCTGTCCTGCCAGTTTTCATGAGGGCGCAGTTTTCTCCTTGATTTTAGGGTATTGTTTTCTGCTTGATAGTTTGTCTGATATTAATCTCTGTTTAACTTGGTGATAGCTGCTGGAGAGGATATGTTCTGGATTTTTTAAAAATTCTTTCTTAGCTTTTATATTGCCTCTTGAATGGTATGTAACTTTGGTTTATCTCTATGTGTCTGTTAATGGCTGAATGCCAAGCTTCTAGGAGTTTTCTTAGTGTTTTGGATTTAGTTTAATTTACAATATTCACAGTTTTCCAGTTGAAATAGTTTTCCAGTTGATTCTGTCCATGTGTCTACTTGGTGTTCATAGATACACTCTGCTAGTCTTTCGCCTGCGTAATAGCGACAGTCCTTACACTCTATATTATAGATATATCCTGTTTCTTCTTGAACTATTGGGTCATTTGGTTTATTTAAAATGTTTAAGAGAGCTTTAGTTGGTTTGTGTGGTATTGCAATACCGTGTGGTTATAATGGTCTGTTACTTGTTTTTGAGATGTTTGAGGTGTATGGTAGTGTTTCTTCGCATAACGCGTATTGGTTGTGATATAATGGAATGACTAGTGTGATTTTTTGATAAAGTTGTATGAGTATCCATTTTGTTGAGAGAAAAGTTTTGTTGAGTGGGAAAAGTAACACCCAGAATGAAGTTATTTCATTTATACCTTTAGGCAGGATGGGTGTAGCCCCCATTGAGGAATGGTTGTGTGTCGGTTGCTTCCTGGTTTTCCCATATTTCCATCTTGTTTTTATGTTTTAGCTGAACCACCCAGAGTCATTGGGTTTGGAATGATATACAAATGAATATATAATAAATTTTATCATTATAAAGAGACTGCAAACAACAGAATGGAATTTTACAGAGACAAGTACAAAGTTCTTTTATTAAGACACACATTTGTATTACACATAAACAAACACTAAAGGATGGGACAAAAACACTAAATTTGCAGTTGTTGGTCTCAATAAAAGCAGCAATGTGATAAAATTGCAAAAATGCCAAATACAATTTTCAACTGTTACCAAGAAAAGTATAATTTCTAAATCAAGGGAAGGAATTTTTTCAACCTTATTTGGTTTTGACCACATTTGATCTCAAGTATTGTGTCCAGTTCTGGGAATCACACGTTAAGAATGGTTCTGAGAAATAGGTAAAGATACAGGCCATCAGATGGTCAGGCCCTTCTAGATACTATGAAGAGAGATTGAAGAACCTTTACATGTCTCACACTGAAAAAAGATTATTGAAAGGGGGAGCTGTGTTAGCATTCTTCAATTATTGCAGAGGAAAATGAAAACCAGCTCTTCTTGTTCCAGATTATGGGGCATGTTAACCCTTCCCACACCAATAAAAGAACAATTCTTGTCCCCCAAATTCCCTTAAATTTTCTTTTGGGGATTTTGGAGAAAATAAAGGCAGAGGAGAAAAGAGAAGAGAAAGAGGAGGGGAGAGTTAGGGTAGCTCTTACGGACATAAAGTTCACAGGAGTTTCAATTCTTAATCATGTTTGGATATAACTAATTTACAGACGAAGAGAAGCCATTAAGAACCTTCAAAATGGCATATTTTATAATACTGTGAGTTTTACATACAAGCTGAAGAATTTTTTTTTAATAAACAGCAAAAAGATGATTAGGACATTGGCTTTTGTAAATGGACTAGGACTTGAAATAAAATTTTGAAATTAATTATTACAGTTCTTTCCATGGGAAAATGCTATTGTTTTTTCTTGGAAAAAAATAGATGGAACTTTGTTGGACACTAGAGGGAAAGAGAGAAAGATTATAATTAAACGAGAAGAATGCTTAAATTTAATGTCAATAAGGATTGGAACAAAATAGTTTCACTATTGGACAATATGTGTGAACAATAGGCCCAGGATTTAATTTTAAGTGTTTGCCATTATAAAGAGACTGAATTTCAAAGATGATATCTAAGAAGAACAAGTTTTACCGACAAGACTGATACTGATTTGAAAGAGGGTTTAAAAGTCAGATCACAAGAATGATAAAGAAAAAGAGGCTATAAGGATATACAAACAAAACCAGTTGATATCTTCATATTAAAAGGTCTATACATAATAAACTAAAAATGTGACCTATATTACTATCCCTTATTGGATTTCGAAAGAGGTTTGTTAAAAGTTTTGAAGAATCTTGTGAGAAGAGGCAAAGGGGAAAAAATGAAATCAAATTCTAGGATATTATTGAAAGGGATTAAAGATCAATATTGTTAAAAATAAAATGAAAGAATATAAATTATTTTATTTGATCAAGGTTAAATTAGGTGTGTTGTTATCTCCGGTAATCCCTAATGCACATTTGCTAATCAGGACTGAACAATGAGCTTTTAAGGTTTTATTTACAGCTAAGAGATGACATACTGTATGAGAAGAAGAAATCATTTATTGTATTTTAATAGAAGGTGATTAAGTTATTAAAATTATTTATACTTGTGTTGATGAGTGAAGCTGTTTCTTTATACTGTATATTTCTTTTATTTCTCTTTACTATATTCTTATCTCGTTTTTTTCTGCTATTCTATTCTTTTCTGCACTTTTTCTTTTTTTACATTTTCTTCATTTTAGTTTTAATTTTATCTTTTTAAGTGTGTGTGTGTGTGTGTTTCTCTCTGTGTGTAAAAGAAATACTGGAAAATTCTTCCAAAAAGTTGACTTCATAATCTTACTATCATGTTAAAAAGGCTGTCAGAACTAACTCTAACTATAGTTTTTAAGTTTCAGAGTTATTCAATTTTGGTAAACCCAGTCATACGAGCTGCTTGAGCATAATCCAGCCATAGAACTGGCACCCTACCAGGCAGTCAGATCATTTACATGTTGCTCTAGTCCAGTGAAAATAGCTTGCAGGAAAACATCTACTATACTTCCATGGAAATGTTTAAAGGTCCTTTGCTGAGAAAATCCACATTATGGATTATGATGAGTAGTTTCATAAAATGCAGAGTATGTGTATTAGTAATGGAAACTCAGAATAATTTAACAATAATTCATCTACCAACATCATAATTTATATATTATTTTTTCTTGTTCCCTTGTTTTCTGCTGGAAAGATAACTGTGTAAGTTTTGTAAGACAGACTGGCCCCGCATTAGCTATCTGTTGAAAATGAAAAGTATCCTTCCTTTGTACTAATAATGATCCAGTTTGTTGCTACTGTTGTTCATGCTTCTCTGCAAAAGAAAATGTTTGTCCTTGATAAAATGTGATACTTGATTCGTTGTGCCTTGCAAAAGAGGAAAGAATTTATTTCATTCATATTAAGTTGTTTGTCTTTTGTCTTGCAGCCATTTTGTAGCCTACAGGGTCAAATCCTGGCCAGACATGGAATAAAATATTTGCAGGAATTCTGATCTATAAGACCAGGGGTCCCCAAACTTTTTAAAATGGGGGCCAATTTATAGTCACTCAGACTTTTGGGGGGCCGGACTGGCTGGGTGGGCATGGCTAGGTGGTTATGTGGCTAGGTAAGTGTGTTTAGGTGGTTATGTGACTGGGAGGGCGTGGTCAATTTAGCAGTCCATTAAACAATACACAGAAAGTAAACTTTAATTTGTTATGCTCCAGGGGATGGAAAGCAGGAGAAGGAATATGGCTGCCATGGGGTGTGTGGGGGTCATGTGTGTGTGTGTGTGTGTGTGTGTGTTTCTCTCTCTGGAGGCCTGTTTTTTGCCTCCTGAGGCCTCCATGCCACCTGT
Organism: Bungarus multicinctus; assembly: GCA_023653725.1. NCBI lineage: Eukaryota > Metazoa > Chordata > Lepidosauria > Squamata > Elapidae > Bungarus > Bungarus multicinctus. The sequence continues at coordinate 124,860,594 of CM042838.1, read as the reverse complement.
TTTTGGCCTCGGCCTCCAGAACCATTCTGCTGCCCAAAAACGGGGCTGTTTTTGGCCTCCTGAGGCCTCTGCGCCTCCTGTTTTTGGCCTCCTCTCCTCTGCCTCCAGAAGGAAGGTGGGTGCCGGCGGATAGGTGGGGTGATATGGGTGAGGCAGCCTCATGGTCCTCATAGATTAATGGTTTCGGCGGGCCGTATCTGGCCCACAATTATTTTGCAATTGGTGGTAGTAACAGCAGTTAGAAATGGCCAATTCTGTTCTACTTTACTTTTGTAAAAATGACCTTTATAGGGCAAAATAAATAAATCTACCTCTGTTATAAAGAACTCAGATAATAAAAAGCTTGTTTAGAATCCAGTTTAGTTCTGAAATTTGGGCACAACGGAAATGGTATTTCTTTTTCTCTCTTTTAAGAAAAACAAGAAAAATGTAGCAAAGTTTTACCATCAGTTAGATACTACATTTTTTTTTGTTTGGAAAAGGAATTTGGTGGACTCTGTCATTGCTGCCAATATTTTAATAAAAAATTTGGATATAATTCATAAATTGTTCTCTGCAACTCTTTCTTTAGTTCAACTAAATCATTAGTCATGATCCTTTCTTCACTATGATTTTACATCAATAATAGTGGTAGTGGTATTGTCCTTAGCACAAATTCCTTTCAATTAAAAGGAAAAGCTATGAATCCTTGAATATTAGAAGAACCATAAGAGTACAAGACTGTATTCTTATGGTGCTGCCTAAGAAGAAGAGTTGAATTGAAGCCTGGCATTTCCTTATTAACTTCAGAATTTATATTTATTTATTGAGTTATTGGATTGATTCGTTATCTATCTTCTTTCCATTGTCACATTTGGAATCAAGAGTGTCTACTTCCTGTCCTTCCACATTAGACTGAGACTTATTTAGCTATCTGCCTGTCTATGTATGCATAGCCATCCATAACCATGCCTAATTGTGATGATGCAAAAATGCATTACAACATCAATGATGCAAGTACTACCCTATCATACTTGTATCACAACATATCACACAATTACATAACAAGTGAAGTTTGTACCACAATATTGCAAAATGTGTTTTGTCACTTATGCTACCTTGCTGCTCTGTGTGCTTTATAGCCTACACAGATATGCAAAAACAATTCATTTTATCCTTCCTATCTGCAGTTTTTGAAATTACAAAAACAAGCAAGAGTTATTCAACCAAATAAACATCAATCCATTAACTATTCTCAAATCATCTCTTATGAAGCAAAAATAACTTCGGAATCATAGGAAATATTATAGATCTCATGTTTATTATGGACTATGATGGTCTATAATATGATGGTCTATAATAGCTCATTGAGGTCAAAAGTTGTAACATACTTTCCCTGTAGTATACAACAGAATCTTAGTTACTTGCTACTGGGCTATTGTATGATATTTACTATTTTCCAGATGATTTCAACAAATGAAGTTCATTATTAAGGAGTACTTTCGTTTATAGTTAATGTGATTTAAGCCAATATTCTGTATGTGATTGAAGTTGACCTCATTTGTAAATATAAAGATTTCTGCATGTAACAAGCAGTCTTGCAGAAAAGAAAAATAAAAACAACCCGAGGAGCATTGCTACCCTGTGTTAACCTCTTGTCCTCTTTCAGCTGCAGCTGTTGAAATCTACACGTAGGAAGGAGATATTCTGCTACAAAAATGACCTTTTCTGTACTTTGTTGTTAACAATGAAACAAATATATTTTTCATATACTTTGACACTAAGGGAGTTTCAGGATGATATGTAAATTTAATACATTTCTGGATTTGAATTTAATAAACTATAAAGTACACACTGTAGGAAACAATTAAACATAATCTTTCATGAAAGGGGTAACCACACAATTGTACTTCATTAAGCGACACCTTGTGTTGGACAGAGATTTTGAATTGATTGGCTCATAGAACAAACAGCAGACTCTGCCACAGATTTCTGTTTGCTTTGCTGCTATAGCAACAAGTTGAGGGTTCTTTGTCTTCTGTATTATCTGTGGTTTTTCAGTTAAGCATATTCTTTGTGAATATAAAAAAGTTAAAGCAAACTGTGGGATGGAGGGTCAGATTTAGGTGTGATGAAATAACATTCTTAACGTATATTACCTGGAACAGAATCTTCTTGGGATAAAGATTTTTTAGGATTATATGGCAGTTTAAGCTAAGATGATTGCTCAAGTCATCATTTGCAGCCAAATAAACCTATCTTAGCCAAAATATCTGTTTCAAGGAGTTGCTTTCTGCATTTACCTTCTTAGGAAGGTACATTTGTAGCTAATTAGGAAGGTAAATTGGTAGCTAATAGGGTGAGGATCCTGACTGCATGGTTATTGAATTCCCTATCATATCAAACCTCTTTATTGATTACATGTTGTTACTCTGAAAGAACTTTTGGAATTGACCTTATCAGAAGACGTTTTACTACTGTCTATTCTGTTTTTAAATTTCTGTTGTTGTGGTCTTTTTAAAGTTTATTTAATTTTATTTTATTTGTCAATTGCGTACAAGATAATGGGTATAAGAATAAACATAGTTATGAATACATGAAATGGATACATAAAAGAAAAATAAAAGAAACAATAGGACAGGGACAGTAGGCACATTGGTGCGCTTATGCACGCCCCCTACAGACCTCTCAGGAAAGGGGTGAGGTCAATAGTAGATTTCTCTGAATGTCTGTGGAAGAATATCAACTATCCAGTTGGTGAAACCAGAAAAAGGAACTCCTGGGATATTATTTTACCAAGAATATAAAACTTTACTGAATAAACCACATTTGCATAGAAGAAGCAAAACCAGCTCTGGGTTTCCTGTGCAGAAGCAAGCATAGTTAATTCCCCTTTTTCCACCTGCAGTCCAAAACGTCCACCAATCATTCCTGTTCATTTTGTTATGGGAAACAGCCAGTCATGCCTGGACATCTGCTCAGTGTGTCCTTGAGATGCCAACAATGTCTCACCGTGCCGACCTTGAATACCATTCTCCCACCCTTGCATTCCATCCACCCCCTCCCTGTTATTGTCAAGCTGTGAGCGAAGGAAAAATGTAGGTGAAATTGCGAATCAGTCTTGACAGAATGCATATTTTAAAAAATAGCATTTAATAGAGTAGATTCAGTTCCCCAAAGAGTACTTTATAGCATGTGGGTATCTGTCTGCAACCCTTTAAAGTAGCCACATCTTTTCCCCAGATGACACAGCTACTGAGATGTTGTGCAGCCATAACAAATAAGTGATTAAAATGAAATCATAATACAGACTGATGTGTAAAGATCAATCATGAGAAGATATAATGATTATTTTTATAGAGAAATGTATGGTGCAAGCCATCATTTCAGGCAGCATAAGCCTAATGCATCATCTAACTCTTGATCATGATGGTTCTATATGTCCTTTTAAAAGATCTGCCATATAAGGCACTTTTTACATCTTATTAAGATATTTTTATTGTCTTTATATGCTGTCTTGAGTCTCATACAGTGGAGGGATTCAATTTTTTTTACTACCGATTCTGTGACATGGCTTGGTGGGTGTGGCAGGGGAAGGATACTGTAAAAGCTCCAGTCAGAGGTGGTATTTGCAAGTTCTCTGAACTACTCAAAATTTCTGTTACCGGTTCTCCAGAACTGGTCAGAACCTGCTGAATACCACCTCTGGTCACATAGATAATAAGGTGGTTTTACAAATCAAACAGACAAATAAGTGTGTGATCCGAAATTCTAACAGCATGAATGTAGCACCATGGGATATACTAGCTATGGAAAGGAGACCATTATGAGTCAGTGGTTGCAATCACAGTGTTAAAAATATTCTAGAGCAGGACAAAGATTAGATAATTAAATGTCTAGAATTATTTGGAGTCAGTTTATATAAACTGTGGAATTGTCTGTGCTGTAGATTTGTATGCATTAATTGCAATTAATTAGTATGCATTAATTGGAATATTTAGTTGTAGTATTTTAATACTTTGAATGACTACCAAAAGTTTTCCTGGTAAAGATAAAGAATTTCATCACTAAAAACTCACCTGCAAACAAATAAAATGAATGGCCCTGTGTTATTATAACTCAGAATTAACCCAGCTTTATAACATAAGAAACAAGAGGCTCCATAGTTCCCCCAAAAGGAAATATTTTGGGGATATGAAGTAGAAAGCGATCCCAAAATTATTACCAGTAGGTATTATTATCATATCATTGCTCATCGTTGACTGTGTCGTTGTCTTACTGGTTAGCCTTTCTTCTAAAATTGCAACCTCAGTGCTTAATCTGGACTTTAGTTCCTTCTGTCCCAGCATAGGAACAGCAGGTAATGAGAACAAAACGTTGTAGAGAAGAAACAGTGTCCTGGTCTCTTGTTAATTCCATTTCCTGGATTTCTGTGATGCGACCCCTGGTAACCCCATGAATTTTGTTCATCTCTGCACACATGCAACGGGAACAAACAAAAAAGAAAGGACATCAGAAAGATAACAAAGCAATATTGGCTTCTGTTAATTTCCTGCAATTGTTTGCAGTTGTGTCCGCATTCGAAGCTTTATTATGAAGGTTTGTTTATCTCCTTGACAGGAGTATCTGTCACTGAGTGATCGCAAAGAAAAAAGAAAGAAGGCCCCTCTAGAGATGAAGGTCAGTGTATGAATAGTGTTCTTGTTAAGGGAACTTCACCCACTTTTTTTTTTGCTTTTGTTTGGAGTCTTGATGTCTGACCTGAAAAAGATTTCCATAACTACAAAAAGATTGCTGTGTTTGTGGTCGCCTGTTTCCAAAGAAGTGGAATATGGACTGCATTGAAATAGCATGAGTTGCTTCATGATCCCTCAATTGGAGTGCCATTAGGCTGTCATTCTGGTCAGAGAGAGGTGAAGGAAACTAGAGACCTTATTTTCTGCCAGATATACTTTCAGGTTACTTTCTGAATGGTTTATTTTTGGTTCAGTTTTAATTCAGTGTTACTTGAATGGCTCTTCTTAAATTCTAGCTTGCTGTCTACAGATTAAATATAGTTGCTTTGTTTGCCTCTACCACAAGATTATGGTTAACCAGGACTGAGAAAAGCATAACTGTTTATTAACTCAAAAGATCTTGTGCAGGTAGTTTTTCTCACCATCTGCAATTTCTTCTTTGTGCAACATTAACTGCATTTTACTGAAGAATCTGGGGAGGGAAAAGGCACTTTCTAGATTAAAAAGAACATGCTATTATTTTGAGTACTGAGGGGAAGAAAATGTCAGTCTTTGAAACTACAGAACTAATCTGGAGAAAAATAGTGTTTTCATGCAACAAGTAAGTTTTAGGTAACTGTTTGTGAGAGAGAGACATAGACAAATAATGTAGTAAGGCTCTTGTGTTCAAGGTGTCCATTTGTATGTCATGCCGAGCCACCAAAAGTGTTATTTCAGGCTTAGCGTATTTTGTAATCTAGTTGATTATAAATCACAATTTATGCTTTAGAAATATACATAAGTAAAATAAGCATGGATTAATATGATGCCTGAAACAAACCACTGTCTATATTGTGTAACACAAAAGCCAGATATATATTTTATATGGTTGCACATAACAGACTCTGGCCTCAGTCTCTTGCATCTGTTAATTCTACTGGGAAGATCCTCTTATCTCAGGGGTAGAGGTTCCCTGGGCTGTGAGCTGGTTGCAACTGGCACGCGCATCCCCACTTGCACAAGCATTGGGCAAGTGGTGCATGCACGTTCCATTTGCGTGAGTGGCAGGCACATATGCGATTTCTGGCCACTCATGCGGAACCATCTCCTTTCTCCCGTTCCCACTGGTCTGCAAAGCTGGAAAGCTTGGGGAACTCTGCTTTATCCCATGCATTAAAGAGAAGCTTCCAGTCATCTTATTTATGATATGACTCATTGATGAACTGTTATAAAATTAGATCTATTGCTTTTAGAATTTATACCTTGTTATTAAAGTCCATGTATGTTATAAACATGTTAGTAAAGCTCATCTCATTTACTAATACTTAGTAAAGCTCATCTATCTAGTTTAGTTCTTTTACATGGAGTGTGTGTGTGTGTATGTGTGTGTAAAAAGGAGAGGGGATATTTTAAAATATCCGAAAAATAAAAATAAATAAGAATAGCAAAGCAAACTAAAAAATAAATTTCATTAAAACTTCTGTTTCATTCATGTATTACCAAAAAAAGAGGCCACTTTGCTTAAAAAATATTTAAGTTGATTTTTGAAGGGAGGAATAATTGCTATATTTCAAATAAACGTCCAGATTGGAAAAATTGTGAGCAGATGGCTTGTGTGCTACCTTACTCTGCTATGCAGTGCATGGCACATTATTTATAAAGTATTTCAAGGCTCCTTCTTTTGTATCTTACAGACAAATTGTGTTTGGTTAGAAAACTTCAAACTGAGGACACTTAAATGTGTTGACTTCCTTATAAGAAAGATTATTATAATTTCATAGCCCAACCTTTTAAAAAAATGTTCATCAGATGAAGATGCCAACATGATTCTATAGTCTGGTCCTGCAGCATTCCAGATACAAGTATATGGCTAAGAGGCATTAATCATAATTGTTATAATAATAACAAATATAAATTCTTGTCATTTTGTCATCTGTTTACTCTCACAAGCTAGTTTGGTGAAGTGATTAAAACACTAAGTTTGAAACCAGTAAACTCTGAGTTCTAATATTAGCCTCAAAGCTAACTGGATGATTTTAGGCCAGTCCTTCTCTTTAAGCCCTAGGAAGAAGGCAATGGCACACTTCTCAAAACTTATTTGTCCAGGCAATCAGCAGGAGTGAAGACTAACTCAAAGGAATGCACACAAAAAAGTTTTACTATCAGAATTGTGTATTATGTGATACGCCTTTCTCATTCTTCATTTTGGAGTTGGTAAAAAATTTTTATGGAAAACTCTACCCTTTAACTGGGCAGTAAATTGACTATATAACAACTGATAAAAATAATAATTTCATATTACATCAGACTGATGTACTAAGTCATCCTCTTCTGTTATGAAGTAATCTTAAAAGTATCTCCTTTGTCCCTGCTGGATCTATAGCATCCATCTTCTTACCACTTGAATCCAAATTTCCTGTCTATTACTTCACCAACTAGAATATGACAGACAGGAGAAGGTTGATATATCTTCCTTGTTAAAAGAGAAGGGAAATCTCATTCTTTGTGCTTTTCTTGGTAAGAGTTTAAAGTGAAACTATGCTATTTATCAGAATTAGAACAAGAAAGGGTATCATACAAAAAGCTGCTTGCCTGAACTTGCTTTCGCTTGGAGCTTTTAATAAAAGGTGGATAGCATCTTCTGTATGCTTTTCTTTTGTTCCTGTCATTCCATTCCTGGAAAATAACTGTTTCTAGAAATAGTCTTAACAGTAATGAATTATTAAGGATCCCAGACATAAAAACAGCTGAATAGCTTGAAGAGGCACACTTAATGTTTTTTGCCCCCCAGGTCTGTGGAAATATTTAGCTGGTCATACACTGATGGAGCATTTATTGATGCAATGAATCTCTTTTTTTCTTATAGAATTTTTTTTTTTACACAAACATATATAAACCAAACATAAAACATAAAACCATGTTTCAGTTATATACAGTGTATCAGTTGGTACAAATCTCTTGTGCATAATCTCCATAGTCTTTCCTGTCTAGTTTATATAAATTCTCATGTTATCAATCAAATATATATATATATATATATATATATATACACTTTGTAATACAACACCCTGTTAAGCCCCAATTAAGGGAGAAAGCATACTGCTTTCTTTTCTGTCTTTCGGCTCATCACCAGAGACCATACCGACAGAAAGCTATTTGTTTCGTTGTCTTTTGTTTTACATTGCTCAAAACCTTACACACACACACACACACACACACACACTCGTATGTATGTATGTATGTATATATATATGTATATTACTGTCATTGTTAATCATTTATTTGACTATTACTAACATTCCTATTGGCTATTACTAACATTAAAAGTTAGCTTTTAACTTTTTACCCTTTTTATTATTCTATTGTAATTTTAACCTCAGCCACCAATTTAATCTTTTTTAATCTATTTTAAATTTTCTTATTTGATTGTATTGTTTTTACTAGGCTGTACACTGCCCCGAGTCCCAATTTGGGAGAGGGGGTGGTATAAAAGTTTAAATAATAATAATAATAATAATAATAATAATAATAATAATAATAATAATAATAATAATAATAATTCCATCATTTTATGCGAGCTATTCATCATTTTAACTTAGCTTACATTATAACATTCATATCATCATTAATCAAGTCAATAATAATATAGCCTTAATTTATTTTCTCTCTTCAATTCTATTGTTCTTGTATTAAACAATCATAAAATGTTTCATTTCCCTGTTTTTTTGTCTAACCATTGATAAAATGAATCCCATATCTTATAAAATTGTTTATCTTCTTGCTCTCTAATTTCAAATGTCAGTTTACTCATTTCTGCACACTCCATTATTTTCTTAATAACTTATCCGCCACTGGCATTTTCTCATTTTTTCAGTTTTTAGCAAATATAATTCTAGCCCGTTGTTAATACATTCACAATCAAGTATATCAATTCTCTATTGTATATTTCAGGTATAATATCCATTAAAAATATATCTGGTTTTAAATCAATGTATTTTTTTGTCATTTTTTCCAACCATGTGTGAATATGATGCAATGAATCTCTTGTGCATACTTATCTTTGATAAGATTCAATTAGGGTGCAGATATTAAATTATATAATTAAATGAAATAAGTCAATGTAAGTGGCAGCATGTCTCTAAAAAATGGCTATAGATTTAACATCTTAAAAGGGCACAACTTCTCATACTCTGAAGTAGACATATTCATTTAAAGATTGTTTGTTATTATGGTTGTTAGCAATTTCTGGGCTCAGAGGCAATTTGTCTCTCAATACCAATAACTTAGGACCCAAAATGTAGTATCTCAGAGCCTTCAGGTTTTTGGGGAAGTATCCTGGAAGCATCTACTTTGACAGCATAGAAAATAGATGGCTTTTAGTCTGGTTTGATTTAGCAGGGTTCTCTTTGGGTTTTTGCTGCTCTTAAGATCTCTGGTGTTTTTGGAATTGTTGTTTTACTTTTAGTCAGAATTTCTAAAATAATACTGATATTCTTGTGACAGAACTAGATTACATGGGATTCCGATACTGATTCAGACTTGATTAAGGGGAGATTTTGATGTCTCCTTAATTTCCTCAACTCATACTATGTTTTTAGGGAGTGCTACTCCTCTACTTTTTATTCCTGTAGCCTATTCCTGGCCAAATAATAGTTACCCTGTAAGGAAATATATCAATTATAGTACTGAAACCCAAGAGTCAAAATTTACGATGTCAGGTTAACAAAACTTCAGATTATATTTCTTTAAAATCCCCAGGTAAATATTTAAAATACTACAAATGATGGTTCAAACAAACACCAACAACAGTTATAATGCCAATAAAAATATTCCAAGCAAATCAACAGCAATACTTATCCCTGAGATATTTGTATAAGAGTATACTTCAACTATGAACTGGGCTAAAACCTACTAAAGTGTCTCTTACACAAACACAACACATTTTCAAGATGTCATTTTGTGAATAATAAAGGAGAAGTTTTCTAGACACTGGTTAAAATAATCTATTCTCTAGACAGCACAATGTGGATAGAAGGAAGCTTATTTCCTATTGGTTCCTCATCTTATTAATTCTCATCAGTTCTGCACTTCACCAACCCCTCCCTCTTCGAAACAGTTTGCTGCCCACGTAGCCTGCAATAGCCATGATATTATTTTGGTTGTAGCTTATTATAATGAAGTGTTTGTGCAATTGAAATGCATTTGTTCCCAGGAATGAGATATTTTGCTTTCTGTGTTTCAGTTAGTTCAAGGTCACCTATATAAATGTGAAGGTCACCTATATATATGTTCCTATGCATAAGTAGTTGGGGTGTATCTGTATTTTAAAAGTAGAAACCTTTACAAGAAGTATTTCTTATTTCCCTACATTATGGATTAGATTGTATCCAAAATAGAAAGATTATGAAAACTCTTATGGGAAAACATAAAAGTATAGAAACATGCATTTGAAAAGATAATCTAAGCTGTTCTCTTTAGTAGAACCATAGTAACAGTTTACCTAGATGAGCAGTATAATCATATAAGGAAAATATTTGCATTGGAAATATAAAGGAAGGCCCTGGGCCCTCCAAAGGATAACTCTAGTGAGGCTAGTAAATATCATCCTCAGATTTCATAAATAAGGCCAACAGATATTTTATCCTGTGGATCAGTATTTCAGTATTTTCCAGGCTTTTCCTCTCTTGACAGAAATTCTTGGCACTAAATTGTCCTAGGTTGACTGAGAATCTCCATAAACATTTGACACTAGGCACTATCTTTGTAACCTGTTCCATTTATGTTAGATTCATTTTTATTTTTAAACACAGAGCTACAAATCATTATGTTTAATCATCAAAGGGCCTAACAGCACATTTATATACATTATATACATGCATTTAATAGTGCTGTGTGTGTTTGTGTGCATGTGTATCTTCGAGTCAGTGGCAACTGACTTGGAAAAGTCCCTGTACTTTTCTTGTAAATATTTCATATTGATTCGCTGTTGCCTGCTTCCTACGGCTGAGGCAGAGTGACTGACCTCAGGTCACCCAGCTGGTTTCATTCCTAAGGTAAAGCTAGAACTCAGTCTCCCAGATTCTAGCCTGATGCTTTAACTACTATACCAAACTGACTCTTAGTGACGCTTACTTCTTATTCTGTAGATAAAAGATTAAAGACAATATAAGATCAAATGTGAACTTTTAATTTAGAGTTTCAGGGATTAGTTGATTATCTCCTGCCATGTTGGTGTTGACTCCTAACAACCACATAGATAGGTTTTCTCCATGAAGAATCTTTTGATCGGTGTAAAATGAATTAATCAGTTCACAAACACTTGAACGTTGCAGTTTCAGAAATATTGAGAATGCTACTGGATATTGTGTAGCATTGTAGGTCAACCAAAAAGTACCTTCTAATACAACCCTCATGTGTTTTTCAAATCCTAATTTCTTTGATAATTGGTCAGAGGTTCCTCAGTGAGAAGAAATACCTGAAACATAGCTTGAGCAAGACTGCTCCCTTTCCCACAGCAAATAGTGGTGAAAGTTGAGTGTATTCTAAACCAGTGAGGATTCTTAATTCAAAAAGAAATTGTGATGAGGCCCATCATTGCCTGACATGGGTACATTGTTAGCTTCAGTTCTTTGACTGCAGTTGAGAATTTAAGGAAGCTGAAAATTAGTTTTGTTTCTGATAGAGCAGGTTAATGAAAATAGCAAAAGAAGATAAAAAAATATCCAAACTATCTACTTCACAGGTGTCCAACTCGCGGCATCACGTTGCCATTACATGACGTTTCATAGCATTTTTCCCATTTGCGGAGCTGGGGTGGGCGTGGCTACTTAGCCTTACAGATAAGCTGTAGCCAAATGTTTATACATTCTCTCCTCATTTAGTGACTACATTCCATTCCAATATTTTGGTTACTAAGCAAAATTGTCATGAGGTGATCATGTGACTGAAAAAGACATTGCAAATATCATTGGTTGCTGTTCTTGCATTCAGTCTCCCTCATTTTTTTTTCCTTTTATCCCTTTGCAGGACAGAGATTGCTTAAAGAAGCTCTCTCTTCCTGAACTGCTTTTCTCTACGGTACAGAGCAAACTCAACTCTGTGACTTTAATTGCTAGACTAGAACTCTCCTGATGGCTGCACAGCTGCCTGAAACTTACCAGACTTTAATCAGTTTCACACTGAAGATTTCTGTTGTCAGGTGCAAGAAATTTGGTCAGAAATGTGCACATTGGTCAGAAAATTGTTGTTTTTAAATTACTGTTTATTACTATCACACATGTGAATAGTCACTAAATGAGATAGTTATTAAACAAAGAGTGACTATATTTCTTTTATGTGGATTTAAATAGCTGATAACATTCTAAAGCAAAAAGAGAGTGATTGAGGTTTTCCAATCATAACACACAAGAAAATGGGCACACATGTAACTGAAATGCACAGATTTTTAGAAATCCAAGAATCTATATTCATGTTCACACAAAATGATGAGACAGTAGGAAAAATTGGAGCTTTGTGCAGGTCTGAAAAACTTATACTTACAAAGAACTTGAAGATAGAGCCATTATATAAAAACTATACTTAACATTCTTTTATAGGACCCAATATGCTGACTCTATAAAACTGCTTAGAGAGGGCTGTAAAGCACTATAAAGCAGTGTATGTCTAAGTGCTATTGCTATATGCTTATGCACATTCCTGTGCAACACCTCTGGGGAATTACAGAGATCTTTAAAGAGATAGACATAGAAATAGAGACATACCTACGCAGATACATATATACAATGCCATATTTATTTATCCACTATTCCTAAGAGGTCTGTAAGAGGCGTGCATAAATGCACCATCGTGCCTACCATCCCTATCCTATTGTCCCCATTTATTTGTACCTATTTCCTGTATTCTTACTCTTGTTTATACTTATACCTATTATCTTGTAAGCAATTGACAAATAAAATAAATAAATAAATAAATAAATTTTAATAGCATATATAACATGGAATACTTTGTAATGGCCTGGTTGTTATACGTGGCAATATTTGACCATATAAATGACCTTTTCTCTGGCAAAAATGTTCATGCAGTAAATATACTGAATTTTAATATTAAAGACATGTTAAGTAATATTAACAATTAATATTAAACTATTTAATCAGAAAACCAATAATTTTTAATACAGTTTAGTTTTATGGCACCATCTTCTGGTCACTCTATTAAATCATTTTTATTTAACAAAAGTCATGGTTCTGAATACCACATGGTTCAAAATTCTCATGCAGCTAGTTTTTCTTTGCTTTTTTGTTGTTTATTTTATTTAGAATTATTTTCTGACTACCCTTCAGAAAATGGTAGATATTCAGTATTATAGCTACACTGTTGATCAATAATCCAGTTCTTAAATTGAGGAGTTTGCAGTAAAGAAGAACTTGCTATCATTTATTCTGGAAAATCCAGTGTTAAAATATTTCATGAAGTACTGAGATCAAGATAAAAATCGTTCACCTTCATGGTACCATGAACGTTGTTTTTGAGAGAGTACAACCTGTGTATTTAGTCTAATTTAGAACATAAAGAACAGAGTTGGAAGGGGCCTTGGAGGTCTTCTACTCCAACCCCCTGCTGAAATAGGAGACCCTATACCCTTCATGGCAAACCTATGGCACACATGCTGGAAGTGGCACGGAAAGCCATCTCTCCAGGCACGCCACCTGTGACTTGTTGCTCTTCCAGGTTCCGGTGGATGCATGCATGCTGGCCAGCTGGTCTTTGCGCATGCGGGAGCTCTGGAAACCAGAAGAGCAGGTGGTCTTTGTGCGTGCATGCACGTTAGAAACTGGAAACAGCTTCAGTTTGTGGCATTCCTGCACAGTGCGCCAAAAAGCTGCTCTTCCAGTTTCCGGTGCACATGCACTCCTGTTTCAGCACTCAGTGCCAAAAAGGTTTGCCACCACTACCCTATACCATCTCAGACAGATAGCTATCCAGTCTCTTCTTAAAAGCCTCCAGTGATGAAGCACTCATAATTTCTGGAGGCAAGCCATTCCAGTGGATTTGTGGGATCAGAGATTTTAGATTTGAGGATATGCTGAAGGCAAATGCTCATACCTGTTCAGCCCTTCACATGGTTTTTTGATTTCAGTCAAGTATTTATATACAAACAATAAAATGCTTTACTACTTTATGCTCTACCATTTGTTGTTGTTGATCAGTAAACTTCACTCCGGTCCTATATATTCTGTGGTGATGAGATCTAACTATTATGTCTACAGGAACTGTTATTTTGGTATACATTTATATATCAAAATATATGCATCTATCTCTTTAACAGAAGCAGATGGAAAAGTAGAATTTGTCTAGAAATATAAAAAGAATCTTACAAGGCAGAGGATCTATTTAATACATAATCCTGTTTCCCATATTCCTCTTCTATAGGAAACCCACAAGTAGAACAGAATAGTTTTCTGCTATTGTTCCTCGGCAATCAATGCTGCTGTTCCTAGAGGTAACCTTGAGCTCTTAGAGGAAGCTGGGTGTAAGTGCAAAAGAACAGTAATACATAAAAAGATGTTACTCACTGCAGGCAGAACATTTTGCACTTCAGGCTGTCATAGTGAAGAAAAAAACACCGTTTTTCTGTAATAGCAGTCTGGTAATATCTTTTCTGACTAAAAAGAAGCTTATTAAAAGGCATAAGTGTTTGTGACTGGAATTCACTTTATCAAGTGTATAAACTAGTCTTTCTGTTTTCAGAATGTTTTCTGGCTTAGGTTGTCTAGCTCTTACATTGACTTTATAAGAGACAGGAGTCTGTTTTTCTACTACCCATCTATATTTCCATCCTAAAACTGTTTGTGACATTGCAATAAATACGCACTCATACAGATGTGACAACATGAAATGTTATCTTTAATAAAATATCTGATCTATTTTAAACATGCATAAGAGCTAGGACACCTCACAAGGAGAAAAGACCTTATACAATGGTCATCCTTAAAACTGTCTGCTCTTATTTTCTGTAAAAGGAATATAATATCTGCTAGTTATTTAATAGATATTTATAGATTCTACTAGTTTACTTAAAGATATTTAAACAATACAAGAAAGGTGATTTTGAGAAGGGTAGTTTTATTTCTGCTAAGATTTTATTAATGGCTTCTATATAAATGAGATAAAAGGGACCATAATATAACTTGTTCCTCCCACAAAACCTTATGAGCCTACTGGAATATCTTCATTCCTTCATTACTATGTAATCAATATGTGTATAATAAAAATATCTCAGTCATTGTGTAGTAATGATATTTTTTTTTTCCTTCTGTCAGACAATTCTTCATCTCTTCTTGAAGATGAGGAGCTAGGTATGGAGGTCAGCAGCTGGCAGCTGAACAACACATCCATTAATGGCCATGATGAAAGTGCAACCACAGCCCGTTTCCCCAGCTGGGTGACTTTTGATGACAATGAAGTTAATTCCACTTCTCCAATAACTACATCTCCTGTGAAAGAAGAATCGTCATCATTATCAGAAGGAGCAACAACAGCAACTACACATGTCATAGATGTGAACACTAGCACCCCTTTATCCTTTAAAAAAAGGGAACGCCCCAAGAGCACCTTGAGTGATTTTTCTAAAGTTCAGAAGCTCGATCTTTCTTCCATTACCTTGGTGCCATCAGTTGGTGGAACACCGCCCTGGAGTGCTACTAATCCTTTCCTAGATGTATCACTAAAAGATGTTCAACCTTCTCCTATCAATCCATTCAGTTCTTTCTTTGAGGAAAGGGATAGACGTACCCAAGGCAATTCTCTATCTGGAAACTCTAGTAAAAAACAGAGAGATTCTCTTCTTATTCTTCATCAGGAATCTGATTCAATTAGCTTCAATGAACCAAGTACACACCTCAGACATAGAGATGCTATTGAGCAACTCAAGCAGCTCCATATTGATGATCCAGATCAGCTGAACATCCTCAGTCTGCCAGATGATGACCATACAATCTCCACTGAGCTCTATAATACCTTGTCCACTTTGGGGCCACCTCAGCAAAAAGATGGCTGGCCAATGATGCTGAGGATACCAGAAAAGAAGAATATAATGTCTTCTAGACACTGGGGTCCAATATATGTCAAACTGAAAGACAGAAGATATGTGCAACTCTTCTATGAAAAGGGACTGGAAAAGCCTTTTAAGGAATTCAAGCTTGAAATAAATCATGAGGTTTCAGAACCCAAGCTTCAAAATTATGATGAAAATGGAAGGATACACAGTGTGAGAATAGACCGTATTACTTACAAAGAAAAAAAGAAATACCAACCAAAGCCAGCTGTTTCTCACATAGCAGAAAAGGAACAGGTTATTAAGCTAGGCACCACCAATTATAATGATTTTCTTAGCTTTATTAGAGCTGTTCAGGATTCATTGATGGATTTGCCTGCTTCCTCAACAGATTTAAGTACTGTAGGACTTAATTACCAAGAGCAAGAAATCACTGTTGATGTAAAGGATGAATTCTATGGAATTTTGGCCAAAGGAGACAACAGGATCTTGCAGCATAATGTATTGACACGAGTACATGTGCTCAGCTTTCTTTCTGGACTGGCAGAGTGTAGGCTGGGCCTCAATGACATTCTTATTAAAGGGAATGAAATTGTTTTGCGGCAGGACATCATGCCTACCACCACTACTAAGTGGATTCAGTTGAATGATTGCCATTTCCATTCATGTGTGGATGAAGAGGCATTTGCCAGTGCCCATGTCATTATGTTTAACCCTTTGGATGCTTGCCGGTTTGAACTGATGCGCTTTAGGAGTGTCTTTTCTGAGAAGACCATGCCTTTTACTTTAAGGGTTACGGCTAGTGTCAATGGTGCTGAGGTGGAGCTTCAGAGCTGGCTGATGATGTCACCAGGATTCTCATCCAACAGAGATCCTCTAAGTCAAGTCCCCTGTGAAAATGTAATGATTCGTTATCCTGTGCCGCATAAGTGGGTGAAAAACTTCCGGAGAGATAGTGTCCTTGGGGAGAAGTCCTTGAAAGCAAAGGTGAACAAAACTGCTAGCTTTGGATCCACCAGTTTGTCTGGCTCCGAGCCAGCAATGAGGGTAACACTAGGAACTGCCAAATACGAGCATGCTTTCAATTCCATTGTGTGGAGGATAAATCGCCTGCCTGATAAAAATTCTGGTGGGTACTGTGGCATGAATTAGATTAGCGTGTAAGAAAGGCATGTTAGTATAGTTTCTCGATATCTTATTCAAAAATTCAAATCAGTTCTTGTGTGAAATGAAGTTGTTCCATTTTCTGAAAGTATGACTATGTAGCAGTAACAACTAATTTCATCATCTGTATACAGTGTTTCTCCAAAAATAAGACCCAACTGGAAAATAAGCCCTAGCATGATTTTTTAAGATGTTTGTAATATAAGCCCTACCCTCCCAAATAATCCCAGTTAAGATTATCAGCCAGATGAACACATTTAGTACCGTATTGCCCTAAAAAATAAGCCCTAACTGGAAAATAAGCCCTAATGCATCTTTTGGAGCAAAAATTAAAATATAAGACCCGGTCTTATTTTTGAGGAAACTCGGTAGTACCTCAACTTTCTTTCAAAAAATATGCTTTGGGGTGGATAGGAGGTATAAGTAACCCCTCATTGCAACTCGTAAAGTGGCTATATCATCAAGCATCTGATCATATAATAGACTCCTTGTCCAACAGCCAAATAGTTTTCAACTTCCACAAGGATAATATCAGGAGAAAGATAACGAAGGACCTGGTAATGTATTGATGCAATATTTTTCAGGTTGCTAACTATTTTTATTTTGTCTAATATGAAACCTTTCCCTTAATTAGTTTCAATCACTAAGCAGGCCTCCTTCAGAATTTTATTTCTTGTGGCAAATCTCACACAACTTATTAGCTGTAAAAAAACAAGAAGCTGTAACACATTGAGCCTTCTGAAGATGTAATTGATAATCTGCCAGGAAAACCAGTACTTTCTGAATTGAAACTTCAGTGAAAGGCACCAGCCAACCTTTCTCACATAAAGTAGCTCAGCATGTGTGAGATTTCAGAATTGTTCTTTTGTTCTGAATCTGTAGGAAATCAATTATTTTCCACCTAAAATTTTACTTAATATACTCTGTTCTCAGCTGGAACTGAGGAACAGAACTGGAATTTTTACTAACAGAATTTTTAAATTAGTTTTAACTCTTCTCTAATGTTGGGAACAACTACCATATCTTTCCTCAGCAGTTTAGCTTCATGAGAGGAATTTCAGAGAATGCTGATAACTGCCTGACTACAGTACAGCACCATCTTGTCTGGACATGCCTGATCTCCTGGCATGTTACAAGCAAGGCTCTATTGAGAGCAAAGTCAGTTCCTTTCTGTTCCATCAGCTTTGTTGCTGTAACATACGAAAAGATAAGACTCTCAAGCAATTGAGTCTTTAGTATGTTTTTCAACTGAAAGCCCATGACCATCTTCTATAAAATTGGACAATGAATAGGAAATTTATTAAGTAAATTATATTATAAATTTATAAACCACCCTGAATCACCTTGTAGGGGAGATGAATGTCATAGAAATTTAATAAGTAAATAAATTGAAATATCTCTACAGCACAGTAGTTCTAGCCCATTGTTGACACTGAATCAAAGTTAGCTCTAATTAACAGATTAAAAACCATTAACAGAATGATTTTTCTCATACTGAAAAGCATTCCTGTTCGCGTCAGACAAGAAACACACATGAAATAAAGTCAGGGATAATAAAATGAATAGCAGCAGAGATTATCAGGTAATAAGAGGAGTGATTTTATCAAAAGGGAAGACAAAATCTTCCGGAATTTGTTCCAGAATTGATATATTTTGAGGAAGTTTGTCAAAACAATACTGGAAGTGCTAAAAAGTATTTCACGGAATTGAAAGTTTTAGAAATGCATCTAGTTAAGATCTCAGAAATTGAAAAGGATTGGTCATAGAATTTGAGCTCCTTTATTCTACATGAAGATCTCTCCTGATTCCAGAAATCTTTTGAAATCCAATCACGTATCTTTGTATTTTTTATATAATCCAAAGTCTTAACAAAAATAAAAAATAAATATTAAAAGTTATTTTCTCAATTACTTGCTTACATATTTATAATGTTAATTATTTCAGTCCAAAGGCTGGGTAACTCCACCAACTTACAGACTGGATTCCCATATGATTTTAAACAAATAAAATCAATGAAAGTATGAAACCAACATTATCCTTTGCATGAACACTGTAGAACTGTTGCATATAAATTATTGGGCCATTGTAATCAATGGATGTTCATATGACCTTGGCGTAATTAAATTTTACTTCTCACTTGGGCCTTGGTATACTGATTTTGTGATGCACAGAAATAACTGTTGTCGATTCTGGACACAAGGCGAGTGCGCAGCTGTCTTTTGTTGTGTTTGAGAAACAGCTGTTATGATGTCATAACTCTGAACTTTTTTAAAAAAGTTACGTTGAGCCAGTTTGAAGTTGTAAGATCAAAACAGAATTCCTCTGAAAAGTATTGCTCTTTGCAGTATTGTTCCAACAGCAGCTTGATAAGTTCTGATGTGTGCTTCTCCATAAACAATTTGTTGATGCTGGCTGATAAATAACGGGCCTTGTTTATAGGCTGTGAGAAATCTCTGTCCCAACTGCGTATGATTCATTGCTTCAATACAAAAGGATGTTTTTAGTTAGACAGCATCAGGCAGAATAAAGAATGTTGAGAAAATATTGATTCATGGAACTGTTTTTCTGCCTAGCCTGAAAACTGGCCAGCACATATTGAATAAGAATAGAATACAGCTTTGGGACTGTACACTGTAGAAAACCAACATTTAATCAAACATCCCTTTCTCAATGTGTACTGTGTGAAAATTGCTGACGTTTTAAAATAAATCTCTTGCAAAGTATTGTATAAATTATATACATGCACATGCATACAACCAGCAAGCAGGCTTTGTTTTTGTGTCACACTGACTTCCACTATCTTTGGTTTGAAGCTTTGTGTATTGTTTGAAGTTAGCCAGAATGGCTTGTAACTGTGATTTATGATACATGTGTTCAAGACAATTGTAGCCTATTCAGTAATTCATAGATAAACAAACCATGATTTTTGTTGCATTTGTTAATCCCAGTTACAGAGAAAGACAGAAAAAGACACTCTTAAATTAGGTAACTTCCCCCAAATAATGCTGCAAACAGAGTGAACAATTATGATTCCATATTACTAGTGTCCTCCAGAAGACTGGATGATCTTTGCTTCTCAGACATTCTTTACTCCTCCTCTAGATGATGGTGAGACTCTGGCGATGCCTTTGAAGCTATCAAAAAAAATAATACCCTGATTCTGCTTCTAAAGTAGAAATTAACAATCTTATTGTTATTGAATGGCATTCAGGATAATCTGACACTGCATATCATTCATCTGTTGGCTGAAGCAAGTTGTGAGCAGGTCAAAAGCCAAAGACAACTAGGATTCATCATTTTCCCATTCTATCAACCCCTTTGTCCTTTATTCTCTCTTCCCTTTTGACACTCTCATATGTCTCTTTCTATCCAGAAAACTTCTGCTGAACAGATTGACAGTTCATGCCAGGAATCTAAACTGATTGCTGACACAGAACTAGAAAAGGATACTACTGCCCTTCCATATTTTAAGCAAACATCTACATAATTTATACTAAGAAATACCACAATGTCAAAGAAAAAAAAGAAATCTTCCATGTACATGTATGCATTAGCTATCATAGTTAATTTCAGCTTGGCGGTATGCATCATTTCATTGGTATCTTACATCAGCGGTCCCCAACTTTTGCAGCTTGGTGGTCCGGTTGGGGGCAAGAGGGGAACTGGTTTGTGTGATCAGCAGGTTGGCACACATGTACACAGCAACCCCCCTACATACACATATACAATTCCCTACCATTCATGCAAGTAGAATTGCACAGATGCATGCGCTCCAGCCAGCCACGTGCATCACCCAATTCCTAGTGGGCCACATCCCAGGGGTTGGAGACCTCTGTCTTACATGAAAGGCAAAATAATATAAACCATGATTTATATCCATGAGAATACTCAAAATGATCTTGATGTATGGCATCTGTACCATTTTTGTCTCTAGTATGTGTAACAGCAATCAGGCCAAAGCTGAAAACTCTTCACATAAGAATAACATGGGATTATTCCTATATCACAGACAGAGAGATTGGGGCTCAAATCATGGTGCACAAGATCATTTCGCAAGTTTTGAATGAGAGACTTACAAGTACAGAATTCACATATTTAAGCAGAAAGTTACTAGTTTTAGTATAACTGAGGTTCCTGCCATTGGTGATTTTTGTGATATTGCAAGAAGGCACACTTAGATTCAGGTATTTGGGACAAAAGTTTGACCAACCATGTTCCGTACTCCTGTATTTGTTGATTAATCCAATGTATCACGATTTTGCTTTAGAATTTAAGCCTAATTATATGTTTATAAAATTACATGAGTAAACAATTCCGAATGGGAGCAAATTAGTCATCTGGAGTTCACAGCAAGAAGAGCAGCTGACAAATACAAAAAAAGTTTTAAAAAAAAGAGGGGGGAGGAAAGTTAAGTAAATTTATTTCCTCTTTTTGATGTTAGTTTTTTGTTAAAAATACCTCAATATCTTCTTATGAACAATTTCTGTAATCATAACTTTTGTTTGTACCTTACACAAATGTATACCAAAGATTTGCTTTGCAGCCCGATTAAACCATGCATTTATTCTTGAATTTTTCATAAGACAGTACATGATTCAAAGTGATTATCAGTGGTCATCAGCCAAAAACTATGAGTTGTGCTTATTTCTCTGTTGCAATCACACCTCAATCCCTATATTTTAAAAGAAACTGGGCTTTCTTTACTGCCTTGGGATTGAGCATTTTAAAAGACGTTTGTATGCATTGGATTATTATTTTCTAAATTAACATGTAGAACTGTTAATAGCATGCATCTGTCTTAACTATGGTACTATTGTATATGATGTCAAGTGATAATTCTGTATGAAAGAAGAGACAACCAGACTTTAGCCATCATTAGCTGACAGTTTTTCAAATATTTTTTCCCAGATTCATTATGATGTACAGCATTTGCAAGGAATGCCAGAAGGACTCTGAGAGTTGTATAGCAATACTAAAATGTGTGGGCAGTATGGCTTTCCAACTCCCTTCAGTTATCTAATTTTGTCAGTGATGATGAATTGTAAGGATTATAGGAGCTGTAGTTGTTTAGACATGTTCTAGAAGTAGAATATGTGGTACTAGTAATATTCTAGTGAAACTTTATTTAATGCCTGTGTGTCTTATCAAGTTTGATTTTAAAAAATAACTTTGAGTGTCTTCATATTTTATGTCAGAAATGCTGACCTCAGAATTTTAACATAATAATTTAATATTATGGTATTTGTCATCCTTTTTCTTCTAAGATTCCATGTTGGTATTTTCAGTTGCCGTATTCTTTCCTTTCTGTTTAGCTGCAGGTCATCCTCATTGCTTCTTTTGCCACCTGGAACTTGGCTCAGACCGGGAAGTGCCTTCTCATTTTGTCCGCTATGTGGATGTAGACTTTGATATGCCAGCAAGTTCAGCATCCAAGGCTGCCGTTCGATCCATCTCTGTGGAAGGCAAGACTGATGTGAGGAAGTGGGTGAATTATGCAGCACATTACAATTATAAGGTATGGTTGAATAACTGATAACCACCCGTTCACCTACACCCATACCCACACCCACACTTTTGTTTTTCTTCCAAAGTTGGCGTTGCTTCTGGGTTTGTTTATTTTTGCGTTCAATAACTTTTGATAGCATGCCTTCTACAGAAACATTATTGTATGAATAGTAAGATCCTCTATGCTATCTGATATATCTTGCCTGCAGTAATTTAATGGATTAAAACAATCTCCAGCTTTTTGGCAGAATATATGAGGCCCCAGGCTCAGAACCTGACATCTCAAATTAAATGAGCTCATATAATAAAAATCAGAAGCTTCTTTTTTCCTGAGCCACAGAAAAATCACATTTAATTACAATGGGACAAAGGTCTGTGCATTAGCTTTTTAATATGGTCTTTTAAATTACCGTATCATAGAATGGGAAGGGACCTTAGGGGTCCTGTTGTCCATCATATTTGTTAGAACAGAATTATTCACTCCCATGAGTTATAACACTCTATGCAGAGCCATATTTGGAAACATGTACAGCATATAGCATTATTTGGGAAAGGCCTTATTCTCCCGTCCAACTTGCTTGTTTGGATTTGTTTTGGACTTGCCACAATGTTTAGCATGTTCATGCTTGATCTGATTATCCTTCTGCTTTATCAAACATTCTTACTTTTTTCCTTCCTTCCTTATTAAAACGTATTCTTTAATATTCTTTCAGTTCTGCTTCAAAATTTCCTAGAGTTATTTTTTTCCTCAAAACACCTTGTCCTTCTTTCTAATTTACTTTTCTTTAGTTAAACTTCAGTTTTTAACCTTAAAACTTTCTCTGTACTTACCAATTTTTTTGCCCAAACAATGAGCCGCTTCTCTTACTTCCTCCTTGAATATTTTGCTAGCTCTTTTATTGTTTTACAGGTAACTTAGAGCTATATTAGTTTAAAGCCCCTCCCCCTTTCCCCCCAAGTCACTTCTTTTGTTTCTTTCAAGCATCTGGGCAGAGGGCCAATTGCTCACTATAGGACAAAAATACATTTCCTTGGCCTATACAATGCTATTCTTTTCTTGAGCCTTTACCCTTCTCCTAATCACCTCTGTGGCAACTTCCCTGAGGAATCTTGCTGGCCTTCTCCCAGCCTTACTATGTTTTGTTCAGCTGTTTTCCATCTCTTCCTTTCTTTTTCATAACAAAGGGTTAAGGAAAATGACAAGATTACCTCCCCTGTCAATTTTACCTGGAATTCCTAGTATTCAGTTTGATAGTCAAACTAGATAAAACTATTAGATAAAAACAAACTATTTTACAACTGTATAAAAGCAGCTATAATAGGAGGATAAAGAGCTCACCCAAAGGTCTATCACACGGTAGCCATCTTAAACAGCACACACCTATATATGTGGTACCAGCACATAGAGAAATGAAGAGTCTCAGGAACACAACATATTTCAAGAGTGTTTATGTTCAATTGTCCTGGTAAAATTTACTCTGCTAGAAAGGTTGATAGTCAGCTGATTAGCGGCAGTCTTGCCTAAATACACTCCTATTTTCAACTTAAATCTCCCTTCTTCAGCTCACCGTTTCGTATTCTTTCTTCTAGGAATACCTTTTAGATCTTGAATTACTTAAACTGCTTGGACTTTGTCTCTTTGGGTCTTTTTCTCTCTTTCTCTCCAATTTGCCATTAGGAAGTTCCAGTGAACACCAGGCTCATCTCTGAGCAATGGCTATCCTCCAGCTATTTCTCAATTGTCCCTATTTAATACTGTTCAGCTCTACTTCCCTATTTCCAGAAAAGTGCTTTTCTGTGTACTTTAGGTCATGCATTCCTGTGGAAGAAGCTAACCCATGGTTTAAGAGCCATAGTGGCACAGTGGTTAGAATGCAGTACTGTAGGCTAACTTCCTGCTAGCTCCAAGAGTTTGATTTTGAATGACTCAAGATTAAGTCAGTCTTTCATCCCTCCAAGGTTGTTAGGGGCAATATGCTGACTTTGTAAACCACTTAGAGAAGGCTGTAAAGCACTATGAAGCTGTATATACAAAACGTCTAAATCCTGTTACTATTGCTATTGATGAAAGGTAGGTCGATGTGCTAGTCACACCTATATAAGTGGTACCAGCACATATGTGTTAGTCTTAGCCATTCAAATGTTTTTTTAAAGTCTCTTGGTTTTGGGATATTACATCGTTGTACTGCTTACATCTTTCCCATTTGTAAAATGATAGAATGGCTCATGTTTATAGATTTGAAGAATGCATACTTTCATGTCTACGTAGACCTTGCTATTTAGACTTAGATTTAGAATAACTTTATTGTCAAATTGCCCCTTCTTTACTGTTTAACAATTTGACTCATTTACTAATTTAATGTTTCTTTATTTGGCATCTCTATGGACCTATGTTATGATGTTATGCAAAGGCCTTTCGACTCCAAGGTGTAATTTTATTCCATTGTTTAGGTTAATTACACCTTCCCACATCATGTTTCTTCACCAAAGAGCTTCTTCTGCACATTGTTTTCTGGATCAGTTATAAGAGTCTCCAAATCAAGGACCAACAATAGATACCACCAAAGAAGCTACTATCCTATTGCCATGACTCCATATGCTTCTAGTGTTTGTACACAATTTTTTCTCTGTAACATGAGTCTTGTTTTTCCCCAACTACTGCATAATATTAAGTTACAACTTTAGTTGCTTGCTTCATCAAATTGGGTTTATTCCTCTTTGTTCATTTGAACATTTAAGAGCTCATTCCTTTCATGGTGGTAAAGAGCAAAAAAAATTTTGGAGACACTCCCCTTCTACATCTTTTGCCAATGCATGTCCTCACCATGTATAGTAGGGGTCCTTCTCCAGGGGCTCTGTACCCTAGGTGCTTGGTTTCTTGTAGCATCAAAGAAACCCTCAAGGTTTTTGCAGATTGGAAGGCATTGTAGTCATACTATCCATGTAATATTGATCATACTTCAATAATGTAATACATAATAAAAATATAGTATATCTACTTGAAAATTCAAAAAACAAGAAGAAATAAAAATGTTACACAAGAAAATATATAAAAAGGACAATAGTAAAAACATCCCGTAGTTACAGTTACTGTGTATCCTAAGTACATCAGCTGTTGTTAGACTTCAAAAGGAAAAATTAAATTTTCAGTGTTAATCAAGCATGTCCAATTGGTTTTCCAAAGGGAGAGATAATGGGACAGTTTCTGATTAAACGAAACAACAGAAAACAAAAACAACAACAAAAATCAGAAACAAAAAGAACAGAAGTATTATTTGAATGCTGGAAAGAAGATACTGTTAGGAATATACTCAGGCTGGCTCTTTCCTAAATCAATGAGTTATAAGAGAGAGGGAAGGTAAAACACAAATGTAGTTGCAAGATTCCATTGATACAGATTAACAGATTGGAAGGGACCTTGTAGGTCATCTAGACCAATCCCCCCGCCCAAGCAGGAGACCCTACACCATTTCTGACAAATGGCACTCCAGTCTCTTCTTGAAAGTCTCCAAGTAATAAGCTCCCACAACTTCCGATGGCAAGTTGGTTCAACCATTGGTTGATCGTTCTCACTGTCAGAAAATTTCTCCTTATTTCTAGGTTGAATCTGTCCTTGAACAGTTTCCATCCATTTTTCCTTGTCTGGCCTTGGAAAATAGATTGACCCCTTCTACTCTGTGGCAGCCCCTCAAATATTGGAACACTGCTTAGTCTAATCTGTTTCCTGACCTGATCTACTTAGAAGTGTGCCTTTTCTGTTAAACTACCTGCACAGTGGAATAACCTTTCTCTTGGAGTTCAAAAAGCTCTTACCCTCCACCTTCTTTCGACATTTTAGTTTGGCCCTATTTCCACAGAGATATGAAATTTGGAAGAGTTTCATCTTGCCTTTAGCCAATTTACTATTCTTTAAATGAGCTTTGACGATTTGGCTGTTTCTCCAGCCTCTAGTTTAATTGAGTATGAGTCAGCTTGAAAAGGTTATATCCAGTATTATGCTAAGTCTGTCCCTCCTGGCTATGTTCATCTGTTTATTTCTTTGTTGAGTTAATGTATTGGATTTTGTTTCCAATCTGTACTCTGCTGTGAGTTGGCTGTCCTTATAAATTTAAAGTATAAATAAGTAAAATAAATACATGTTGGTCTTTCTTTTATATTTGAAACTGCTAACTTTAGTTCTCTTTTCATTAGAGTCATCCCATTTTTTTTGCTTTCCTCAGGCAGTGAGGAAAGCTACTAATGAAGCTTTTTATGAGCCATCCAGCACCTTTCCAGCCTATAGCCTTAGTCTTGTTCTTTCTGTATTTTCACATTAACATTGAAATCCTTTCAGCTGTGTTTCCTGTCCCAATTTATCTCCTCTGATGGAAGACACTCTTTCTGGTAGGCAAAGCATTGGCTCATTGGCTGAAACCCTGGGTGCTTTATGTCCTTATATCTTTCTTCTTATAGGAACAAAGTAGGATGCCCAGATATTTCATACCTTCCAAAATCAGTCTGTACCTATTGTTTGGAATCATTGCCTATTTTTCCCATCACCAAAACACCATTGGAAATACAGCACATTCTTTGAACATCTGTGGCAATTTAGCCTTTTATCTGAATTGTACAGTACAGTTTCACAAGAATTTATGTTTGTTCCTGGCCTTCTGAGATCCAACTCCCCACCAGCTCCCAGAATTTATCCTAAAGAATAATAGTAGCTAACAAAGTTTGCCGCAAGTTATCCAAATAGCTGGGTTTCCTTATAATTATCCCTTACTCAGTATAATTTCTATGTTCATAAATCTAATGGAGAAAAATAAAAAGCACATTACATATATGTGGGGTTTTTGTTTGTTTGTTCCCCTACTTGTTTTATATAAGGTTGGGGGGATCCTTCCCTCTCAAATTTATATATCCACTACATTTGGTGGACTTTTCCATCCTGCAAATGGCACTTTTCCATGGCACCACTTCAGTATTTCCCATGTTGGCAGCATGAGAGAAACCTGCTTTTGCTGGAATCAGTTCTGTATACCTGTCATCTGTGAATCAGAGGAGTACTGCCCATTCTTGCTTTGGGACAAGTCATTCTTGAGTGAAACATACAAAACAAAAACACCTTTTGCTGTTTTCCACAAAATTCGTTTGTTTTTCTTTCAGGTGGGAATAGAGAGGAAAAAAAGCTTGAATCCGGATAATTTGGGAGAAGATGGCGATAATGCCAAGGAATGTGCTGTGCAATGAAAGGAAGACGTAGCTATGTGAAAACAATAGAAGGAATAAGAATTGAAGAAAAGGAACACCGTGCCTCCCTTCTGTAGTCGAAGAACCAAGAAGTATTTGGAGTGACATTTGCTCTCTAAACATTCTTTAAAAAGTCTTTTGGAATATGTTTGCTGAGTAGTTTGGGTAGAATTACACTAAGTATATAGGCTTGCAATGCATTCAAGCCTGTTTTCATCTGTTCCAGTATACCTTTTAGAGAAAAATAACTGTATTTTGTCAATTACAGTTGTCAAAATTCTAGTCTTGCTAAGTATTTTCCAACCATACAATTGACATTTCCTGAAGACTGGTAATTCGGTCTTCAGTGGAGTTTTTCCAGGTGATCTGCAACAGCCCTGGGGATGGGAGGTATAGAAAAGACACCAGATTTTCTGTGTTTCTATCACGCCTTTCCTATCAACTACCAATAGGTAGAGAGAACCACTGGGAACTTCAAATGAAAGACACATGATCTCAGTTTTCCTGTATGCCATCTTTGGGGAAGAATATTTAAATATTGTATACTTCTCTTGATGAATCAGAAATATTTTATGCAATTTACTGAAATGCCACAGTTATTCTTTAGACATGATTTAGTTATAGTTACCAGTTGACAGGGACTAGGTGACTTTTGGATCACTCTTACCTGGGAAGATACTAAGGGAAAATAGATTTAATCTCAGTTATATATTTAGCTAGGCTGGTTACTATGTGTTCCTCAAATCACTACCATACTGCATACATTAAGTTGAATTTTAAGTTTTGATGGGGTTGGTAAAAAGTTGCTTAACTTTTGTAAATGCTGATAATGCTACCTTCAAATTCTGTCTTAACACTACATTTTATTTCAGAAAAATAATGTTCTATGTTAGTAAGCAATTAATGTTATTACTTTATACAAGGTAGACATGGTGGCAGTTCAGAGAAGGTTTTATGAATTCTTGTGTCCACACTGTCTTTTTCATAGAGATGAAAACTTGACTTCTTGAAAAATCTCAGCTTATAGCTGTTTTTTAAAAAATCAAGTTTCTAGTTTTCAGATTTCTGGGAATATTCTTAAACATGTCTGGAAATATCTTTGAAGATTTTTTTATGAGTACACATTGGAGCTTCAGTATTCTCTATATTCTTTTTAACCCCCCCCCCCCCCATGCTATATAGGAATTATAGTCCAATATATTGGGAGGAGCATCAAGTTGGGGAACTGTGCATATCTAGAATCACACTTTTTCTCAAGCAAGAATTTGGAGTATTTTTCCATGGGTATTGATATGTTTGTATGAGTTCAGAAAATTCTGGTGGTTTTCATTTGCTTCTGAAAATGCCAGCCACAGTTGCCAGCAAGACATCAGGAAACCTGTTGTCTAGACCAGTTACTCAACCCTGAAGCACAACACTGCCCAATGGATAGTGCCATGAAAGCCTACACACAGAATCCCGACTGAAATATTCTAGTATTGTAATAAATCCCAGTTTTAAATAAATTACAAGAGCTAGACTAGATGCAAATTTCACATATTTTATCTTACAGACCATATTATTCTGGCAAATGGGGCTTGATGATGAAATTACTGTCCAATCGCTTGTATAAGGAGAGGAAGCTGTAATTGGTATTTACTCATAGGCCAACAACAATTTCAGTAGAAGAGAACATTTGGAGATCAGGGGTGAACTGTAGAGTCCTTATTGCTCTCTGAGCTTAGTTGTTTGCTTACAGATGTTTCATTGTCCAAATAGATAATAACATCAATGCAAATACAGTAAGTGTGGGCTTTGCTGTTTGTATACTGTTCATATAGAGTAGCTTGCCCTGCCAGTTTTGGTGATTTTTCTGTTGGTAGTTATTGTTAATTTAAGTCTTGAGTTAATAGGGTATTGTTTTCTGCTTGGTTGCTTGCCTGTTGTTATTCCCTGCTTATTTGCCTGTTGGCTGATGGAGAGGATATATTCTGGTCTTTTTGTTTTCTTCTTACCTTTTTTATTGTCTCTTTTGAATGGTATATAAATGTGATTTATCTCTATGTGTCTCTTAATGGCGGATTTGTCTGATTGCCAAATGTTCAGGAATTCCCTAGCACTTTCGTATTTAGTTTTGTCTAAGATGCTCACAGTTTCCCAGTTGAAACTATGGTTGAGTCAGTCTATGTGTTGTGTTGTGAGATTAAGGAGTTTTCATCCTGTATTCTGACTGTTAATTGGTGTTCATGGTTGTGCTCTGTTAGTCTGTCTCCATTTGTCTGTCTCCATAGTAACTGTTACAATCTTTACAACATATATTATAGATGACTCTACAACATACAACATACAACAAGTGGCGGTGGTGCGGCCCCTCCTCAAGAAGCCTTCCCTGGACCCAGCTGTTTTAAACAACTATCGTCCAGTCTCCAACCTTCCTTTTATAGCGAAGGTTGTTGAGAGTGTGGTGGCACGTCAGCTCCCTCAGTACCTGGAGGAAGCAACTTATCTCGATCCGTTCCAATCGGGCTTCAGGCCCGGGCATAGTACCGAAACAGCATTGGTCGCGTTGGTTGATGATCTCTGGAGGGCCCGTGACAGAGGGTTCTCCTCTGTCCTGGTCCTATTAGATCTCTCAGCGGCTTTTGATACTATCGACCATAGTATCCTATTGCGGTGGTTGGAGGGGTTGGGGATTGGGGGAACTGTCCTGCGATGGTTCTCCTCCTTCCTCTCCAACCGTTCGCAATTTGTGTTGGCGGGAGGGAGAGGTCCACCTCTAGGCCCCTTATTTGTGGGGTGCCTCGGGTCGGTCCTCTCCCCTCTCTTGTTCAACATTTATGTGAAGCCGTTGGGCGAGATCATCCGTGGTCTTGGGGTGCGGTGTCACCTGTACGCAGATGACACCCAGTTATACATCTCCACCCCAGACCACCCCAACGATGCTGTAGAGGCTATGTCCCGGTACCTGGAGGCCGTGCGGAATTGGATGGGCGGGAACAGGCTCCGGCTCAACCCATCCAAGACCGAGTGGCTGTGGTTCCCGGCGCCCCGATATAGCCAGCTGACACCTTCGCTGGCTATTGGGGGAGAGACTTTGCCCCCTACAGGGAGGGCTCGCAATCTGGGCGTCCTCCTGGATGCACGGCTGTCATTAGAACATCATATTGCGGCCTTCTCCAGGGGGACGTTTTATCAGGTTCGCCTGATTTACCGGTTGCGGCCCTTCCTGGATCGGGACGCCCTGCGCACAGTCACTCATGCCCTTGTCACCTCTCGCCTGGATTACTGTAATGCTCTCTACATGGGGCTCCCTGTGGGGAGCACCCGGAGACTCCAACTGGTGCAAAATGTGGCCGCGTGGATGATTATGGGGGCGTCACGTAGCTCCCATGTGACACCTCTCCTGCGTGAGCTGTATTGGTTTCCGGTGGCTTTCCGGGTTCGCTTTAAGGTTCTAGTTTTGACCTTTAAGGCGATCCATGGCATTGGGCCAGGTTACCTACAGGACCGCATTCTGCCGGTGATCTCCAACAGACCAGTGCGTTCCCACAGGGAGGGCCTTCTCCGGGTGCCGTCGGCCTCTATGTGTCGTCTGGCGGCCCCCAGGAGTAGGGCCTTCTCTGTGGGGGCCCCTGCCCTCTGGAATGCTCTGCCACCTGAGATACGCACCAGCGCGGACCTGAGGGCCTTCAGGCGCGCGCTAAAAACCTGGCTCTTTGAGCAGGCTGGCCTGGGCTGACATAGGTTTTAATTGTCTCCTTTAATTTGGTTTTAATTAGGGTTTTAATATTCTTAGGGGGAGGGTTGTTTTTAGTTTAACAGCCTTATTTAATTGTATTTTAACTTTTGTACTGTTTGGGGTTGATTCGGCTATACACTGCCCTGAGTCCCTAGGGAGAAGGGCAGTATATAAATGTTATAATAAATAAATAAATAAATAAATAATACATCTATAGAATACAATGAATCTTCTATAACAGGGTAAGGAATGGAATAGCCACTATGTCCCCACTGGAAAGAGTGCAAAGCCATAACCAACTTTCTACAACTGCTTTGATCCAAGAACTAATTTTTCTGTAATGTATTTTAACTTTTATTCTTGATTTATATACCAGACTATTTGGTCCTCACTTTTGAGTTGCCTGGCTTGTTTTCATCTGCCCTTTCTTTGCTATATCTTACTTTTCACTGACTGTGAGACATAATTCTCACAATACTGATAATGTCCCTGCCTTTGTAATGATATAGCATTTTCTAATTTGGGTAAACTGTAGGACGAAAGGCCCATTGATGTCCTTTATTGACTTCATATTCTAGTACATCAAGAAGCACATCTGCCTATGTCTCCTAGCTGCATTGAGCTGAATATTGTTTACTGTTGTTGGTTTGCACATTTAGTTGCAAATCACAATATTTATAAAGTATTTAAATATTATGCAAGCTTGTCTGAACCAGCCCTTCAACTTCATTTAAAATCTGCCTCAAAAATTGATGAATGCCTTTTTTCAGTGAATAGTAAAGCGTGAGGTTAAGTGGAAGTCTTTAAAAATACTTATTTCACACACACTGATATATGGGTGTGGTAGAATATTCAGGAAGTCTAATTAGATTTTACCTAATTTCAAAAAAAATGATTTGGGGAAAGGAAATGGACATGGGGAAGATTATTTCTATGTAATGTAGTAGTGGCCCATTAGGGAGTTTAAAATGTAAATATTAACATATTTTTAAGGGTACCTAGAAGTTATTCTTTCCTCAGTGATAAAGCTTAACATGGTCTGAGCAGTCAGTCCTTTTCAGAATATATCCTTATGAAAAATGTACTAACAACAGTAAGGTATAAGAGAATGTGATGATTAGCAAATAGCAGCCACATTTTGTACTTAACAAGACTTAACAAGAGAGAGGGGATTGTAGAATTGAGGAGGAGAAGCTAAAATTCCTGACTGATATTTGGGTCCCCACAAATGAACCATCACTGTTGATTAATAACATCTGCTTTATATAGATTCACTTTTAATTAACTTGCTGGTACGCAGTTCCAGTGAATTGCAGATTGTAACTTACCATCTGATTTAAGTCCTATATATGGGAAACATCTTTCTATGGTATTGGCAGATTTGTAATGGGAATCCCATTAATTTTTTGTGAAAATGTTACCTAACATAAAGCAAGCCTAAAACCCTTAAAAACTTCTGAGGATAAATAAAAGGGCTTGTATTGCAATTATGTTGTTGTTCAGTGCCTCCATACAGATAAGTCATAACCTCTTGCACTAATGTGATTGTTGTTTTTTTACATATTTTGTAATAGGTTTCTACCTTTTAATGTACTTTGAAAAAGTCTATACACTGGCTAGTTCTTTTTAAAAAATATTGTGGCACTTCTCCACCCCATCAGAGAAATGTCATTTTGGAGTTTGGGAAGAATTGTTGAATAAATGCAAATGAAATTCACAGCAGTCGTGTATTCATTTTTACATTATTGTTTATTTATTCATATAGTTCAAAAGGAAAAGATAATGCCATAATATAATGACTTATTAAAACATGAATGGTTCAGAGTTTCAAGATGCATATAAAAAGGTGACTACATGGGTGTAATTTGCAACATACATGGTGGTTTATGTTTGCCTTGTTCTGAGTGTTCTTTTAACTTTCCAGTCTAGTCTTTGGCCCTTGGATTTCCTGATGGTTCAAATCCTAACCACGTCCAAACCTACTTTGCAAAGCATTACCATAAGGAATCCCTATGGAAATTTGCAGAGGATACTAACCTGGCAGGAATAGCTAACATCCAAGAAGATAGGCTCAAGATCCAAATGGATCTTGGCAGACTAGAACACTGGGCCATATCTAACAAAATGAAATTCAGTATAGAGAAAAGTAAAGTCTTACACTTAGGCAAGAAAAACCAAAGGTACAGATATAGACTGGGTGAAACTAGGCTTAATAGCAATAACTGTGAGAGGGATGGGGCAGTGGCGGCGGCAGTTTTCTCGTCCTTCTCGGCGCTCTGCTCTGCTGCCCCCTCCCCCGCCGCCCCACTGCGTTGCCCAGGGAAGGCACAGAAAAACATAGCTCTCACTGGGGCGGAAGAGCTGAGATCGAGGAAGGCACAGGCAAGAGAAGATGCAAGCCTTTGAAAAGCACTGCTTTCTGTTGCCTGTGCCTTCCCTGATCTCCGCTCTTTCACCCCAGCGAGAGCTATGTTTCTGTTCACTTTCTTTTCCTGTGCCTTCCCTGGGCAGCAATGGCTGGGGCCGTGGGGGAGGCAGCAGAGATGTTAGGGCTGCTCTCCTCCCTCAGCAAACCAGGCCTGGAGGAATGCGAAGAATTGTGGGCAAGTGCCAGAGAAATGTGTGTTGGAAATGCCAACACACGTTTCCAGTGCACTATCCTCTGTCCTGAAGTAGGATTGAGTGGTGGGAAGGGAGCAGGGGGAACGGTAGGAGGGAAGGAGAAGCCCGACTGGCTTTCCTTTGGCATGGGGTGAGGGGAAGATCAAATGCCCAGACCAAAAGAGCACCGAGGAAGACAGGCTCCTAATAACCAGCCTGTTTGTGCAGGTGAAAGCTCAAGCTTTTCTGGGCTTGACACCCCTCTTTTGGCCTCCACACAGAGAGGGACCCTTCTCTGCTTGAAAGCAGTGAGAGAAACCAGGAGCTTAGCCTCAGAGACTCCTCTTGTATGGAGGCTGAAGGCGGGGGGGATTGCCTAGTTATTGGGAGCCCATCTTCCTCAGCGCTTCCAGCCTGGCCTTCCTTTCCTGCCCCAACTCCAGGCAGCCACATCTGGCAAAGGAGGGAGAGGTTTCTGACTTGGGGGAGATATGAAATGACAGGAGACCAGATTGGGGGGGAAGGCTCTGCTTTTCTTAAGTTTGAAAGGGAGCCGGTTCTTCCCCTTCCAGATCTTCCCAGCCTCCAGGCACCATGTGGCTTCTTTTGAATCCCAGCAGTATTAAATCCTCCCTCTTTTCCCCCAAAGGATGAGCGAGGCCCCTCTTTCCCTTTGCTCTGCCCCACAGTTATGATTAAACATTTTATATTGAATATATTATCTTTTTTAAAAAAATCGTTTTAATGTTCCTCGGGATTTAAAAGCATGAGTTTGGTGGTTCCTGAGGTCCAAAAGGTTGGCAACTCCTGTCTAAAGCATCTGTGGGCCCAATAAGGAATAAAGGATGGAAACTAAACAAGGAGAGATTTAACCTGGAAATAAGGAGACACTTTCTGACAGTGAGAACAATCAACCAATGTAACAGCTTGCCCTCGGAAGTTGTGGGAGCGCCATCACTTCAGACTTTCAAGAAGAGATTGGACTGCCATTTGTCAGATTTGGTATAGGGTCTCCTGCATGGGCAGGGGGTTGGACTAGATGACCTATAAGTCCCTTCCAACTCTGATTATCTGTTATGTTATCCAACAAGCTCCATAAAACAGAATGAAATATAGGTAAGAGCATTGATTTCATTTTCTTAATGTCAAAATTTGTGCTATGCACTTTTATAATCTGATGTAATTAAAGATGATGGGTTATTTAATCACAAAGTAACTTGATCTGATCATTTTTCAGTATATGGAATTACGCTAATAGGGAAAAATGAGAGCATTACTATCAGTCTTCACTTGCTATTCACTTGCCTTGCGTAGGTCCTGAAGGAAGAACACTATTGGACCAACTCTTTTGGCCTCTTTACCATTCATTAGGCAATCTGTATTTTTATATTACAGTTCTCCCCACTTAAGTATTATGGACTAAACTTAGCAAAATGTTAAGATTACCTCTATCTCTGATTCAGAATAAGTTCAATATCTCAGGAAAGAAAAAACATGGGAACTTTAAAAACTCTTCAACTTTGATTGGGAATCTTCCTCACTTTGCTTCTATGTTCTTCTGGTCACGATGCCGACTAGTAATGCCAGGAAAAATTGATGTAATTCAACAATGCCAAATATGAGCTCTCCACACACCACATTTGTTACTGGTCCACCTGTCCTTTTCCCCATGCCAAAGAAAAGCAAATTTCCCATAAGAAACTTGCAAGCTGGATAAAAAAAACTTCCCAGAGTAGTATTTGCCTATCCATCACAAGTGATTCTCTATGTCAGGCTTGGAGAGCTGCTGCCAGCCTGTTTATAGTCAGCTGATTTTGCTTTGCATACATCAACCTGTATATAACAGAGTGGAGTATGGCAGCTTAAAAATAAAATTAGCAATTATTGTTTATAAATGGGTCATCCTCTGCTAACTATTAAATTATAATTACATATCAAAGGACAGCATTTTACCATATAAGGTGGGGAGAGCAGCTCTGTTCAAATACATGCAATACCTGGTCAATGTAACACAAGAACAAAATTGAAATTCATTATTTCTTTTCCTTTATTTTGTATAATTCCTTTCATGTAGGCATCAGTAAGAAAAGGAAAAAAAATAATGCAGGTGATTGTGGAGATGCATTTGTTGCTAAAATAAACCTAAGTAAAAGAAAATGCGTAATTATAGATTTTTATTTTTTATAATGTACAGTTCTTTATACTTTGGTTAACAATTTGGCACAAGAATTGAGCCAAAAGAAGAAGAAACTCCTATGCATATACAAATTCTGACTGAAACATATGTCATTTCTCCTTTTTAAATAGATTTTATTGTTAGCCCAGTAACATCAGTATTTTACAACATTTGACACTTTTGTGAATTGTTTTGGTTTAATTCCAAAATGAAGAAACACTGAGTTACTTAACCACTTCTTATTCAATTTTCCCCTTTTGAGAAACTATTGCCATCTTGTGGTTTGATGTTGGTAATGTAACTCATACTGGGTAACAAAATATCTAGTAACATGAGTTAAATTGCAATAAAATATACACAACGTGAATGTGTTTATAATATAAGAAGATGCATACAGATTGTTTTAAAAATAGACATTTACATTACAAACAAAAATATTGATACTTATTTTCACACACTGCCAGAGTCAGAAAATTTAAAAAAAACTAAAATCAATAAAAGCAGAACATAGCTAGTTATAAAATAAACTTTCATCAGGAGTTGGATCAAATGAATTTCAGCTATTTACATATGTTTCACACAGATCATAATACAAATTAAAAGAATAAGCACATCTTTATTGGCATCAATGTCTCAAGAGACCAATATCCATTATCAATAATATGCAAATATTGATCTGAATTATTTTATCATCCTTTCTGTCATATTGCTGTAAATTAGAAAAGCATACTTGTACAGAATAAAAAACAGATAATTTCAAATCTGTTTCTATTCATTTTCTCCTTCCGATCTTTTTTTCC
The DNA here is from genome assembly GCA_023653725.1 of Bungarus multicinctus. Taxonomy (NCBI): domain Eukaryota; kingdom Metazoa; phylum Chordata; class Lepidosauria; order Squamata; family Elapidae; genus Bungarus; species Bungarus multicinctus. Next base: position 124,823,654 of record CM042838.1, on the reverse strand, counting down.
TTTTAGGATGCAACCTATCACAGCTTGCTTTTATTGTCTAATATGGACACTTACTTTTTCCAAAAAGTTAATAATAATAACAAAAGGTTTGGCTGACCTGCAGTGATCAGTTATCAAAGCAACTGAGAACGAAAAACCAGGGAAAACCTAACCAGGGATAGGGTGAGGAACAAGACCAACAAGCTGTTAGACTCTGACTCTCTTCATATCCAAGTATTGCCCATGCTATTGGGACCAAGTGGAGATGACATGCAACAATATTTGCAAGGGTACAAGTTTCCCACACATGGTCTCTTACCAGTTCTAAAGCAAGTAAATAGCAGATAAGAAGAATTAACAAAAAGAATGCCACAGTTGGTAGTCAGTTCAGACAAGAAAATATTGGCATAATTTATGGTGATGATTGCAACGCAGTGGTATCAGGCATCCATTAAGACTGCAGGAAATATAAGATTTATGAATAACTTCTTAAAATTTGATTTAATCAGCTTATTTGATGTACTACTGTATGAGAAATATATGACCAAGAAGATTTTACAAAGCTGTATTTCTGATAATGCTTAATGAATTTTTGTTGAGGTCATAATTGAAATAGAGACTTTATGAATTTGTTTATGGATAAAAGATAGGATATGGAAAAAAAGAGATAATTTGTTGTATTTTAGGGAATGAAGAATTTATACTACTTGTGCTGAAGATAACTCATTTTGTTATATATTTTTTCTTAATTTTATTATTTTTGCTATTTTCTGAACTTTCTATTTTTTAATTCTATTTTTGTTTGCATGTTATTGCTGTAATTTTAATCATTAATATAATTATTATAATTTTTTCACATTTCTAGATCAAGGTTTTGAAAATATAATCTGGTAAGCATAAATAAAAATTGGCATTTCTTTATGACTTCATGATATTTTACAATATAAAAAGCTTACATGATGAAATATCTGTAGGCTTCAATTTAAGCTGTACTAAGGTCGTAGTAGATACTTTATATATTGTAAGTTCAAAATATTACTGTTCATTTCATAATGACAAAACCTTTAATACAGTATTGTCGAGTTTGCCATTTTTTCTTCCCATTTGTTTTCATTTGTTTCACAGAAGCATAAAATGTTAAGATTAGAAAGTATTTTAGACATGATTTATTTATTTTATTTATTTATTTTATTTATTAAACTTCTATACCGCTCCCTCTCCCAAAAAGGGACTCGGGGCGGTGTACAGCCTACTAAAAACATACAATAAATACCCAATAAATATAATTAAAATAAATTAAACCAAATTGATCCGGCTGTCTATCCCAAAAATTCAGTTAAAAATTAAAAGCTAATAAAACCCCGATTAAAATTAAGTTAAAACTAAAATACAGTTACTGGGCCAGGCCAGCCTGTTTAAAAAATAGGGTTTTCACTGCGCGCCGGAAGGTCAGAATATCCGTCATAGCCCGTATCTCCGGGGGGAGATCATTCCAAAGGGAGGGGGCTCCCACAGAGAAAGCCCGAACCCTCGGGGCCGTCAACCGACAACGGCCGGGCGGCGGTACCCCGAGGAGGGCAACCCTGTGGGAGCGTACTGGGCGGCGGGAGGTTGATGATGGCAGCAGGCGGTCCCGTAAGTACCCAGGTCCCGAGCCATGGAGCACTTTAAATACTGTCAGTACCACCTTGAATCGAATCCGGAAGGCCACAGGAAGCCAGTGCAGCCTGCGGAGAAGCGGTGTAACGTGGGAGTTCCGAGGAGCACCCACGATCACCCGCGCGGCTGCATTCTGGACCAGCTGCAGCCTCCGGAGACTCTTCAAGGGGAGCCCCATGTAGAGAGCATTGCAATAATCCAGGCGGGAGATGACGAGGGCGGAAGTGACTGTGCGAAGTGCGCCCAGATCCAGAAAGGGCCGCAACTGGTAAATCAGACGAATCTGATAGAAAGCCCCCCTGGCGATGGCTGCAATATGTTCTTCTAAAGACAGCCGTACGTCCAGGAGGACACCCAAGTTGCGCGCCCTTTCCACGGGGGTCAAGACCTCTCCCCCCACGGCCAGCGAAGGAACCAGCTGGCTGTATCTGGGTGCAGGAAACCACAGCCACTCGGTTTTGGTCGGGTTGAGACGAAGCCTGTTACGACCCATCCAACTCCGCACGGCCTCCAGGCATCGGGACATCACTTCGACGGCTTCGTTGGGGTGGCCCGGGGTGAAGATGTACAGCTGAGTATCGTCAGCGTACTGATGGAACTCCACCCCGAAGCCACGGATGACCTCACCCAGCGGCTTTACATAAATGTTAAACAGCAGGGGCGAGAGCACCGACCCCTGAGGCACCCCACATCGTAGGGGCCTCAGGGCCGATCTCTGCCCCCCCGTCAACACAAATTGCGAGCGGTCGGAGAGGAAGGAGGTGAACCACCGCAACACGGTGCCTCCCACCCCCAACCCCTCCAACCGCTGCAATAGGATACTGTGGTCGACAGTATCAAAAGCCGCTGAGAGATCTAACAGGACCAGGACAGAGGAACAACCCCTGTCCCGGGCCCTCCAGAGGTCATCCACCAACGCGACCAACGCCGTCTCCGTGCTGTGCCCGGGCCTGAAGCCCGATTGGAGGGGGTCAAGATAACTCGCTTCATCCAGGTACTGCGGGAACTGACGTGCCACCACACTCTCAACAACCTTCGCAACAAAGCGAAGGTTGGAGACAGGACGATAGTTAGATAACAATGCTGGGTCCAGGGACGGTTTCTTGAGGAGGGGCCGCACCACCGCCTCTTTCAAGGCGGCAGGTAACAGCCCCTCTCTCAAGGAAGCGTTTATAATACCCTGGAACCAGCCTCGTGTCACCTCCCGAGTGGCCAAGACCAGCCAGGAGGGGCACGGGTCCAGCAAACAGGTGGTGGCATTCAGTCCCCCCAGTATCCTGTCCACGTCCTCCACAGTAACAGGATCGAACTCAACCCAATTGACCGCACCGATATCCACCCCCGCCCCCCCGCCCGGAGATGCCCAGTCGGAGTCCAGCTCGTCCCGGATCTGAGCGATTTTGTCCTGCAGAAACCTAGAAAACTCCTCAGCCCGTCCCTGCAAGGGGTCCTCCCGCGCTCCTACCTCCAGTAGAGAGCGGGTCACCCTAAACAGGGCGGCTGGGCGGTTTTCCGCGGACGCAATAAGGGTGGAGAGGTAAGATCTCCTCGCCATCCTTATCGCCACTAAATACGTCTTAATATAAGATCGTAATAGTGTTCGGTCGGACCCAGAACGGCTGGCCCTCCAACTGCTCTCTAGGCGTCTTTTCCGACGCTTCATCTCCCTTAGCTCCTCAGAAAACCAAGGAGCCACTTGGGATCGGCACCGGGTCAGAGGCCGCAAGGGCACGACTCGGTCGAGGGCCCCAGCAGCCACCCTATCCCAGGTGGCGACCAAGCCCTCAACCGAGTCGTGTGTGTGAGCTTTGGGAAATGGCCCAAGCTCCGTCAGGAACCTATCAGGATCCATCAGGCGCCTGGCGCGGTACCATTTTAATGGCCCCGCCTCCCTGCGGTCAGGGGGTGCGGAACGGAAGTCGAGCTTCAGGAGCGAGTGATCCGACCATGACAGGGGTTCTACGACTATATCCCCCATACCCAGATCACTGATCTGGTCCAAACCTCTCCCCTGTGTAGGAATCCACTACATTTCTTTCATTTATTTTTAAAATAATTAAATCACCACCATCAGTATCCATTACAACATCATATGCCATCTTCCAAGGCTGTCAGTTCCATGAATGAACAGTTCTCATCTTTAGCATCTTTTTTTCTTGATAATCAACTGAAATCTATTTTGTTGTAATTTAAGCTCTCCTTTTTTTTTTGCCCAGTTTTCTGGAACAATTGTGAACAGTTGCATCATTTTTTTAAAAAAAAATATTTATCACATTTAGAAACTGCCCATCTCCCGCACAGAGGGAGTCTGAGTAGTGTACAAATAAAATGTTAAAAACAAAAACTGAATATAAAATTTTTAAAAAATAAAGATGGGGCAAGATTTGATCTTAAAAGTTATTAAAAGGGAAGGGGAAGGACCCTCAGAGTAACAGATAATAACAGATAATCAGAGTTGGAAGGGACCTTGTAGGTCATCTAGTCCAACCCCCCGCCCAAGCAGGAGACCCTACACCATTTCTGACAAATGGCAGTCCAATCTCTTCTTGAAAGACTCAAGTGATGGCGCTCCCACAACTTCCGAGGGCAAGGTGTTCCATTGGTTGATTGTTCTGTCAGAAAGTTTCTCCTTATTTCCAGGTTAAATCTCTCCTTGTTCAGTTTCCATCCATTATTCCTTGTCTGGCCTTCGGGTGCTTTAGAAAATAGCTTGAATCCTGCCTTTCTGTGGCTGCCTCTCAAATATTGGAAAATTGCTATCATGTCTTCCCTGGTCCTTCTCTTCACCAGACTAGCCAAGCCCAGTTCCTACAACCATTCTTCAGATGCCTTAGTCTCCAGTCCCCTAATCATCCTGGTTGCTCTTCTCTGTACTTTTTCTAGAGTCTCAACATCTTTTTTATAATGTGGTGACCAAAACTGGATGCAGTACTCTAGGTGTGGTCTTACTAAGGCTTTATAGAGTGGTATTAGTACTTCCCTTGATCTTGATTATATCCCTCTGTTAATACAACTTAGGATTGCATTAATACAACTTAGGAGTAGTACCTAGGCTCACACACAGTTTCATATTTTACAATCGTTCAGATTCTTTTTTGAAAAATAGTTTTTATTGGTTTATAATATAGCATATAAAGAAATTACAAAAGTAAATAGTAGGGAAAATAGGGAAGGGAAAAGGAAAAGTGAGGGAAAGAAAGGGGGGAAAAGGAAAAAAAGGGATTGACTTCTGACTCCCTTTGGAGCAGTAGAATAAGGCATTAACATCAAACCTCAACTTTTTACTTTTATATAATCATATTAAGTAGCCCTTTCTATAACGAATGACAATTGCTCAAATTCTTGAAGATAACTCAAATCTTCCTACAGTGTGTAGGTTATTTATACTCAATACCACCAAACTTTTTTTTTTTTTGCTCCAACACTCTTTTCATCATGGTTGCATATAGTAAGTCTTGAGGACTTACTCTAGTTAATTGACAATGTCTTTCCTGAAATTCAGTGCCCAGAATAAAAACACAAAATTCTATGGACAGTCTGCTAATGCAGAAGACAGAGAAACGATGCCTAGGTTGTCAATACAACATACAATGGTATTAGCTTTTATGCAGTTGCATGTCATTGTTTATTTCTGTTCAGCTTGCGGTACATCAAGATATTATTCCTTTGATATATATTTTTTCATACCCAAATGCAGGAATATGCTTTTCTTCATGTTGAAATGCATCTTCCTAGTTTCTGGTTATTGTTCCAGCTTGTCAAGATCCTTTATAATGCCAATAGGTATTTGAAATCAGAAAGAGCCTGAAATCAGAAAGCAATTTTTCATAGTAACGATTAACTAGTGAGGGAAGGGAAGGGAAGACAGGTTGGTTATGCAGGTGCAGATTGTAAGTACCTTATCAATTAGGAACTTCAGTGCATTATCATCTGTCAATAGTGCCCCTCTTTCTACATAGGATAAATATGAGAAGCTCTGTACAAAACAATTAATGGACACAACTTCAATATCGAGACTTAAATTAATATCAGAACATTTCAACTGATCAAGACAATGTGCTACAAATCTCAAAAGTGACCATTGTGGGGGAAAAGGAATTTTAAAAGCATGATTGTGTGGAAGATTATTGAAAGATTTCAATCTATCCTCCAAAATTTCAATGAGCACGACTGTTAAATGTAATTAACACAGAATTAACGAGAATTGTCTTCTTTCATTGGTGTCTTCGAAATGCATTGGAATAGGGGTATTTGATAATGAATCAGCCTTCTCTAAAAATGTAAGCAAAGGTCATAATTACCAAACATATGTAGATGTGATAAATAAATATTTGTCTTCCATTATCCATATTTTTATTACATTGTTTTGAATTTACAGTAATGTGACTTAGTTCCAACTAAATAAACTGGGTGCAACCCTAAGAGCATTTCCAAACAGTCTTTAAGGGCATTTTAAGGGCCTATGGAATGTGATAATGAAGATGCCAAGATTTCTGTATCTAGTTTATAAAATAGGCCATTCTAAATTCAAAAGCAATATATCTGAGGCATTGCTACCCATGCCATCAGATCCAGCAGAAGAGGTATGGTATGGTGCAAGTCCTACCTACTAAAGAGCTACATCTGGTGGGATCCAGCCTTGAAGAACATCAACCCCTCAGCCATCCTTGTTAACTTTCTGCAAGTCCCACATTCTCAGGCTTGGGGAACCCAAGGGAATAGTGAGTTGTTGGGGTAGCTCCACTGTTGTTAGTTTCCATGGATCTGTCCTTGCCTTTTTTAAAAAATGTAATATTTTTGTTTAATTGTGGATTGCTTTTTATTTTATTGTTTTTTAAATATTTTTATTGTGTGTCTCCATGGTCACATTTTGTGATATGGTTGCTATATAAATATGATAAATCTTATTAGCAGGTGTTAATACATATATTCTATAATATTTTCGATAACCACTCTACATCATAAACTATTTATATTACTTGCAGATAAAATCTGGGGGGGGGGGGAATCAAATTCTTTTTTTCATTTAATTCAGATTTTTAAGTTTAAATCAACTTTTAACCTTTAAATGAGATGTTTCATAAAAAATAAAAGATATAACCATATCTATTCTAATATATACCGTGTTTCTCACAAAATAAGGCCAGGCCTTATTTTTTTTTTGACCCCTGAAAAAACAGCTAGGCCGTCTTTTCGGGGTTACTTTATTTCCTCCCCCACCTAGAGCGTCCCATGCGTACTCACCCCTCCACGAGGCCGCTTCTATCGGCTGATTGAAGCTTTCCAAAGGCAGAGTCACCAGCTGCTTTGGGGAAAGGCGTGGCTGCCCGTGTCCCCTCTCCATGAGGCAGTTTCTTTCGGGAGATGGAAGCTTCCCAAGGGCAGTCACCAGTCGCTTCGATCGGCTGGTAGAAGCGGCCTCATGGCGAGGGGAGTGTGCGTGGGAGCTTGCCCCGAGGCCACTTCTACTGGCCGATCGAGGTGGCTGGTGACTCTCCCTTCAGGGAGCTTCTATCGGCTGATGTTCTATCGGTAGTAGATAGGGGTATTCTAGCCTAGGCTACCTGCAGGGCACTCCTAAAGGCAAGTTTTCTCCCCCCCGCCCTTCCTCCAATTTCTCTTCACCTTGTGTAGTTTTAACAAATGATGTGAGAAATGGCGGGGAAACGCATGGTTTAAATAGGACTAAATTTTGGGGGTGGTTTAAATAAGCCTAAATTTCACCTCATGCCTAGAAATCATGCTGGGCCTTCCTATTGGTGGAGGCTGTATTGCTGGAGAAACAGGGTATTTCAAAATGAAAGACAAGTAACAAAAATCCTGGAAACTAACCTCTTTCATCACCTTTATTCCTACAACACAACTCATTGGGAGTTGGCAAATGACTGAGTTTATTTTGTGTTACATTTTTCTCAATTTAAAAACTGGCTGAATCAATTTTGGCTTTCGCCAGAAGGAAAAAATAGCTTTGAAAATACTTCTTGTGTATCAGAGGAAGCCTAAGTATCACATTACGTAACTGTTTTACTTCAGTGATGCGTTTTGCAACAACAGAACCCACTGAAACTGTCAAAGGTGACTGTCAGCATTTTCTAAAACTTTTTAAAAAAAATTGTCATATCAGCTCCTGCAGTTGCATTAATGAGAGGGCAGGGCTACAGTGACAGAGGTAACCTCTTTGTGAAGTGGGGTCGGGGGGTTCAGATGGGCCTGTTGATAACGTACCTGGCTCCCTGCCACGTGTCATCGGCCCTGCCCGGGCTCCTCGAGGTGATAGCCGGGCTGGCGGTTGAACCCCCCAGGCTTTTAGTCATGGGTGATTTCAACCTGCCTTCGCTCGGGGAAACCTCTGGGGTGGCCCGGGAGTTCCTGGCTTCCATGACGGCAATGGATCTGGCCCAATTAGTTTCTGACCCCACTCACACGGGGGGACACACACTGGACCTGATTTTCGCCTCTGGTCAGTGGTTGAATGATCGCGTTGGAGACCTAGTTATAAAACCCTTGTCATGGTCCGATCATTCTCTTCTTAGACTGGATTTCGGTGCCGCCACCCCCCATCGCAGGGAGGCGGAGCCGAGGAGATGGTTCCGCCCCAGGCACCTGATGGATCCGGAACGGTTCCAGATGGAGCTTGGGCCATTTCCTGAAACTCTAGCTCATAACTCGGCCACAGACTTGGTGGCCACCTGGGATAGGTTGGCCGCTGAGGCTCTGGACCAAGTTGTGCCTTTGCGACCTCTGACTCGGCATAGATCCCACCTGGCTCCGTGGTTCACGGGGGAGCTGAGGGGGATGAAATGCCGGAAAAGACGTCTGGAGGGCATCTGGAGGGCCAGTCGTGCTGAGTCTGACCGGACACAGGTGAGGTCCTATATTAGGACCTACCTAGTGGCGATAAGGGCGGCGAGGCGTTCACACTTCTCCACCCTTATTGCGTCTGCAGAAAATCGGCCTGCTGCCCTGTTTAGAGTGACCCGCTCCCTGCTTGAGCCGAGAGCGCGGGAGGACCTCTTGCAGGGTAAGGCAGAAGAGTTTTCCGATTTCTGCATGATAAAATCGCCCGGATTCGGGATGGGCTGGACTCCAGTTGGGTGGTCCCGGGGGAGGTGTCCGGGGCAGGTCTTGAGACGGTTATCTGGGAAGAGTTCGATCCTGTGACCACCGAGGGTGTGGACAGACTACTGGGGAGGCTGAATGCCACCACATGTTTATTGGACCCGTGCCCTTCCTGGTTGGTTTCTACCTCCAGAGAGGTGACACGAGGCTGGCTCCAGGGGATTGTCAACGCTTCGTTGACGGAGGGGGCGCTTCCGACCGCCCTGAAAATGGCGGTGGTGCGGCCCCTCCTCAAGAAGCCTTCCCTGGACCCGGCTCTTTTGAATAACTATCGTCCTGTCTCCAACCTTCCCTTTGTGGCGAAGGTTGTTGAGAGTGTGGTGGCGCGTCAGCTCCCTCAGTATCTGGAGGAAGCATCCTATTTAGATCCGTTCCAATCGGGCTTCAGGCCCGGGCACAGTACCGAAACAGCATTGGTCGCGTTGGTAGATGATCTCTGGAGGGCCCGTGACAGAGGTTATTCCTCTGTCCTGGTCCTCTTAGATCTGTCAGCGGCTTTTGATACTATCGACCATAGTATCCTATTGCGGCGGTTGGAGGGGTTGGGAATTGGGGGCACCGTCTTGCGGTGGTTCTCGTCCTTCCTCTCGGACCGCTCGCAATTCGGTGTTGACGGGGGGGGAGAGGTCCACCCCTAGGCCCCTCATGTGTGGGGTGCCTCAGGGGTCGGTCCTCTCCCCTCTTCTGTTCAACATCTATGTGAAGCCGCTGGGAGAGATCATCCGTGGTTTTGGGGTGAAATGCCATCTTTATGCTGATGATACTCAGCTTTACATCTCCACCCCAAGCCACCCCAACGATGCTGTGGAGGTTATGGCCCGTTGCCTGGAGGCTGTGCGGAACTGGATGGGCGAGAACAGGCTTCGACTCAACCCTTCCAAGACCGAGTGGCTGTGGTTTCCGGCGGCCCGATATAGTCAGCTGACTCCGTCGCTGGCTATTGGGGATGAGATCTTGACCCCCACAGAAGGGGCCCGCAATCTTGGTGTCCTCCTGGATGTACGGCTGTCCTTGGAAGATCATATTACGGCCGTCTCCAGGGGGGCTTTTTATCAGGTTCGCCTGATACGCCAGATGCGGCCCTTTCTTGATCGGGACGCCTTACGCACAGTCACTCATGCCCTGGTCACCTCCCATCTAGACTACTGTAATGCCCTCTACATGGGGCTCCCTGCGGGGAGCACCCAGAGGCTTCAACTGGTACAAAATGCAACCGCGCGGGTGGTTACGGGGGCGTCGAGATACTCCCACGTGACGCCCCTCCTGCGCGAGCTGCATTGGTGGCCAGTGGCCTTCCGGGTTCGCTTTAAAGTACTGGTTTTGGTCTTTAAAGCGCTCCATGGCATCGGACCAGGATACTTACAAGACCGCATTCTGCCAGTAGTCTCTCACCGACCGGTGCGCTCCCACAAAGAGGGTCTCCTCCGGGTCCCGACGCCTTCTATGTGTCGTCTGGTGACCCCGAGGAATAGGGCCTTCTCTGTGGGGGCACCCGCCCTTTGGAATGGGATGCCCCCTGGATTACGAACGACCAGTGACCTGAGGGCCTTCAGACGTGACCTGAAGACCTGGCTCTTCGAGCAGGCCGGCCTGAGCTGACTAATGGGATTTTAAATGGGGTTTTTAGATTACTTGGGACGGGGTATGAAGTTTTATTGATTTTAATTGGGGTTTTTAGATTTGGGACAGTCTAGTGTTTAATTCTCTTTTAAATAATTTATACTTTGTTTACTTGTATTTTAGTTGGCTGTTCACCACCCTGAGTCCTTTGGGAGAAGGGCGGTATATAAAACTCAGAAATAAATAAATAAATAAATAAATAAAATAAAACCTGAAAGAACAGAGAAGACCCTGATCTGAGAAACTCTTACAAGTCTTCTTCCATGCACTTCTCGTTCATGAATTTGATGACCAACAATGCTGGTTTCTAGTGAGATTGCTGATTTTTAAATGCAATTCAAAGCATCTATGTCTTTTCTATTCACTGATTTCCTGAACAGAATTTTAGAAGGTGCATTTTGAAACAGCCTCTAGAGAATAATTCTTGATATAGACACCACTGAGTTGCCATACTTGAAAGGCAATAAAATCTATCAAACACCAAACTGGGGATAGATAATACTAGTTGCCATCCTGGAGGATAATGCTCTTAACAGGATTTGTTCATG